>CM054825.1:22352458-22546637 GCA_028984105.1 Lavandula angustifolia
GAAACTGTAAAGTCACTACGACTATAAGTAGATATCTATCCAATGCACAGATTAACTAAGACTTGCTCAGTATAAGCAGTGAACAGATCAAAAGAGACTTGCTCAGTACAAACTAATACAAGAACTCCTGCTTTGTTTAGGACAGTGGACGTAGGATCCTATGTATCCGAACCACTTTAAAAATTATGTGTTGATTTTGCTGTTGAATTGATTACTACTCATATTGCATGAGTTTTAATCAATCAACATAAACGGATTTTCAAACTGAGACGAATATATTTTTGGCCTACACTTCCGCACACAATATCTGATACTGAACTACTGTTCACAGACTTCAGTCGGAAGATAGGACTCAGTAGAAGGTTACTCTGCCCACGTGATCTAGAAAGCTTATTTGGCCAACTGACTAGTTTAGCAGACTAGTTCAGTAGCAATATTCAGTAGCACTGACTTTCGCGTTTGAGTTGAAATTTGCATTTAGGTGTATTCACCCCCCTCTACACCTAAAGGTTCGTCTTTGGACCAACAGAGTTCAAAGTATTGCTATTGGAGATTTACATTTACCTGTTAATGACTCTACATTAGTTTTGAGAGATGTTTTATTGGCGCCTGAATTTAGGTGAAACATTATTTCTGTTTCAAAACTTTTTATTGTGGATGGAAAAAATCTTTTTTTGATGATAGTGTTTCTATCAAAAAAGGAGACGATCTTATCTCCAAGAAAAGGAAACAATCTTCTAAGAATAATCAAACTTATTTGTGGCATCTACGACTAGGTCCCATCAATATAAATATGATCCAAAAGTTTGTGAAATATGTATCACTAGAGTCTCTCCAAGTTGAACTATTTCCAGCCTACAAATCCTACATGGAAGGAAAGATGGTGACTAGGTCTTTTAAGGAAAAGGGTTATAGAGCCACAAAAGCATTAAGTTTCATTCATTCTTAATTGTATTGACCTATTTCTACACAAGCTCGTTCAGGATATGAGTACTTTGTCACGTTTATGACGATTACTCGAGGTATGGATATATTTACCTTGTTCTCCATAAGTTAGATTGGTTTGCGTTTTCTCAAAGAATTTAAGGCGGAAGTGGAAAAGAAGCTAGGTAAATAAATCATAACACTCCGATCCGAGTGTGGTGGAGAATACCTATCCAACATGTTCAATGATTAATTAATCGAATTTTGGATTACATCCAAGCTGACGGTACCGTGCACACCTTAGCAGAATGGTGTGTTAGAGAGATCAAACCGAACTCTCTTAGAGATTGTTCATTTGATGATGAGTTATGCAACATTGTCAGTTTCCTTTTTGGGATATACCTTAGAGAATGTAGCATACTTACTGAACTGTGTGCATACTTACTGAACCGTGTGTATGCCGAGTTTTGGAGTGTGCACGAGCTCAGTCTTCACCATATAAGGATTTGGGGTTGTCCGGCTTATGTGCTAAACAAGTAGGCCAACAAGTTGGATTCACGTTTGTATGTGATGTTGTTCATAGGGTATCCAAAGGAAACGAAGGGTGAATACTTTTATGATCCGATAGAACAAAAGATTGTTGATAGCACAACCGCTCAGTTCTTAGAAGAGGATTATATTAGTAACCACAAGTTTTAAATCAACATCATCATTGAGCAATTACTAAGTGATCGAGACCCACATAGAGAGCCAGTTGTGCCAGTTATGCAAGATAGTGCAAGCAACCGTACAATCTGTTAACACAGCATGAAAACTGTTCGGCATAGTAGCAGGGTGAACCTTACACCTGATCAATTTATGTTCAATGGGGAGACATCTATCATCTCCCACATAGAGAGCTAGTTGTGCCAGTTGTGCAAGATAGTGCAAGCAACCGTACAATCTGTTAACACAGCATGAAAACTGTTCGGCATAGTAGCAGGGTGAACTTTACACCTGATCAATTTATGTTTAATGGGGAGACATCTATCATCTCCCAGTAGATGAACAAGATACCGTAGACCCTGGACCTACACTGAATTAGTGGGAGATATTGCTATGGACATGGAATATGAGTCCCTAACTGACTTAGATGTATACAAGGTCACAGAACTACCTGAAGGCTGTAAAGCCAGTGATAATAAGTGGATATACAATAGAAAGAGAGGTCATAATGGAAATGTCATGGCATTTACGGACATGCTAGTGGCCCAGGGGTTTACTCGGAAAGTGTGTCTCGATTGTGAAGACACCTTCTTGCCTATAGCAGTGATCAAGTCCATTAGAATAGTCCTTGCCATAGATGCTCACATGAACCTAGAAATCTGACAGATAGATGTCAAGACTGCAGTCCTAAATGATCACCTTGAAGATGGCAGAGACATCTACATTAAACATCTAGAATGTTATGTGAAATAGGGCGAAGAGCATCTTTTTTGGAAGCTTAAGAAATATATTTATGGTTTTAAGCAAGCTTCATAGTTATGGCATCAGCATTTTGACGATGTTGTCAAATCCTATGGTTTTGTCTCCTATCCTAACGAGGTGTATGTATACCATCTTTGTGTTGATAAATCAGTGTGTTTCTTACATATTACGTAGACGACATCCTTTTCATTGCAAATAATGTTTATGTGTAATCAAACGTAAAGAATTGGTTAACCGAGCAGTTTCAAATGAAGGATTTGGGAGAAGCTGCTTACTTCCCTGGGATCAATGCTATCTGAGATAACCGAAAAAGGATTCTAAGTTTATCCCTGACATCTTAAATTGATATTATTATTGCTTGTTTTAGCCTACAGACAGCCAAGAAAGGACTATTACATTTCAGACATGACATTTTTCTATCAAAAACTCAGTACCCTAACTTGTTTGATGAGATCGAAAGTATGAGACTTATTCTATATGAGTCCGTTGTCGGCATGCAATGCTTTGTATGAAACCAAATATCTCATATGCTGTAGGGATGGTCTCACGATATCAGCCTAACCCTGGAAAGGAGCACTGGACTGCGGTCAAGCGTATTCTCAAGTATCTGAAGAGGACTTATAGGCTTGTATGCCAGTCAAACAATCTAGTACCTTTGGGTATTTATAGGTTGACGGAGATGAAAAGAAGTCTACCTCGGGTCATGTGTTTACCTTAGTAGGTGAAGCTATCCGATAGAGGAATACGAAGTAGAAATACATTACGGATGCTACCATGGAAGCAGAGTACATGGCTGCTTCAGAAGCCTCAAAAGAGGCACTTTGGCTCAAGAATTTCCTCTTGGATTTTTGTATTGTTCCAGAATTACGTAAGAGTATCACAATTTATTATGTAATTCGGGTGCAGTGGTAAATTAAGAGGAACCTAGCTCCCACAAGGTGTCTAAACACATAAATATGAAGTACCACACCATACGAGAATTCATAAACCGAGGAGATGTGGTGATTGATAAGATCAAAACTGAAGACAGCCTAGCTGATTCGTTCACTAAGAGCTTGCACATCCATGCCTAAGAGAAGCATGTGTGTGGCTTAGAAGTTTTTAAGATGCCCTCCACTTAGGACTATAGAAACTTTTGTATAAGTGAGAGAATAGTGATAAATAGCTTAGTTGTTTATTTGTACTTGAATTGACACATTGTATACTAAAAGTTTACCTTATTACAAGCGGGAGAATTCTTAGAATTTTATCTACTGGAAGCAACTTTCGTGCTTGTATACAATGTATTTCTTTTCCACTATTTTTTCTTCCTATTTGATTATTTATATTAGCACGTGTTGAGTCATTTATTCTGGATATACGTTAGATTGTGTAGTGTTGTATATCATAGAAAAACTACACAGTTGGTTAAACTAACATGATACAAACTGATTCACAGCTAAGACTACTTTATGACAAGTTGTCGGTTTAAGCTGTGGATTAGATAAGAAGTAGATTGTCTTGGGTACTTTTCTATACTGGTACACTTAAGGTGGTTTGTTAATGGATCATAGTGAGATGTGTTCTCCTGACCGACCTTAGGGGAGAACCAACAATTTCGGTGACTTAGGTGATCTTAAGCTTTATAAGATTTCAGCTGAGTGCATATAGCTATCTATCACTTTGACTTACTATGGTGAACGTCATCACGACTAGATCTACGCATCTTGGGTGATAGTAATTACTTGAAGCTCAGGTTGGTTATCTGTATCTTACAATTGTATCCCTGTTATTTGTGTTGATAATATCCAAGGAGCTCGAAAGGATTAACCCACTACTCATGGAAAAGATATTAATTAATTTAAGCTGGAAGTATGCTTAATTAATTAATGATTCTTTGTTTCTTAAAATACAAGGGTCAATTAAATCTAAAATACAAGCCCATACTCAAATTGGAATAACAGGGTATTTAGCACGAATTCTCTAGTGAAATGAATTCGTGTTAATTAATTAATTTTGCTCTGAACTGAGCATAGAGAATTAGTTAATTTGAGGCCCAACTTTATTTCTTGTATTCGAGTCCTGGTCTGACCCTAATTGATTCCCAACAATTTTCTATACTCTTGATGATTTATTATCAAGGAATTAATGTATTTTAAATACATTACTTGATAATATGGGATTTATTTATCCGTAGTTAATTAGCTGGATCAATTAATTGATAAACAAATGTAGCTCGGGTAATTAATTAATTATAGTTATGAGTTATTAATGTTGAAGCCCATTAGTTACTATAAGTAATTGATGGGCTAAAGTCATGATTATATTAACTTAGTGCAGAGTTAATTTAATTCATTATGTTCCCACTTCAAAAAATTCACGCATGCATAACAAGAGAAAATGTGAGACGTGATTGAGAGACAGTAAACATTTCTTATTTTCAGATCTCTTTCCACACAGAGAAAAAGAAGGGCCGGGATGCAGGTCTAAAGATCTAATTACAAGCAACATTCAAAACTAGTAAGATGCAAGTATAAAAAATTCGTGCTTATATTCCTTCAACAACGTCTTGTGCAACAGCAGCGCTATTGCTGCTGCATATCATGAACATGGTTGGATTAACGGTGAGATGGCGTCAGGAGGAGGGCTTTAGCAGGCAACGGCGGAGGCTAAAGGCGCGCGGTATAGATCGCGGAGCTGAGCTCGCGATTTCGCTAGGAGAAAGATAACTTGCTGACGTTAGCCCTATGCATGCTTACGTCAACCCCAACAACGTGATGAAGACTTGGCGTACACAATGTTTCTTCGTCTAGAAGTTTCAAGATTCAAAGACTTGTAATTATCGTGCTCGTAATACATAGGAATTATGTGTTCTTTTCGAAGCCCGATGATGACTTTATTTTATCATGTTGGATTTATTGATTGTTATTCTTAAACATGCAATATTTATTTAATAGTGCTTAGAAAACATGATAATATGATTTTTAAATCAAATTTTTATTGGCATGCTATTTTTCCTTCGAGCATGATTTATTATATGCGCCTAGAATAACATGTTTTAGGGCTTATGGGTTTTTTAAGCATGATTCTCAGAATATTTTAAACAAATAGACTAAGCGGTTAAATATTAATATTTTAAGGTAAATTAAAATTAAAATCGGACCTCGACTAATTGGACTCTACACGAAAATAGCTGACTTATATAAGTAAATGACCACCTAAGTAGCTTGCTTATAATTTTTAAAACTACAGGTTTTGTGAGATGAGTTTTCGGATTTATGTATTTAAATTGAAAGCCGCATGATTCTCGTAAGTATGTCAATTTCAAGAATTTGATTTAATTTGATCAAATTAGTGGTGAATGCTCTGGTGTCACCGCGGGTGCAATTCCTTCTCTCGAAGTCCTTTCCCGCATGGTTAATAGTGACATGATCCAGATATATGTTTACTTTAGTATAAGTGTGAAAATTGTGGGAATTTTGTATACTGGACGCAACTTTTATGCTTGTATATAATGTGTTTTCCTACGTCCACTGTCCCGAAAAGATCAGAAGGCTATTTTATTATACTGAGTTAGTCTCAGTTGGTTTGTGCACTGGACAAACACGACCTTGAAGATTATACTGAGCAAGTCCCAGTTTACAAGGATCAAACAAGAATGTTTGACAAATTCTCCAACGATGAAGGAGTTCTTTACAATAAGAATAGTTCAAGAGGATATTTCAGTGGAGCTTAGGTTAGAGGGAAAGGGAACAAGAAGAGGCTTCTAGAGTGAAGAACAATGAGGAATAGTCTCTCTGGGTTCGTGTTCTATCACTTGGATGCTAGAGGCTTTGATTCTATTAAGCTTGGTTCCCTAGAGCAATGTAGTAGCCTTTCGCGTTGATTATTTCTCTGAAGTTCTTGCGGAAAACTTGTGTTCTGTTCGTTCAATGCTCGTATTTCGTTGTTGTTCTCTATGTTCTTCGATTTGATTTTTCCTCTCTTTATAGAGGTGAGCTATGGATAGATCCGTTGGAGATGAATTGTCCATGTGTCACTCTCTTTGGGTAGCTAACGGCTCTTTTAGAAATCGTGCAGAGTCTTTCCTCTTTTTCAGGAAAGTAGTTGTCTTGCAGCTTTTTACCATAACTTTGACAGTTGGTTGCTTGTCATTGGTCGAGGTGGGAAGTTGTTAAGATATTCAAACTTCAAGGGAGATACTGAAGTTGACTTCTCTGATGTGTACAACCTTGGACAACTCTACTGATTTATCATTGAGAACCTTCTGACAATCAAGGAGACTGTCAGGCTGTTGCTGAGTCTGACCGGGGGTTCAGTAGTATACTTCTACTGAGTCCAACTCTACTGAAGGTCGACTCTGAGTTCGGTGAACTGCTCCTGCTGAGTCCAGTTCTACTGACTCTTTCAGTATGCTGTTCCTGCTGAGTCCAACACTACTGAATCTAAACACATCTTAGTATGCTGCTCCTGTTGAGTCCAGCACTACTGAGTCTTCACACCATGGTACTAAGGCGGATGGTCTATTGAGGGTACAACAGATAGAACTTCTGAGCCTGGACCATGCTGAAGGAAAGTCTACTGAGTCAGAAACTCTCAGAGACCAAGGCGTTACAATTACAAAGGAATGGTTCATCAATCAAATCAGGGTTTTGGGATCAGCCAAATTTTCTAAACAGTCTACTGCTGAATCATCTCCCAACAGAGTTCCTTGGATTAGTACAGCGAGAGCATCCCATAGCTCATTTGATGTCTTGCAGTCATGCACCCTTCCGAGATATGAGTTAGTGAGAGCTCAGTTTCGCAATGCGTGCAACTCGATCAAGGTTGTGCAGCTTTCTCTCTTCTGGTGTGAAGAGACTCTTGTCCTTTGGAACCTTTGGACCGGTTCTAGCCCCTATTGCTCCCTCTATTACAAGCTCGACACTATCGACCATGGGAACATTAAGTCCTTTCTCCAGAATGTTAGTCATGCTGTCATGCAGTGATGTTAAGTGTGCCTCTATCCTCACCCGCTATACCGCATATTTTTCCGCTGAAAACATGGGTACCGTCCTTATACCTGAAATACCAGACATGTAGAAAAATATGGTATATGATGCTATAAAGAGATGCAAGTGAAGAGAAAATGGATTTTCAGGATCTATTCGAGTTAGACCTACTGATAACGATGATCAAAAGAACACCGCTCTGATACCAATTGTTGGCAAGAGACGAGTTCTAGGTGTGGGGGGGGGGTGAATACATCTGAATGCAAATTTCAAACTTAGAACGTGAAAGCCAACTGTGCTAAAGAATGCTACTGAACTAGTTAGTTAGCCAAATATGTTTTCTGGATCGCGTGGCAAAGATTCTTCTACTGAGTATAGATTTACTAACTTATGTCAGTGAACAATAGTTCAGTATCAGAAGTTGTGTGCGGAAGTGTAGACCCTAATATAATCATCTCAATTGAAAAGTCGTTTCATACAGTTTGATTAATACTCAATTTTATGCAAAAATGAACAGTTATCAATGAAACAGTTAAAATTAACACAAGCAGTTTTTAAAGTGGTTCGGACACGCTGGGTCCTATGTCAATGTCCTGAACAAAGCAGGAGTTCTTGATTAAATTATACTGAGCAAGTCTCAGTCGATCTGTTCACTAGACAAAAACGTTCTTGTTTGCTAGTGCTTACAATGAAGGATTTCTTACAATAAGAACAGTTCAAAAGATGAACTCCTTCGGGATAATGTGTGAGCTAGTGCGTGATATTCAGGCAGAAAATAACTTTTATGGAACTTCTTCTCGAATGACGTTTCCTTCCCACAGAAAATGGTCAAAAAGTATGCTGTGAAATTTTAATGGAGAGACCAAAGTCTTCATTTTGTTTTCAAAACATGTGGATTAGCCATCACACTTTTCTTTCAGAGATTCAACATACTTGGGCGGATCATACAAGATTTTAGGACATGATGAATTTGCAGTTGAGGTTGAAGAGGGTGACGATGTTTCTAAAGACTTGGAATAAGGAGGTCTTTGGGAATGTTTTCACTACCTTAAGGGATGGTAAGACCGCCATGGTCTTGCTTAGGCTCTTATGAGGCATCTCCTTCTCCATTAACGCGGGTTGAGGCTAACTAGTGTGTGGTAGAGTTAATTCTCCGCAAGAAGATTAAGGTTGATTTTCTGAGTCAGAGGGCTACGATTCGTTGGGCTGTAGATGGGGAGCGTAACACTCGGTTTTTTCAGGGCTAGGTGAAGCAGAAGAGACTACGAACTCATATTCATTCGAAGGAGGATCCCCTGAATCTCCATCTTAACTCAAGATTCTAATATTAGGGAGTTGGCTGAAGGGTTTATTTTTTTTAGCATTGTTAGGAGATCACAGAAGGGGATGTGGTCGCCGTTGTGTTTATTTTCTAGGGCTTAGATTCCGCAACTTTACCTCAACCACCATCATATTGTTGCTGAAGAAGCCTAATGCTAAGGCTTGGACTGATTTCGACCTATTAGTCAGTGCATCATCATTAATAAGATCATTACTAAGTTACTCACATCCAGTTGGAAACTCTTCTTCCTTTAGTGGTGGCTCCTAACCAGAGTGGATTTTTTCGTGGACATCTTATTAATGATAATACATTGCTTGTTGGAATTTTGTATATACTGGAAGCAATATTTTGCTTGTATACAATGTGTATTTCCTTTCCACTGTTTCATTCTCCCATCTAATGAATTATATTCGCGCATGTTCGTCCTTTATCATGTATAAGAGTTAAATTGTGAAGTGTGTTGTAGATCACAGAAGACCGCACAATTGGTTAAACTAACAGGATATAAATAGTTATCACAACTGAGACAACTTAAAGACAAGTTGTTGCTTTAAGCTGCAGTTTAGATAAAAAGTGGGTTGTCTTGGCTGCTTGCCTATACTGGTAGACTGAAGGTGGTGTATTAATGGATCAGAATGAGATGTGTTATCCTAGCTAACCTTAGTGGAGAGCTAAATATCTCGGTGACTTAATTTGGTCTTAAGCTAGATAAAATTTCAGCTAGTGCATTTAGCTATCTATCACTTTGACGTACTTTGGTAATATCATCACGGCATGACTTAGGTATCTTAGGTGATAGTGCTTATTTGTAGATTAGGCTGGTTATCTGTATCTTGCATATGTATCCATGTTAAATGGGTTGATAACATCTCCTAAGGAACTCGTAAGGATTAGCACAATAAACCTTATGGGTTGATTAAGTTCAGGTGTGTTAATAAGGTTGAGTGGTACTACTCAGAATATAATAAGATGTTAATTAATTTAAGCTGTCAATAAGCTTAATTAATTAACGAATATTTTTTTCTTAAATAGGGGTATAAATTAGGTCTAAAATACAAGCCCATGCTCAAGTTGAGATAAAAGGGGTAAGTCAACACAGATTCTCTAGTGGAATGAATCGGTGTTTATTAATTAATTTTGCCATGGACTGAGCATAGATAATTAATTAATTTGAGGTCCGAGTTTATTTCCTGTATTGGATCCTTGATCTGGCCCAAATAGATGTCCAATATTTTATTATGCTCTCTCAAGAATTATTATTAATAGATTAATGTATTTATACATTATTTAATAATATGAAAGTTATTTATCTGGAAATAATTGGTTGGGCCAATTAATTGATAAATATGTGGCCCAATCATTGTTAATTATATTATGGGCTTATATTAATTTATTGGAAGCCATTTGCACCATAATTACTAATGAGCAACAATTATAATATAATGTTTTATGTATAATATCATAGAAAGAATAAAAAAAACACGTTCAATAATGAATTGATGACATTATTCATTTAGAAAAACGTGTGTGAGAATGTGTGAGTGCATAAGTGTTTTCCTTCAGATCTATGTCCACAAGGAGGAGAGCAAAGGTCGGGACACAGTCCAGAAGCTCCATACACGAGCTAAATTAGAGGCTTTCCAAAGGACGCATGTAGTATCGTTCTCCAATCCTTCAATTAGTATCAGAGCTTAGTTTTAGGCCCTGATTTTTGCTTTTAGGAGCATGTTTAGAGCTGTTTATTTGAATTTCCGTTGTTATCAAGCAATTTTGTGCTTTGAAGCAGCCTGCGAGCCACGTTTTTACCATGTTTATACCTTTTTTCTCATCAAAATATCCACGAGTAGATTATAGGGCCAATGTGTTTCAATTTTCGTTAATTATACTGTAATTTGGCTTGGCGGTGTCTGATTTCGGAGGCGACAAAGAAACCCGAAATCTGGGCAAAAACTTTAGAAAATTAGGGTTACGCCGCATCTTACGGCGGCGATTCCCAGCGCGTCAGGTGTCTAATTCGCAATCAACTTGAACCGTTGGATTCCATGTGTCACGAGCTTTGTGTCGACAAGTCGTATGGGATCATCCGACCCCAGATGCGACTGAAATTGACATAGGAAGTTTGTTGCTCACCATTGATTTTTTCGGCGACGAATTCAAAAATTGAGTGAAATTGATTAATGAATTCGATCGGAATCCATTTCTGGTGGTCGAAGGATGTTCAAATTTCAATTCCTCCAAATCAATTGAACGAACCATGGCTCGAAAATATGTGAATTTGAACGGCGAAGCTCGGCAAAGATCGCCGGCAAAGGTTGCGGTGGCGGCTCTTGGAGGCCGTTCTTCACGACCCACAATGTTTGGGAGCGATAGAGAGGCCGGATGACGCGGCAACGATGAGAAGGAGCCGCGTCGTACGACTGCGACTGCCCGTCGCGCGCGCAGGTGCGGTAGCAGCAGGCGGCCCTGCTCGCAGTTCCAGGCGGCGTTGTGGGGCGAGGCTGGCTTGACGAGACCCGAGGTGGCATCAGAAACGTCTAGGAGGCGGCGGGTGATCTCAAGGTTGGGAGAAGGGCTGACGTCAGCCCTAGCTGACATGACACTTGCTGACAAGGCGCCATGTGTCTACCGACATGGCGACACATGGCATATTTGATGCAGTTTTAGCGTTCGTTTTGCAATTTGAGATATTACAAAGAGTTGTATTTGTTAGGGCTATGTAATAGATAGAAATTCTATTTTTTATGTGTTTAAAGCCCGATAGCGACGTTTTTAATTCATATTTTCGTATTTATTTATTAATAGGCTTTATCATGCAATTATGTGTTTAATTACGCTTAGAGAAGCATGAAAATAAGATTTAATTCTTTTTTAAATCTAATTTAATTTTTCACGAGTACGTTTTGTTTTGCCCACTTAGAAAATTTCATGCTTTAGGATTTATGTGGTTTAGCAGAACCAAACGATTATATAACTAAACGTCCAACTGAGTAGCTTGCTTTTACATTTTAAAACCATGAGTTTTGTAAGATAGGTGTTCCAAAAATAATATTTAATGTGGTTTAGCACAAATCAATTAAATATTTGGACAAATAAATTAAATATTTAATTGGATTCCATTAAATTGGAAATTAAGTTTTTAATCGAACCTCCATTTAATTTGATCCCCTACACAAAAGTGGAACATTTATATAAGTAAACGTCCACCTGAGTAGCTTGCTTTTATATTTTTGAACCATGAATTTTGTGAGATGGGTTTTCCAAAATTAATACTTAATTATTGTTGAATAAGAGGAGCGAAGCCGTAAATGTCCACCTGAGTGACTTACATGCCTAGTGAACACGAGTACTCTAGAAGATAATAATAAAATAAGATGGATAATTAAATCAAATTGAATGCGGTATGGTTCTCGTAAGTATGTCAATTTCGAGAATTTGATATTAATTCAGTCAAATTAATGGTCAAAGCCTAAATATCACCGCGAGTACAACTTCCTGAAAAGTTATTTCCCACGTTTTAATTTCACAATAGTGGCATGGTCCAGATCAATCGGATTCCTAATTTCTTTAAGAACCTAGGCGTGGATTGGAATTAAAAAGCTAGGTATATGGTTTTGTCTAGGGGTACACAAGTAAACGTCCACTTGAGTGGCTTACAAGTGTGACTTCTAGGGCTATTCGAGTATTTAACATCGTCGATTTTTCAAAAGGTTACAATGATGATTAATTACAAATTATGTACGAATATAGTTTTCTTACATTCAATTTTATTTAATTTTTCAGATATGTTTGTTCCATATGTCATTGCCAATCTCACCAACCGAACCCTAACGGGATTAACTAATTTTACAGCATGGAAGAGATATCTTACCTTCCCAATAAATGTTCTAATAAGGTCCTATAAGAACTTCTATTTTAGGATCTCTATGTCTGAGATAGAGATTACTCTGAGTAAGTTAGTCAATTCTTTGGTAGCGGTCAAAACATAATTTCTATTTCAGAACCCTACACCATGGATGGTTATAAATCATGTTTTGATAGTAATGTTTCTATCATGAAAGAATGATTTTATCAGTGGTAGTCCATTAAGTGGATCAGTATATATCTTGCAAACCGCGTAATTCTGTTAATGTTGCTTCCTCTTTATCAAATAATAAGAAGAGAAAAGAATATTCTAATGAAAATCAAACTTATCTATGGCGCTTAAGACTAGGTCACATCAATTTGAATAGGATTCAAAGGTTGGTGGAATAAACATCATTGAAGTCTCTCAAAATTGAACCATTTCCGACCTGCAAACCCTGCTTGGAAGGAAACATGGTGATTAGGTTTTCCAAGGCAAAACAGAAGTCATTCCGACTTGTGTGAGACTATGTCTACACAAGCTTGTGGAGGGTATGAGTATTTCGTCACATTTATTGATGATTATTGAAGGTATGGATATGTTTACCTTCTTCGCTACAAGTTAGATTGCTTTGAAACCTGGCTCTGATACCAATTGATGGAATATGAAGGGAGAATTGGTTACCTTCCTCCAACCTATATTATAGTCACTCCAATTATTGCTCGATTCTTCCTTCATATTTCATCAGTGGAGAAGAAGCTAGGTAAAGAAATCAAAACACTACGATCTAAAGAGATAAAAAGTATGAGGCTTGTTCCATATGCTTCCGTTGTCGGTAACCTCATGTATGCGATGCTTTGTACGACCCCCCCCCCCCCCCCCCCCCCCCCCCCCCCCCCCCCCCCCCCCCCCCCCCCCCCCCCCCCCCCCCCCCCCCCCCCCCCCCCCCCCCCCCCCCCCCCCCCCCCCCCCCCCCCCCCCCCCCCCCCCCCCCCCCCCCCCCCCCCCCCCCCCCCCCCCCCCCCCCCCCCCCCCCCCCCCCCCCCCCCCCCCCCCCCCCCCCCCCCCCCCCCCCCCCCCCCCGACAAGATATCTCATATGTTGTAGGCATGTGTTGGTCCCACTAAGATTTTAGGTTGGGGGGGGGGGGGGATGCACCTGATGTGAAATTTCGCCTTTTCAAATCAAAGCAGCTGGCGGATAGTGAGTCAGTCAGAGAAAGTGCGAAAATACGTTAAGCCCAGAGAAATGCTTTTCACGAATGCAACAATAAATCTGTGATAATGAATATGAACAATAAGCAACACAGATTTTATAGTGGTTCGGATTCACAAGATCCTACGTCTACTCATCTGCTTACTCAATAGGAATCCACTAAAGATACTTTAGGCTGACGAGTACAGATCAATACAAACAATAAACAATCTATTAATCTAACCAACTATCTATCAATCTAACACAAGGCTTCTTTCTAACAGAGTATGGGGTTTGGTTGGGTTTGTTCAACAATGAGAGTATAAGACACTCTCTACTCCAAGCTTATGATAAGTAAGCTAAGAACACTTGGAGTATGATTAGCAAATAAAATTTCTAGGCAATAGAACTTTGGATCTCGATAGTAAGGCTTGTTCTTTGCTTTGGAGTACTTGAGCTTGTTTGAAAGTCCGTTACCTCTTAATGAGGGGTCTTTTGCTATTTATAGATGAGGTAGGGGAAATATCTGTTGGACAAGATCGATCTCACATTGGCTTCGTTTTGATAACAGTATAATGCATTGAATGCATGAACATTTGCTGCGCTCCGCTTGGTTCTACGGATTCTGTACGAGGTACTGTTCTGTTCCCTTTGACTAGGGTTGACATGGCGGCCTGAGATTGTTCGAGGTTGATCTGATAATTGTCGTCTACCTCCATTGACCATCTTCTTTGAATCGAGCCCTACCTTGTACTTCCTTCGCATTTGAATATTTCAATGTGTTCTAGTGAAGATACTGATATAAGATCAGTTCAACCTTAAGATCTCAGCTTAGAAGCTAGACTAAAACGGAACCCCTAGCTATATGATTAAACTGAATAACCTAATCTTAGAGAACCTATCAGCCTGAGTATATAGACACAGGCTGAGAGAAACATATCAAATTACATCAGACTGGTTCATCAATCAATAGGGATTTGGAATCATTCAAAACATATTTTATTTCCCAACAATTTCCCCCTTTTCGATGATGCCAAAACTCTGTTCTAACTTGAAATCAAACTCGGGCTAAGTTCATCAAACACACGTTGGGATAGAAAAGTAAAGGGTATAAAGAGATTCAGATAAGTAAATAAAACTGAGCCTGGACAAAGAGTTATTGTCATCAGGTCAAAAGAAGCAGCAACAACTTCATTAAATAATCTGATGGGTACAAAGCTATGCTATTACAAAGAATCAGATTCTATCTAAACGGGTTCAAGCTTGATGCACTATTTCCTTTCAAACTCCTCATGAGTCATATGAGTTCACTTCTGCTTCTGCATGATCTCTGTGAACTTTTCATCTGATACATCATCTAGTTTCTGCTCATACACATAGTATACGAGTCTTCTCTTCTTCAATCTCTTATCATAGTTCCTTGAGACATCCATATATTTATTCTCGTTGCAAGCTTTGAGAAATTTTGTTTCAATCTTGGAAAGATCAACTTTGAATTCTAGATTCTACCATGCGATGGGTTGCATTATGAATCTCGGCTCTGGACATTTGATTAATTGATTTGCTTTCTCAGCCAGATCACGAATTAATAGATATAGCTTGAAGGAGTGTCTCCTGGAGAATTCAGTGATGATCACATCCTGATCTCTAATCCTCTTGCAGATACCCATGGATTGCCAAAGTAGAATCCCTTGATGAAGTCCACCTTCATCTATTCCCAATCATTTGATAGCTCAAGAGGAACCCACTTGTCGCACCATAGATAGACAAGGTCATTTTCTGACTCGACATTGGGCTTCCTCCCAGCAACTATGACTTTTAACACATTGGACTTCCTCTTACTCTTTTCTGAGATATTTCGAGTTCTCTTCATAATATTCGCCATGCATTCCAACCTCTCGTCATCTTCTTTGAGTCTCAGGTGGTTTTGTTTTAGCTCATTTCGGACTTGTACTTCTCTCCTTTACATGTAATCATCAATCACCTTCTAACCTGGATGCTCAATGTACTCCCAGAGTTTCCATATTTCCTCAATCTGAATGTTCACTTGCTCTGAAGTAATTATTGAGAATCTAATTATTTTTTATTTCTCTTCTACAGCCTCATCATGCTGTTTGTGAAGCAAAATTGGCTTCAGATTATCTTCTTCAATCTGCTTTTGACGGGCTTCTTCAGCTCTTTTCTTTTCAACTTCTTCTTCTCTCTCAATTTTCTCAACTTCATATCGGCTAAGTTCATCATTGATAGCACCGAAGATTTTGTCCATGTATGTCTCGAGTTGAATTTCAGTCCTCACAACCTGTTCTGCTTCTGCTTTCAGTCGGACTGCTTCTTCTTACTTCAGATGAGCCTCATCCTCTGCCTTACTCATATGCTCGACGACATCGAATGTTTTCTGTCTCCATGCCCTGCAGACTAAGGCCATCTTCTTTCTCCTTTTCGCACACTTGTTCCCCTCTACTTGTAACTCCATGATTTCATCATCAGAGGGAACAATCTGGATCTGTTTCTCAGTTGAGTAATGCTAACTTCTTCCCCCCTTTTGGCATCAGCTACAAAGGCCGGGAGGGAAAGAAGCCTACCAGTCAGAGCTTTGAAGGCTTCTTGCTGTTCTGATATCAAATATTTCTGCGTGTCGATCTAAACCTGCTGCTCAGAGAGCCGAGCGCGATGTTCGTCTAGAATCATTGCGACATCATTTGAAGGATTGGAGAGTGGTGCTTATTGATGCATCAACATTCTTCTAAGTCAGCTCAAGGAGTGATTTACCATACCTAATGAAAGAGTGGGATTGAACAAATTGAACGTTGAGCCGCTTTTGAGTAACCTTATCTAATATAATGACAAAGGCTTGAGGGACTTCTTTCACAATGTTGATAATTCTGACGAGTCACCTGAGTATTATCATTGACAGAGTTTTGCATGCCTGTTAAGCCGTCATAGTAGTGAGACATCTCCAGCTCCATTTGCTTCATTGTCACATTGACATCCTAGAGATTGTTGTGAAGATGAAGCATTTCTAACCTATTGACTTGCTTATGAGTAGAGTCAATCTGGTGCAGAGTAAGGTTAGGAATAGATGAGGTTGGCACTGTAGAAGCTAGCGCCGAAGGATCTGATTCCATGACCGCAAGAGGAGGACGCTCGAAGTCATTATTCGATGAATCATAAGGATCTAAATCGTTCTGAGCAGCTGCAATCTCATCGCAACAGAGGGCTCTTCCAGCATATCATCGACCGGATGGAGAGCCGTGAGCTGATGGAATTTTGGTATAGTGAGAGCGGGAAGATCAGCTAAGCGATATGGAAGAGTGTCGACCACATCGAGGTTGAGCCCGTCATCAGAATCTGACGCTCACTCAGTGGGGATGAGAAGCTCCTCAGTGATTGGTCGCTTTCTAGCGGCCTTATCCTTAATAGGTTCAGAGGAGCTCGGAACTTCACTCAGTTCCAATTTTGGAACAGGAGGAGGAGATGTTGAAACAGTAACTTGCTCCTCAATTTCAGTTTTCTTCTACGGATATTCTTCTGAAAAGTTTAGTTTCATGCCTTTTCCTGCCCACGGATTCAGTAGGTTATGACCAGCCATACTGAGTCTTCAATGCTGAGTCCGTTCGACTGATAAAAATCTACTCTACTGAGTCTATCAGCTACTGAACTCTAATAGACCTACAGAGTTCCACACATGCTGAACTCAACTAAGCTACTACATAATATGGTTCATCATTCAGCTATGTGTTTTTGGATCTTCAAATCTTATCATACTGAGTCTCATCCCAACAATTTCCCCCTATTTGGTGATGCCAAAACCATTACAACACAATTCCCCTATCTACGACGCTTTGGACGCTTCAGGACTAGAGAAGTTCCTGACTAAACAGCCTCATGTTTGCCAGCCAAGACAAGTGCCAAAGTTCTTCTATAATCTTCGCTGTGACAAAGACAATGCTACGGACATCTCCTCCATAACTTATAAAGAAGCCCCATATGTAGCAACCAAAAGCAGCTCTCCTCGATATTCAGAATCGTCTGATTCGTAGTTTTGACCAACCAAACGAAGGCATTTTCACCTGTTGCATATAAGTATATGGCCATCGACGTATACCTTCACTGCTTCTATGGGCGGAATGAAGTTTCAGACTAAGGCAACAATAGAGAAATCTATTGGGCGTGGTGTGGCTGATAAATGCTCAGTACTAGTGACATAGGCACGACGACATGAACCCTCTAAGTAGAGGAAGTTGAACAAGAAGTCTGAAACTCCTGCAATCGTCTTCGAGCAGATCAAAATACAGGACTCAGAGTCTTGCAAGGAAGAGGCCACTCTGAAAGACAAAGTGAAGAGAATTAACTCATAAGAGACTCAGTTTGAATCACAAATCAGATCAAACGCTCAAATAATTTAAGTCTCGGATAGTCTGTCGGACACTGTTAAAACAGCTAAGAACAGAGCAGAAGAAGAAATTTCTGAACTAATACCAGAGATCCTTGATCATTTAGATCGAGTAGATATAGCAAGTAGGGATAGGGTTCAGATGTGTATGAGATTCCTAGATTGGGATATCCTCAATGAAACGATCATCCTAAGGAATGTAGCTACAGTAATGTCCAAAGAACAACAGTTAAGGACGGAAATAGGCTATGGCGAGCCGGCTGATATTGCATCTATAGATGATCTCAGGTCTACTATGTTGTTACTTCTGAGTCTGAAGGAAGGAAATACATCTCCTACTCAACTGCAGACTCATGATGATAATTACGAAGTTGACAAGGACTCAACACCCAAGGATGCTGAGGTAAAATTTCCCAGTGATCACGATGATGCACCTCCACCGCCTCCATCTGGTGCCAACAAAACAACAACTACTTCTTCCCAACAGCAACAAATCACTTCCACAGATGCAAGACTTAGAAAGTCTCGTCATCAGGCCAAGGACGTTACTGATGCTTCTGCCAAAAGAATTAATAAGAGCCTGAAACGTTAAGGCAACAAGAACAGATTTCTCACGAAGGATGTTCACATTAAATGGATGCAATATACTAAGGCGCAAAATGACTCACTTAGTGCATTGACGACTGATATGATCCTCAAAACTGCTTTAGATGAGTAGTTGTCTCGGCCAGAAGTGATAGATTTCATCAATGATAAGAAAGTTACAAGTATAGAAATCTCAATCACTAAAGAAACACAAGAAAAAACCAGAAGCTAATCAGCTGCTCTTCTCGAATCTCTGAAGCTTGGCTTTGAAAGCCTCTGACTTTGCCTCTGGTGGATCAAGGCCATATGCTTTGAAAATGTTGGCTCTGAGGTTCTTGATGGCTTCTTGATCTTCTGGGTCATTCAGACTTAGGGGTTTCCTATGCATAGCCAAAGTTATCTCTTCCTAATTCTCCTTCATACAAGTATTACCATCAACTGTCTTTGGAGGACGAACTTCTTAGTTTGAGCGTTGAGCAGAGTTAACTTGCTCTGATTCCTCGGACAGAGCATGATGAGTACTCTGCCTCTATATAGTACCTTACTAATGGGTGATGGAGTCATAATTCCATCTGTGGCTACAAACTTCTTAGCTAGAGCATTGAGCTCATTCATGAAGAACTCCACCTAAATGACTTTGACCCCATCCAATATTGCAACCATGAGTTGCAGTTTGATCTTGGATAGTTTGTCATATAATCCGGCTGAGCTAGTCAGGATATGAAATACAATGTAGGCTAGGCCTCTGTACTCTAATAGCAACTGATTCTTTGCAAAGGCTGCCTTGAATTCTATATCTTTCTTACTACTGAAGCGGCAAAGATATGCGTTGATTCCTATCTCTTTATATCCAATAGGATAAAAACCCGCATCTGGTAGATCGAAGCTCTAAGTGAGACGCTGTTGAATGTCAAGCGGAGGATCGTTAGTTCCGGCACGTTTTGGGAAACTTCCTTCTACAAGGTGATGCATGAGATTTCCTTGATGTTATCTTCATCATGACACAGATTGTAGTAGAACTACGTGACTTCTCTAAATAGCCATTTGTGTGGCTGCCTTGTGAGAAACGTCTCAAGGCCTGATGATGATAAGGCATTGTAGATTGGCTCCATATATTCGATTCCACAATTCCTTAAATCCATAAGTGGTTCAAACCAGACTGTGTTATTCCTGAGGATGTCCTCATATCACCTGGAACAAGTATTGCCTTTTCTGAAGAATTTTCCATTGAAGAGATTCTACAAAAGAAGTTTTAGCACTTGAAAATAGAGTAGTAAGTCAGAAGATGCAGAATAAGATCATAAATTTATTGAGATTTTGTTCTTGAACGTAGTAGAGATCTAAATGCAAGTATGAGTATGCAACGCACAAAAATTCGTCAATGGTGGTAAATTGATTTCAGTTTGATCAAATAAGATATATATGAGATACGAATATGAAGCGATTTGTCAGCAAACGATTCAAATGTAATCTTACTTTAAAATGAACAGTTGTGATTTCATATTATTAACAGTAATGATTATTGTGTAATCTTACTTACGTATCTATCGCTAATAAAGTAACCTGAAACGACATGTATTAAATGTGTCACCGTCAGTATGTGGAATGTAATGCTTTTAATGAAAATAATTTTATTAAAGACATCCTATACAAATTAATGGCGGGAAATAAATGCGATGCATGTACTGAGTATGACACGCAAACTTGTCAGATGAACAAAGTAGCCAGTTGATACCACTATGTAGATACGGAGTTCGATCAGTACGTTCGTATACGTTCCCTCTTACTGAATGCTTCTTATTGAGCGGAGTCAGTAGGATCTTGTATGCTTAGTTCTACGGAGAGTTCTCTGAATCTTGTCATAGCCAGAGGTTTTGTCAAAATATTAGCCCTTTGTTTGTCAGTATGGATTTTCAAGGAAAGTCTGATCTCCTTGTTGTTGACACTTGGTCATTAGAGACTTAATCTCTTTCTTTTGTCGTAAAACAAGTCCTTCCGACTCAGTAGAGATTTGACTTTTCAAGGAAAGTCTCTGATTTTGAGCTCTTAGCAGTTCCAGCTCCTGAAGTGTCTTACTGAACTAAGTGCTCATTTGAATCTGTATGGCTGGTGAAGAGAGCATGTGTCATGTGTTCCTAGTGAAAAGAGATTTATGAGATTAGAGTTTACCTCAGCACTTCTCCGACCATTAGACAATGTTCAGTTTCTAAACTTCTGCAATCGGAAAGCTCTCCGTCAATGTAGGCTTTTCTTCTTCTAGTATATTTTTTTCGTCTCATTTATCGTACTGCTCGTTCAGCAACTGAGAGCTTTGGACAATCATATTGATAGTGTCCAATCTTTTTCTAGATGTAGTATTGTGATATCTTGCCTTCTCCTTTTGATGTATCATAGTTGGTAGTGGGAGTTGTCTCAGTATTCTTGCATTCAGATTGAGAGTTAGACTGTTCTTTTTATTTATAGTTGTTCTGAAACTTTAGGGGTAGAAGGGAATATTTCTCAGTGAGATGATATGGAGTAGAAATCGTGCTTGCTGCTGAAAGACCAGCTTTCCGATGTGCTGACAGTAACTTTCTAGGCATGATCCATTGAGATGTCAGTAAGAGCATTGAAGTAAGGTTAACGAAGACTGTACTCGAGCTCCTTGGCTTTGAGTTATGAGAATATGAAATCAGGAGTAACAGTATTAAGATCAGAACGTCTCAAATAAGTAGCAAATGAATACCACTTGGGCCTAGCTAAAGCTCGTAAGATATTACAGTTCATCTACTTGTTGGTAAACGTCTTTCCCAGTCTGTTGATGACATTAATATGATATGTGAATCTAGCACTGAAGTTATCAATTGATTCTCCTGGGATCATGCAAAATGCTTTGCACTTCTGTGGCTCTAGCTCTAGCTTATTTTCTTTGATCTATGGTGTCCCCTAATTCAGCACAACTAGGGCATCCCAGAGTTCCTTCGCGGTCTAGCATTACGGGCGACTCGGTCAAGGTTGTGCAATTTTCTTTCCTCTAGCGTGAAGAGGCTTTTTATCCTTTGCATCTTTTTCTCCTTTTCTTACACCTATTCCTCCCACAGTTGCAAGTTTAATTTTGTCAATCATGGGGACAGTAGGTCCTTTCTCTAGAACTTCTGTCATGTTGTCCTGCAGTGAAGTCAGATGCGCCTCCATCGTTACACGCCATACCGCATAGTTCTCGAATGTGAATGTGGGTACCATCCTTATTCCGGACATATTAAACATTATGGAAATACATTATAGGATGTAGTGAAAGAAACATAGATGCAATGAAATGCGATTTTCAGGATCTGTTTAAGAAGACCACTATATTCAGAAGACGGTGATTAGAAGAACACCGTTCTAATACAAATTATTAGTCCAGAGATGAGTTTTCAAGTGTACGGGGGAACGGGGGTTTGAATACACCTATGTACAAGTTTCAACTCAAACGCGAAAGTCTGTACACTAGTTTGCTCGCCAAGTTAAATTTCGGATCACGTGGGCAGAGTGATTTAGAATACCAAAAATGGTCTTCGGACTTCAGTCAGTCTATAGTAGACTCAGTATCAGAATGTAGTGCAGAATGTGTAGGCCTGATTTTATCGTCTCTTGTTGAAAAACTTTATTACTGAAAACAGTTCAAATTATGCTTATGTGTGTATTCAACTTTACTGCAAAACTAACTAAATGTTTTGCAAATCAGTTTTATGCAGAGTGAACAATAAATCAATGAAACGGTAAGTGGACAAACAGCTTTGTGGTTCGGATACGCAAGATCCTAAGTCCACTATCCTAAATAAAGCAGTAGGTCTTTTATTGATTATACTGAGCAAGTCTCAGTCGATCTGTTAACCGGAAAAATCTCTAATTATAGTCTTAATGACATTACAAGATTTCAAACACAAGGTTTGATTTTCTTCAACTAATAAGGAGTTCTTACAATAATAAAAATTCAACAGATGTGAACTCCTTTAGTGTCTAATGATTTATCATGATTAGCTTAGAATAGAGAATGGGGACAAAGTATCTCTAGAGAGAAGAACTAAATAGATTTTCTATCAATAGTAAGTCTTTCGCTGGATTTGCCTTGAGTTCACTACAAGTTGAATGCTTGAGGTGCTTGGTGTTCCCGGTTTCTTCATCATTTGAATCTAGATATCTAATTATAGTTTGGACTCATGAAAAGATCCATTGGAGGGAACCTAGACACGTGTCAAAAATGACAAGGAAAATGACCATCTAGAATTTGAATGTTACTGTAGAGATTCTATCTTTTTCACTCTTGAGGGCAGCTTTATGTTAGTGCAAGAACACTACTGGCCGCTCCTCATTGGTCGAGGTTGGATGGTGGTTAAGGCTTGTTCAAACTCCAAAGCAAATGCTGAGTTAAGTTCCTCTAATTCCTCCGACACGTTAACTAAGTTAGCATCTACTAACATTCTTCTGAAATTTTTAGCTGTATACCGATTCCTTCTAAATTGATGTTCAACGATCATTCGGCAGGTTCTGAGCAACCGTGCTGAGTCTCCACAGCTGAGTTCTTCCAGCTGACAAAGATCTATACCACTAATTCTATCAGCTACTGAACTCTAGCTAGCCTACTGAGTTCCTAACACGCTGAAATCAACTAAGCTATTACATTCAGCTAGGGTTTTAGGATCTTCAAATCTTATCTATCACTGAATCATATCCCAACACTTATTGTTCCCATGATTGATAGCGTCGAATTAATAGTTGTGGGAGGAGTAGGTGCTAGAACAGTAGAGAAAGTTGCAAAGGATAAAAGCCTCTTCACGCAAGAGGAAAGAAAGTTGTACAACCTTGACCGAGTCGCACGTAATGCTATGCTGAGGACACTCAGTGACTGATACCTCAGAAGGGTGCACGACTTCAAGACCGCGAAGGAACTCTGGATGCTCTAGTAGTGCTGAGTCAGAGAACTCAATAGATCAAAGAAAATAAGCTGGAGCGGGAGCTACAGAAGTTCGAAGCATTTTGCATGCTTCATGGTGAATCAATTGATGGTCTCAACATCAGATTCACAAATTAGATCAACGTCATCAACGGAATGGGAAAAACGTTCACCAACAAACGAGATGAAAACTAAGAGCTTGCGAGCTTTAACTAGACATAAGTGATATTGCTTTGCTACTTATTTGAGACGATCAGAGCTTAACACTGTTATTCCTAATTTCATATTTTCATAACTCAAAGCTGAGGAGTTCGAGTACAGTCTTCCTCAACCAAACTTGAGTGCTCCTGCTGCATTTCAATGGATCACACTTATATAACAATTGTCAGCACACCGGGTTATAAGTCCTTCAACAACAAGTCAGTCAGCAGCAAGCACGATGTCTATACCCGTTATTGATAATCTTGTTGAACAATATGCCCTTCTAGCTGTGAAGTACCAGAAGCAAAATGACAAACTCAGGAAGATAAAGAGAGTTACTAAGAACTCTCATAGTAAGAAGGATAAATATAAAACTAAAAAAGAATCTAATTCTCAATCTGAATGCAGGGACACTAAGACTACTGCCACTATAACCAATGATAAATCCAGAGGAAAAGGCAAGATCTCAATGTGTTGCAACTTTAAAAAGAATGGGCGCACTATCAGTACGATTATCCGGAGCTCTCAACTGTTGAAAGAGCTGCACGAAGGCCAAACGAAACAAATATACTAAAAGAAGATAAGCCTAGATAGTCGGAGAGCTATCTGATTGCTCTAGTGAAGAAGCAGTGTTCATGGACTTATCAGAAGAGGAAGCCAGATTTGTAGCAGAAGAAATTGAATAGTGTCTAATGGTCGGAGAAGAGGCTTATGTAAACTATAATCTAAATTTAAATCCCTCTTCACCACACACACAGACGATTCATGCTCTGCTATAGGAGGACCGCTAGATGTGGTTCTAGCCTATGAAGATCTCCTAAAGGAACATATTCAGATGAGCACTCAATTTAGTAAGACAGTCCAGGAGCTGAAAATCAAAGACTTTCCCTGAAAAGTCAGGCCTCTACTGAGTCAAAATTACTTGTCTTGAGAAAAAAGAAAGAGATTAACACTCTAATGACCAAGTCTCAACAACAAGAAGATTAGATCTCAATCTTGACCAAGGACATTTTTTAGAAAGATACTAAAACTACAAGTGCTGGGATTAGATTCAGTATGATAAGATTTGAAGATCCCAAAACCCTAGCTGAATGATGAACCAGGTAACGTAATAGCTTAGTTGAGTTCAGCATGTTAGGAACTTAGTAGGCTAGCTAGAGTTCAGTAGCTGATAGACTCAGTAGAGTAGATATTTATCAGCCGGACGGACTCAGCATTGGAACTCATTATGCTTAGTTAGAACCTACTAAATCTATGGATAGGAAAAGGTATAGAGCTAATCTTTTAAGAAGAATGTCAGTAGAAGATAACTCAGTCCGAGGAATCAGAAGAAATCAACTCAGCATCTCCTTTGGAGTTTGAACAAACCTCATCTACCATTCTACCTCGACCAATAAGGACTGTACCTTGTTCTGACAAACGCTGCCCTCAGGACTAAAAGATACAGAATCTCTACAACAACGTTCAAAATTGAAGTTGGTCGTTTTCCTTGTTGGTGGTCTTGGTAGCCGGAGGTTATCTGATGCTATGGCTGCCTTCAGCTATAAGTTGTGGTGGCATTTTCAGTCCAAAGATTCGCTGTGGTCCAGGTTTATGTGGGCTAAGAATTGCTCGGCTGCTTGCCGGTAGATTATTTGGCAGGTCAGGACATCATGCGGTAGAGCTCACATTATATGAATAATCTTCAAATACCTATATATACCTCTAATTACACTAATATTAAGAAAGATATGTTAAGTAAAATTATCCTATATTAAAAATCTAAATTAAAAATTAATTAAGTATATTAGTTAAGTATATAAGTATATACGTATCGTATATATTATCCATAATTAATTTAATAAGTATATAAGTATATATGTATCCTATATTATCCATAATTACAAATCTAAATTAAAACTTTATAATTCAACCATAATTACGATACTTAATATTATAACTTTATCAAGATTCTAAATATTATGTTCCTAGAAATATCCTACAAATGACCGATGGTATCAATTTATTAAATAGCGGGGAAATTGCTCTTAATTACGAAATTCCATAAATAAAAAGAATAAAAAATAGAGCTATTTCGAGATTATAAACGAATTCCCTAACTTAACCTTAAATAAATTCCAAAAATTTATAAAAATAGCTTATAACTTTAAAAAAAATTCCCTAAGTTATTGCAATCTATTTCATCAATTATTGGATTTCTAACCAAGAAGATTTATAAAAACCATATACTTACCCTACTTACGGTATTTCTAAACATTAAAATATATTACGTATATACTCCCTCCATCCCATTCGACTTGTCTAGTTTTCCTTTTTGGGTCGTCCCGCTCGACTTGTCTAGTTTCCAAAAAATGAAGCCTAATCATTACACAACCTACCACTCTTTCTTTGTGGGGCCTACCTTTTTACACACAATCACACACTCATCTACACACAACCACCCACTCTTCTTAATCACCGTGCCCAAAAGAAACAAGACAAGTGGAATAGGACGGAGGGACTATTATAAATCAAGTACGTAAGTCCAAAAATTACGGTAATTCTTTTTTTTATCAACCAAACATTCCTATATTTAAACAATCCCTAATATTTTATATAAAACCATCGATAGAGATCTTGAAAAGGATTTTTAAAAATGGTCTTGACTAATTGAAAATGAATTATAAAAAACCAATACAAGCTTTTTTTAAATAATAATGTGCATCGATTATATATATCCAAAATATGTGTCCATCTGTTGGGTGATGATTCTTCCTCAAGCACGTACCATACTTAGTGGGAAATGATTCTATCTTCTGGTAATGGACCAAAGCTCGGTAGCCTCGTCTCTGAATTTGTTTGAAGATTTGAAGATCCCAAAACCCTATCTGATTGGTGAACCATTCCGTTGTAATTGTTTTTGTCTCTGAGGGTTCAGACTCGGAAGACACTCGCTCCCGCTTTAGGCGTTCGGTAGATTATCGGCCTCGGCACTAGATGTAGAAGACCGAGTAGATCTTTGGACTCGGCAGAGCAAAGATATCGAAGGAGTCGGTGGAACCGAACTCCGCAGGAGTAGTTCACTGAACTAAGAGCTGACCTTCAGTAGAGTAAATTCAGTACTCTCTACAGGATCAGACTCAGTAACGGCAGACAGTCTTCTGAACTGTCAGATCTTTTGAACGACAATGAGCATAGTCAAATACGAGGTAGAGAGAAGTCAGCTTCATTATGCCTCGAAGTCTGTTCTGTCTCAAGTACTCTGCAAAACCTCGACGAATGACAAGCAGACACGTGCCTTTTTACCTACTAAAGCTGCAAGTCAACATATTTCCAGAAAAGGAGGGAAAGGACACTGTCACCTTTTTCGAAAGAGCCGTTAGCTACCAAAAGAGTGAGAAAGGGATCATCGTCTCCAACGGATCTTTCCCAATCTCTTCTCTATAAATAGAGGGATGATTCAAGTTTTTGAAAGCACTACTACGACTACTACTTCACAAGCAAACAAGGAAAGAGAACTAAAACAAGAAGAGAGCAGTCAAACTAGCAATCCGAAAAGCTTAAGTCTTCCGCAAGAACTCAAAGATCTATCTCTGGCGAAAGACTACATCCTAGCTCATAAGGGAACCAAGCTGAACCTATATACAAGCCTCTAGTATCCAAACGATGCAACACGAACCCATAGCTATAACTCAGCTGTTCGTCGTTCTAGAAGCTACATTCTCATTCCCTATCCCTCTAACCCTAAGCTCAACCGATCATATCCATAGCTTAGATGAAGGAGTTCATATTTGAACCTAATCTTTATTGTAAAAGGACTCCTTCACTGTTGGAGAGTTTGTCAAACACTTTAGTTTGATAACCGTTGTAAACTGAGACTTGCTCAGTATAAATTCCAAGATGCGGCTTTGTCCTATGTACAAGCTGACTGAGACTAACTCAGTATAATAAATAGCCTCCCGACCTTTCGGGACAGTGGACGTAGGATCGCTTGATATCCGAACCACTTTAAAAATCTGTGTCTCTTACCTGTTATCTTATTTACTGTTGCATTGATTTTAACTATTCATACTGAAAATTATCCTTTAAAATCATACAACTAAGTCTCAGCATACTGAACTTTTTTTTTTTTTGCTGAATTGAGAATGTCTTAATAAAACGTTTTCCACTTAACTGATTTGGGCTTACACATTTTCGCACCACTGAACTCTATCTGCTAATACGAATTCGACTCGCCCGCCTAGCGGATCTCGGTAGAGTCGACTCTTTGCCAAACACGATTCGAAACGGCCTATTTGGTCTCGTCTGAATTCTTTCAAGATACGACACTTTCCCCGAACAGGACTGTTCGTGTTCAAAGTTGAGAAAATCGGATTCAGGTGTATTCACCCCCCCTCTACACCTGAACGTGCTCTCGGGACCAACAATTGGTATCAGAGTAGGAGTTCTATAAGACTCTTGTTATCATGAACTGGTCTACTTGAACGGATCTGGAAAAACGTTTTCACCGCATATCATTCTATATTCTTATCATTATCTTTCATGGCTGATATGTCAGGTATAAGGATGGTGCATATGTTCTCATTAGAGAACTATGGTGTATGGCGGGTCAGAATGGAGGCTCATCTGACCTCCCTCCACGATAGCATGACCGAAGTACTTGAGGAAGGACCTATCGTTCCTATGATAGATAGTGTCGTAACTCAGGATCAAACAGCTGGAGGAGGAATGGTGACCGGAAAAAAGATTCCCAAGGACAGAAGTCTCTTCACACCTGAGGAGAAGAAACTTCATAACTTAGACCGAGTCGCCCGGGAATGCCATACTAACCACTCTTAGTGATTCTTATCTCGGCAGGGTTCAGGAATGCAAGACAGCAAAAGAGCTCTGGGATGCTCTAGCGCTACTGAGTCGGGGGACTCAGAAGATCAAAGCTAACAAACTTGACTCGGAACTCCAAAACTGGAGAGTTTGTCTCTCATGCCTGGTGACAAAATAGAAGATCTAAATGTTAGATTTACGAATCTGATGAACTCCATCAACGAACTGGGAAAGACATTCTCCAACCGAGAGATAAATCTCAAGATACTGAGGGCACGCGCACGGTCATTGGACTCCTTTTGCTACATTATTACGCCATTCGACTTAGATATTGTTACTCCCGACCATATCTTTTCGTAACTTTTAAGCAATGGAATTCGAGTTTGACAGACCTTAACGGAAGCGAGAAAGCGAAACCGACACCAAAATTGACCATGCTTTCAAAGCATCGTCGCCAAGACAAAGATCTCCCGCATCAAGCAAAACCGAACCTTCAATAACCGACATACAAGAAGGAATTTTAGCTCGGAAGTACGTCTTTGCTCGCTGTAAAATATCAGAAGGAGAAGGAGAGGCGCAAAAAAGTGTCTAAAGCCTATCGAGAAACAAAAGGTAAGTCTGAATACACGCCAAAGCACACTCCTGACTCACAGTCTTCTGAATGCAGAAAGAAGGATAACTCAGCACCATCAAAAGATAACGAAAGCAAAGAAGAAAGAGTCATCGCTTGCTACAATCGCAAAAAGTCGGGACACTATCGGATGATGCGTCCCGAGTGCCGAACGTGCAAGCACGTAAAGCAAGGAGAGAGAAATTCGCCAAGAAAAGACAAGCATACATAGCTGGCGAAATCTCAGACGACTCAGAAGAAGTCGACTCCTTTATGGATTCATCTGATGATAAAGCAACTTTCATGGCCCTAGAGCTTGAAGCTGAAGAAACTACTGAAAAGTGCCTAATGGCAGGAGAAGAGGATGAGGTAAATTCTCATGAACCATTTAACTCCTCTTCATACTGCACACACGACACTGTTTTAGGTGCAGATGAGAATTTAGACGTCACGATCGCATACGAAGAACTGCTTGACGAACAGATTCAGATGAGTCTGCAGCTCAGTAAGACTCTTCAGTAATTGGATACCCTGAAAGTGGAGAATTAGAGACTTTCTTAGGAGAGTCAGGTCTCTACTGAGTCTGAAGGACTTATGTTGAGACTCAGGGAGGAGATAAACTCTCTGTTGGCCAAGTCTCAGCATCAAGAAGATCAGATCTCGGTTCGACCAAGGACTTAACTCGTAAAGATACCGAACCGAGTCTCATCGAAGCAATAACTATCGGGACTTCAGCACCGAGCACGAGATATCGAAGAAAAGTGATGATGTCCGGAGGAACCCGATGACCGAGCGGTACATGGGCGCCGAAAGAAAGCCGGAGGCTATGCTAGTAAGCAACAAGCCTAAGCACTACAAGGAAGGACTTGGTTTCGGCCGGGGGAGCTTCCTCATCTACCCCAAGACACTCGAAGTGCGACTTGCCGATAGATTTGTTAAAGGGGAGACAATCAATGCAAAGATTCTCGAACCCCTTAGCAAAGAATAAACAAAAGATAAAAGCACCTCATCCTACACGTCGCAATCCGACCAAAAGATCGGCACCAAAACACCCCGGTTCGGTCAAGGGGGAACCAAAGAAGCCAAAGTGGGGTCGATCAGTATGGACCACCTCGGTGACACATCCAATTTCAAGATGGGTCATATTATTATGATCCTATAGTCGAAGAGGATCCAAGAGTCGAAGAAGAAGAAGATCGCACAAAATGCAAAGGTCGGCGATCCACCGTTCGGAAGATCCGGACTCCCGAACCGGAAAAGCCTAAGAAGTCAAGCAACGACCAGTCCAAGGGGTCAAATATGTTGACTCAAGTGGAAAGAAACCGTCCGAGACCACCGGGGTCGTTAGACAAGATTTGGGTTACTAAAACTAACATCTAAGGACCCAAAATCAAGAATAAAGGGTACCCGAATATAATTCTGTTTTGCGAGTGCACAAAGATCCTTGGTATGTGGACGACGGATGCTCAAGACACATGACGCACCAAAGGAACCCCATCGAAGAATTATACGATGAAGAAGGACCCAGAATCGAGTTTGGAGACAACGCTAAAGGCTACCCAAGAGGATTCGGAACACTCAGCATTGGAACTGCCACAGTTCCTAGAGTATCATATGTTGAAGGACTTCAGCATAACCTTCTCTCTGTTAGTCAATTTTGTGATAACTCAAATAGAGTGATATTTGACGCTGGTTTCTGTGATGTCATTGATAAATCCATAGGGAAAACAGTGTTATCAGGCTCGCGCAAAATGAACATATATGTAGCTGACTGGAACTCAGCTGAACCTGAAGCTTGTCTGTTGGCGAAAAACGACAACCGAACGGGGTGGCTATGGCACAGAAGACTCAGCCATCTCACCTTCAAAACGCTCAACAAACTAGCAAGAAACACTCTAGCAAGGGGACTGTCGAATGAAGTATTCAGCAAAGACACTCAGTGTGAAGCATGTCTGAAGGGAAAGCAAACAAAGAAACAAAATCCACTTGTTCCATCTCCTTCCACTGATGGAATCCTTCAGCTGCAACATATGGATTTGTTCGGTCCAGTCTCTCCAGTGATGATTCAGAAGTGGATACTTTTATGATCTTAAAGAACAGAAGATCGTTGTTAGCCCTAACGCTCGGTTCTTAGAAGAGGATTACACTAGTAACCATAAATCTCGAGTCGACATCATCATTGAAGAATTACAAGGTGGTCGAGTTGCACTTGAACAGCCAGTAGTGCAAGATAGTACTCCACGAGTAACTGCACAATCTGTTAACACAGCTCCTAACACTGTTCGACGTAGTGGGAGGGTGATATTTACACCTGATCGGTATGTTCACTGGGGAGACGTTTGATTATCTCCTGGCGGATGAACAAGATACCGTGGATCCCCTGGACTTACAACGAGCAAATGGGAGATGTAGATGAACCATGGACTCGAAATTTGAGTCCATAACTGATATGGATGTATACGAGATCACTGAACTACCTGAGGACTGCAATGCTATTGGTAGTAAGCGAGTATACAAGAGAAACAGAGAGCACCGAATGAAGAGATCATGGCGTTTAAGGCCAGGCTAGTGGCGAAGGGTTTTACCGAGAAAGAAGGTATCGATTATGAAGACACCTTCTCGCCTGTAGCAATGATCAAGTCCATTCTGATTCTCCTTGCCATATCAGCTCACATGAACCTAGATATCTGGCAAATGTATGTCAAAACCGCATTCCTAAACGGTCACCTTGAAAAAGGTAGGGACATCTACATGAAACAGCCAGATGGTTATGTGAAGGAGGGCGAAGAGCATCTAATTTGGAAGCTTAAGAAGTCTATTCATGGACTTAAGCAAGATTTCCGGTTATGGCACCAGCGTTTTTGACGAAGTAGTCAAATCCTATGGATTTGTATCCTGTCCTAACGAGGTGTGTGTAACGTATTTGTGTTAACGGATCAGTGGTGTTTCTTGCATTTTATGTAGATGACATCCTTCGCATTAGCAATAATGTTGAAGTGTTATCAGACGTAAAGACGTGGTTATCCGAGCAGTTTCAAATGAAGGACTTAGGTGAAGCTGCTTACCTCCTTGGGATCAAGGTTATTCGAGATCGCCAGAAAAAAGATGTTAAGCTTGTCACAAGTGTCCTACATTGACACTGTTATTGCTCGTTTTAGCATGCAAAAGCCAAGAGAGGTTTAGTACCTTTCAGACATGGCATTTTTCTATCCAAGAATCAGTGCCCTGAAAACGCCTGAAGAGATAGAAAATATGAGGCAAGTACCATATGCTTCCGCTGCCGGTAGCCTCATGTATGCGATGCTTTGTACAAGAGCAGATATCTCATATGCCGTAGGCATGGTCTCAAGATATCGCCTAACCACGGAAAGGAATCTTGGACCGTAGATCAAGTATATTCTCAAGTACCTTAAACGGACTAGAGATTATAGGCTTGTTTACCAGTCAGACAGTCTAGTGTCTTTGGGTTATACAGAAGCGGATTTCCAGGCTGACCAGTCAGATGAGAAGAAGTCTACCTCGGGTTATGTGTTTACCTTGGGAGGTGGAGCCGTTTCATGGAGGAGTGCAAATCAGAAATGCATTGCGGACTCAACCATGGAAGCAGAGTATGTGGTCGCCTTCGAAGCTTCGAAAGAGGCGATTTGGCTCAAGAATTTCCTCCAAGATCTTTATATTGTTCAGAATTTGCCTAAGGCGATCACGATTTATTGTGATAATGCGGGTGCATTGACAAATTCTAAGGAACCTAGATCTCACAAGGCGTCTAAACACATAGACAGGAAGTACCATATTATACGAGTATTTGTAAATCGAGGTGACCTGGTGATTGACAAAATTGGAACTGAAGTCAACCTAGTTAATCCTTTCACGAAGAGCTTACCACTCCCGGCTTACGAGAAGCATGTTCGTGGCTTTGGGATGGTAGAGATGCCCCACTTAGGACAACAGAAACTTTTGTATAAGTGGGAGAAGATGTCGTGATAGATAGGATAGATAGCTAAGATATAGCTGGGTACTAGTTTGTACCTAGATAGCTGAGATATAGACACATTGTATACTAAAAGTTTACTTTAGTATAAGTGGGAGAATTGTTGGGATTTTGTATACTGGAAGCACTTTTATGCTTGTATACAATGTGTTTTTGTCCTTACCACTGTTTTATTCTCCTATCTGATAAATATGTATATTTGCACATGTTATCCTTTATCTTGTATAAAAGTTAGATTTGTGTGGTGTGTCGGGTATCACGTAAGACAACACAAATTGGTTGAACTGACAAGATATAAACAGTTAACACAGCTGAGACAACTTAAGGATGAAGTTGTCGGTTTAAGCTGCAGTTTAGATAAGAAGTGGCTTGTCTTAGCTACTTGTCTTTACTTGTACACTTAAGGTGGTGTATTGAAGGATCACAGTGAGATGTGTTCTCCTAACTGACCTTAGTGGAGAACCAAGATCTCGGTGACTTAGCTGATCTTAAGCTTGGTAAGACTTCAGCTGAGTGCATTTGGCTATCTATCACTTTGACTTACTATGGTAAACGTCAAATGAGCGGCGGGATCTACGTATCTTGGGTGTTAGTAGTTATTTGTGGCTCAGGCTGGTTGTCTGTATCTTGCATCCGTATCCTAGTAAAATGGGTTGATAATATCCCCTGAGGAACTCGAAAGGATTAGCACACTAAACCCGGCCGGTTGATTAAGTTCAGGTGTGTTAATAAGGTCGAGTGGTACTACTTAGGAATATAAGATGTTAATTAATTTAAGCTGTCAGTGAGCTTAATTAATTAACGGATATTTCTATCTTAAATATGGAGATTGGTTAAGTCTAAAATACAAGCCCTTGCTCAAATTGGGATAAAGGGGTAAGTCAGCACGAATTCTATAGTGGATTGAATCTGTGTTAATTAATTAATTTTGCTCTGGGCTGAGCATGGATAATTAATTAATTGGAGGCCCTGCTTTATTTCTTGTATTGGATCCCTGATCTGGCCCAATTAGTTGCCTAGTAATTTATTGTCTCTCGTAAATCATTATTAATGGATTAATGTATTTTCACATTATTTAATAATGTTATTTATCCGGAATTAATTGGTGGGCCAATTAATTGATAAATATTAGTAGCCCAAGAAATTAATTAATTATATTATGGGCTAATTATGTGGAAGTCCATTGGAATATAATTAAATTAATGGGCTACAAATATATTAATATTATATTGGCTTTTGAAGCCTATATATATTAGTATTCTGTTCAAAACAGAATACAGAAAAATCATAACTCACGCACGCGAGTTTTGAGAGAGACATATTTTTATTTTCTTCAGTTCTCTGACCACCCAGAGGAAGAAAAAGGCCGGGACACAGATCAGAAGATCTGACACGGGAGCAACAATCAGAGCTACGACAACATACGAAGGAGGAGGTATCGATTTCTTCCTTTCATATTCCTTCACTCTATCTGCTGATACTGAATTCTGACTCAGTCAACTAGCAGATCTCAGTAGAGTCAGACTCTTTGCCAAACACGATTCAGAACAGCTATTTGGTCTGCTGAATTCTTTCAGTACGGCACTTTCCTGAACAGGACTGTTCGTGTTCAAAGTTGAGAAAATCGGATTCAGGTGTATTCACCCCCTCCCCCCTCTACACCTGAACGTGCTCTCGGGGTAAACACCATCGATTAGTGTCTTGTCTAACTCTCTTGGTGATGAAGGACAAGCTACAAAAAGAGGACACTAAACCAACCGAATGCGACTATGTAAGCAAGTTTTTAAACCCTAAACCAAGCCAAAAGACAATAAATCATGCTCAACATGAAACTAACCTGGCCATCTATTGAGGACTTCTAGTTCGGAGGGATTAAGGTGTTCTTCTTCTCAATAGAGTAGATCAAGCTCCGACCTTGGCCTGTAAAGCTACGGCAATGGTGTGTCAAGATGTGGATATGGTGTGTGAAGGTATGTGTTTGATAATAATGATGGATAAGAGTGAAGGAAAGATATATAAATAATTCAAAGATCAACAAGAATATGTGTACATATCGAATGTATTCTACATTGATAGACGTGTGATTGCAAAAAAAAAATTGACTACTTTTTAATCTTAGTTTTGGGAGTTTGTTTGAAATACTTAGACTTTTGGGAGAAATAAGTGGAGAGGGAACTTAGGTATTTTTTGAACTTAGGTATAAAATGTTTTTTCTTCTATTAATTAGTTAATTACTTGCATATTTATCGGAGTCATTTTAAAAATTGAGGTACAAACTCAAATTTTAAAATTTGGGTTTAATAATTTATATGATGTGAATCATTTTTGCCTTAATTATTTGCATATTTATCGGATATAAGTTATATAAGATCTAGAGAAATCTATATCATTATTTTTGGTTATTAATTTATTTTCTACCTTTTTAATGTTTCATCCTAATTTCATATCAACATTTCATAAAGATATTCATATCAGTTTTTTATATAGAGGGAGAGAGAGAAAGGGAGAGATCAACAAATAATAGGGGATGCAAAATCTTCAAATGAGGGAGGGGGAGTGAGGGAGGGATGGTGAAGTTGAAGTGGATAAACATGAAGTAGAAAGAATCGGTACAATTTCCGCCTTCATGAACCATAGCAGCTGGGGTAGCTTCACGTTCGGGTTCGACCTCTGGTCGCCTCAAATAACTAGTACAATTTTCGCATTCATGACCCCTAGCAGCTAGGGTGGCTTCGCGTTATAAACACATTTCCTTATATAGATACATAGGTAACTAAATTTATGAGAATGGGTGATGGTACAATGGTTTCATAGCTTAGGAAATTTCAGTAGGTCTCGGGTTCGAGCCCTGTTCGCTCAAGTAACCATATATCGTGGATTTTTTTATTTTTTTTATCCTTCAGATCTAAGGTTCGAGCCTTATTAGGCACAAAGAACATTTTTCATTCTTCATTTTCGTCAGGCTTAGTTTCCCAACATGAATACATGCACGGGAATTTATTTCTTCATTCCTAAGGTAAGTGAGTGGAAAGAAAGCAACACACACCTGTACACATTCTGAAAAATACTTTGCACACACACACTGTACACACACTAGATGTGAAATAGGTTTATTTGTACATTTTTGCAATTATAAGGATTTATGTATAGTTTTGCATTTTTGAAGTTGGAAATGTTAAAGTTTTCACATTCCCCTCTTTTTCTAAATCCACACTTGCTAGACCTTGATAGTTTGTGAGTTTCCAATTAGATTTCCATTTGCATCAGTATAGTAAACTATCTTCCTTCCCGATCCTAGTGGAATCCATCGGTTCTGAATTGCTTGATCTCTGTGTACCTGAGGACGCTGGTTTCTACGTTTGTTGGGGTTTAGTCTTGGTGGTCCCGAGACAAACGTTCAGGTGTAGACAGGGGTGAATAAACCTGAAAACTATTACTCAAACTTGAACGCGAACACTCCGATTTCAGAGAATGTCTGCTCAATAAATTCAGTACACCAGACAAGCTGTTCTGAATCGCGTGGACAGAGTGACTGACTATACTAAGGCCCGGTAGCTGACTGATTGTTATAATTCAGTACCGTTCAGAAAGAGTTCAGTAGTGTGCGGAATAGTGTAGGCCCAATTCAGTTGAGTTGAAAACGTTATTAATAAAAACCGTTTCAGTAGATTAGTGTACTCAGTTAAGCTTTTTACTGAAACTCTGTTGTATGATTTTGTAAACGGATTTTTCATAATGAACAGTAAATCAATGCAATAGTAAAAGACACAGCAATTTTTAAAGTGGTTCCTATATCCAATATCCTACCTCCACTATCCTGAAAAGTTTAGGAGGCTATTTTATTATACTGAGTTAGTCTCAGTTAGTTTGTATACTGGACAAACTCGGCCTTGAAGATTATACTGAGCAAGTCCCAGTTTACAAAATTCAAACAGAGATGTTTGAAGGATTCTCCAACAGTGAAGGAGTTCTTTACAATAAGAACAGTTCAAGATATGAACTCTTTCGGTTCTAAGCTGTAGATAATTCAGTGGAGCTTAGGTTAGAGGGAAAGGGAACAATAGAGGGCTTCTAGAGTGAAGAACAGTGAGGAATAATCTATCTGGGTTCGTGTTCTATCACTTGAATGCTACAGGCTTTAATTCTACGAAGTTTGGTTCCCTAGAGCAATGTAAGTGCCTTTCGCGTCGAGTGTTTTCTCTGAATTTCTTGCGGAAAGCTGGTGTTCTTGTTCGTTCAATGCTCGTATGTTCTGTATTCTATATTTATAGAGGTGAGCTATGGATAGATCCGTTGGACACGAACTGTCCACGTGTCACTCTCTTTGGGTAGCTAACGGCTGTTTTGAAATCGTGCAGAGTCTACCCTCTTTTTCAGGAAAGTAGTTGACTTACAGCTTTTAACCAGAACTTTGACAGCTTGATGCTTGTCATTGGTCGAGGTGTATAAAGTTGTTGAGACATTCAAACTTCAAGGCAGATACTGAAGCTGACTTCTCTAATGTGTACAACCTCGGACAACTCTACTGATTTAACTTTGAAAATCTCTGACAATCAAGGAGACTGTCAAGCCGTTGCTGAGTCTGACCGGGGGTTCAGTAGTATACTCCTGCTGAGTTCAACTCTAATGAAGGTCGACTTTGAGTTCAGTAAACTGCTCCTACTGAGTCCAGTTCTACTGACTCTTTCAATATGCTGCTCCTGCTGAGTCTAGCACTACTGAATCTGAACTCCTCTCAGTATGCTGCTCCTGCTGAGTCCAGCACTACTGAGTCTTCACTCCATGGTACTGAGGCGGACAGTCTACTGAGGTTCAGCAGATGGAACTTCTGAGCCTGGACCATGCTGAAGGCAATTCTACTGAGTCTGAAACTCTCATCGACCAATGCATTACAAATACAAAGGAATGGTTCACCAATCAAATTAGGTTTTTGGGATCAGCCAAATCGTCTTAATAATCTACTGCTGAATCATCTCCCAACAAGTCTATTTTTGCATTTCGAGGGAATATATTGATAGTGATCCTGATTCGTATATTGTTAGTACTGACTGTGTGGATGATGTCTGTACTGAAGTTGATCAAGATATCTTTTTTGAAGTGTGTTGGTGGTGCTGCAGTGATCATCTTAGCCTTCCCTTCGTTGTGTTGAGAAAGCTCTTTGAGGTTTTCCTGGACACTTCCTTTGACAAACATTTCCTTCAAGCTATTCTTTGTCTGACTAGACGTAGGAGTCGGATAATCATAGCCTATGCCACCTTTGTGATAAGATATGCGTTGTTCCTCCAACAATGCTTCGAACTGTTTGTGTGACTTTAGGAACTTTTCGAGGATGTTGAATGTCTCCTCTGACCTTCTTAGGCTTTCATGTTCCAGACAAAGTTCCCTAAACTAATATTGTAACTGACGATGTTCATCCTCTTTTTCAGTTAGCTTCTTCTTTAATAGATTTACTTGTAATTCAAGATCATGAGATATTTTTCTTAGATTATCTTTTTCTTCACTTAATGTCTGGATGCATTCCTGTGCATCTGTGAGATCTTAGCTTCTTGGATTCCTTCAGTCTGATGTGTAACTCTCTGTTCTCTTCAATAACTTTGTTGAAGAACGTTTCTAATAGCTAATGGTGAGCCATCATATCCTCAAAGGAGTTTTGGAGGTCGAAATCACATGCAGTAGAACTAAAATCTTATGTGTGCAATGAAGAAGACAGATTTAAGTGAGCTTACCTCAGTTTCATCATCAGTTATGATACATGTTTCTTTAGAGCACTCAACTGCTCTCAGCCCAACATCATCGCTGGAAGAATAGAACATTCTTTCTTCATTCTCTTTGCATGTATCTGATGATGATGTAGTGGCTTCCTTTTCTTCAATAACCAGGGATTGTCTTTCCTTTAATGCCTGGTCGCGTCGTGCTTTTCTTTCTACTCTTTCTTTATATGTGAGGTTAGAATAGTCATATTGATAATGACAGTTGTAGCATTTTTGTGGCTTATCATCCACTGTTTTTTATTTCTTTCGTCTAAGGAAGTTTGTTCGGATTCGGCCTTCGAATCTTTGTCCTTCCTTCTTCTTTCTCTATCGGGCTTTGACTTGAATGTCTGGTGGTTTTTATAGAAGGTCTTGTAGTGGTCGTACTTGGTGCTTCTTATTTCACTATGTCTTGCCATCAGGACGAACTGTTTTACTATTTGCTCAGTTTGAAGCTTACTGAGACTTTCCGTCAGCATTGCAACTTTCTTTTCCTCAGTAGCTGATAGAGTAGCTCCCTTGTTGCTGACTTGGCTTTCAATATGTTTTTGCTTTATCTTCTTGGTTCCGCTACTGATCTCAGCCAGTGTGTCCCACATTTTTTTCATAGTCTTGCAATGGACAATCCTTCCTAGATAGGAGTTGTCTAGAGTCTTGAGCATTGCGTCGATGGCAACTTTGACGAGATTGTGAATCTTCCTTTTTTCTTTCGTTACCTGTGACTTCGGCTTTGGAATCGGCTTTTCCGTTCGCATGTTTCTTTCACAGGTGGTTTCAGCGGAGTCAATGGTAATCGTGATGGGTCCAGTTTCTATGACATCTAACTGTTAAGATTTTGTATAATGAAAGCAAGTTTTATGCTTGTATACAATGTATTCTTGTCCTTGCCACTATTTTGTTCCCCTATCAGATGAAAAATATATATATTTGCACATGTAATCCTTTATCTTGTATAAAAGTTAGATTTGTGTAAAATGTCGGGTATCACAGAAGACTACACAAATTGGTTGAACTGAGAAGATATAAATAGTTATCACAGCTGTGACAACTTAAGGATAAGTTGTCGTTTTAAGCTGCAGTTTAGATGAGAAGTGGCTTGTCTTAGCTACTTGTATTTACTGGTACACTTAAGGTTGTATATTGATGGATCACAATGAGATGTGTTCTCCTGTCTGATCTTAGTGGAGAACCAAGATCTCGGTGACTGAGATAGTCTTAAGCTTGGTAAGACTTCAGTTGAGTGCATTTGACTATCTATCACTTTGACCTACTATGGTGAACGTCATCGCGACCGGATCTACGTATCTTTGGTGTTAGTAGTTATTTGTGGCTCAGGCTGGTTTTCTGTATCTTGCAACCGTATCCAAGTAAAATGGGTTGATAATATCCCCTGAGGAACTCGTAAGGATTAGCACACTAAACACGTCCGGTTGATTAAGTTCAGATGTGTTAATGAGGTCGATTGGTACTACTCAGTAATATAATATGATGTTAATTAATTTCAGTTGTCAGTGAGATTAATTAATTAATGGATATTTCTATCTTAAATAAGGGGATCGATTAAGTCTAAAATACAAACCCTTGCTCAATTTGGGATAAAGGGGTAATGTTGGGTGATGATTCTATCCTCAGCACTGTAATACTTAGTGGGAAATGATTCTATCTTCCGTACTGATATGCGCTCAGTAGGCTTATGCTCTGAGTGAATCTATGAAGATTTGAAGATCCCAAAACCCTATCTTGATTGGTGAACCATTTCGTTGTAATTATTTTTGTCTCTGAGGGTTCGGACTCGGCAGACACTCTGCTCCGGTTCGGGCGTTCGGTAGATTATCGCCTCGGCACCGGATGTAGAAGACTCAAGAGATACTTGGACTCAGCAGAGCAAAGATATCGAATAGAGTCGCAGAACCGAACTCGGCAGAGTAGTTCACCGTACTCATAGCTGATCTTCGCAAAGCCATCTCGGCATATTTGCTACTGAATCGAAGATCAGACTCAGCAACGGCCAGAGAGTCTTCTGAACTGTCAGATCTTTTGAATGACAATCAGCATAGTCAAATACGAGGAAGAGAGAAGTCAACTTCAGTATGCCTCAAAGTTTGTTCTATCTCAACTGCTTTGTAAACCTCGACGAATGACAAGCAGACACCTGTCATATACCTACTAAAGCTGCAAGTCAACAACCTTCCAGTAAAGGAGGGAAATGACACTGTCACCATATTTCAAAAAGAGTCGTTAGCTACCAAAAGAGTGAGATAAAGGGATCATCATCTCCAACGGATCTTTCCTAATCTCTTCTCTATAAATAGAGGGATGATTTATGATTTGGAACAGACACACAATAAAAAACACGAGAACGCATACAAGCAAGAGAACGAACACACGAGCATTCAAACGAGCAAAACCGAAAAGCCCTAAGTCTTCCGCAAGAACTCGAAGAACACTTCTCCGGCGAAAGACTACAATCTAGCTCTTAAGGAACCAAGTTGAACCGATATACAGAGCCTCTAGTATCCAAACGACATTACACGAACTTAAAGCTTAACTCAGTTGTTCGTCGTTCTAGAAGCAACACTCTCGTTCCCTATCCCTCTAACCCTAAGCTCAACCGATTATATCCATAGCTTAGACGAAGGAGTTCATCCTTGAACCTGATCCTTATTGTAAAAGGACTCCTTCATAGTTGGAGAGTTAGTCAAACGCTTCGACTTGATACCTTTGTAACTGAGACTTGCTCAGTATAAATTTCAAGACGCGGCTTTGTCCTGTGTATAAGCTGACTGAGACTAACTCAAGTATAATAAATAGCCTCCTGATCTTTTGGGACAGTGGACGTAGAATCCTGTGTATCCAAACCACTTTAAAAATCTATGTGTCTCTCGCTTGTTCTCTTATTTACTGTTGCATTGATTTTAACTGTTCATACTGAAAATTATCCTTTAAAATCATTCAACTAAGTTTCAGTGATCTTAACTGCTTATTCTTCTGAATAGAAACTGTTTTGATAAAACGTTTTCCACTCAACTGTTTCAGGCCTACACATTTCCGCACCACTGAACTCCAACTGAAGATACTGAATTCGACTCGGTCGGCTAGCGTGTCTCGGTAGAGTCGGCATCTCTTTACCTAACACGATTCGGTAATGTACTGCCCGGCCGTCTGAATTCATTCAGTACGACACCATCCTGAATAGGACTGTTCGTGTTTCAAGTTGAGAAATCGGTTTCAGGTGTATTCACCCCCCCCCCTCTACACCTGAACGTGCTCTCGGGACCAACAATTGGTATCAGAGCCGGAGTTCTATAAGACTCTTTTTATCTTGAAACTGGTCTACTTGAACATATCCGGAAAAACGTTTTCAATGCATATCATTCTACACTCATATCATTATTCATCATGACTGATATGTCAGGTATAAGGATGGTACCCATGTTCTCAGTGGAGAACTATGGTGTATGGCGGGTCAGAATGGAGGCTCATCTGACCTCCCTTCACGAAAGCATGACCGAAGTACTTGAGGAAGGACCTATCGTTCCTATGATAGATAGTGTCGTAACTCAGGATCAAACAGCTGGAGGAGGAATGGTGACCGGAAAGAAGATTCCCAAGGACAGAAGTCTCTTCACCCCTGAGGAGAAGAAAGTTCATAACTTAGACCGAGTCGCTAGGAATGCCATACTAACCACCTTAAGTGATTCTTATCTCGGTAGGGTTCAGGAATGCAAGACAACTAAGGAACTCTGGGATGCTCTAGCGCTAGTGAGTCGGGGGACTCAGAAGATCAAAGCCAACAAACTTGCGCTAGAACTCCAAAAGCTGTAGAGTTTGTCTCTCATGCCCGGAGACACCATAGAAGATCTCAGCGTCAGATTCACGAATCTGATGACTCCATCAACGGGCTGGGAAAGACATTCTCCAACCGAGAAATGAATCTCAAAATATCGAGGGCACTGCCAGACGGTCATTGGACTCCTTTTGCTACATTATTACGACATTCTGACTTAGATATTGTTACTCCTGACCATATCTTTTCAGAACTTAAACCAGAGGAATTCGAGTTTGGCAGACCTCAACGAAAGCAGCGAGCTGAAGCTGACACCAAAATTGACCATGCCTTCAAAGCATCAGTCAGCACAGCGTCTCCTACGTCGAGTAAGACTGAACCTTCACTCAACGACATACAAGAAGGAAGTCTCGCTCAAAAGTACGCACTGCTTGCCGTAAAATATTAGAAGGAAAAGGAGTGGCGCAGAAAAGTGACTAAAGCCTATCGAGAATCGAAAGGTAAGTCTGAATACACGCCTAAACGCACTCCTGACTCGCATACTTCTGAATGCAGAAAAAGGGATGACTCAGCTACATCAAAAGACAGCGAAAGCAAAGAAGAAGGAGTCATTGCTCGCTACTAACCGCAAGAAGCCGGGACACTATCGTATGACCGCCCCGAGCTCGCAGTGCCGAACGAGCAAAGACAAAAAAGAAAGGAGAGAGAAATTTGCCAAGAAGAGACAAGCATACATAGCTGGTGAACTCTCAGACGACTCAGAAGAAGTCAACTCCTTCATGGATTCATCCGATGATGAAGCAGCTTTCATGGCCCTAGAGCTTGAAGTTGAAGAAACTGCTGAAAAGTGTCTAATGGCAGGAGAAGAGGATGAGGTAAACTCTCATGAACTATTTAACTCTCCTTCACATTGCACACACGACACTGTTTCAGGAGCAGACGAGAATCTGGACGTCAATATAGCATATGAAGAACTTCTAGATGAACAGATTCAGATGAGTCTGCAGCTCAGTAAGACACTTCAGGAGTTGGATACCCTGAAAGTGGAGAATCAGAGACTTTCTCAGGAGAGTCAGGTTGCTACTGATTCTGAAGGACTTGTGTTGAGACTCAGGGAGGAGATAAACTCTCTGATGGCCAAGTCTCCAGCATCAAGAAGATCAGATCTCAGTTCTGACCAAGGACTTAACTCAGAAAGATACTGAACTCGAGTCTCATCAAGCAACAACTATCGGTGACTTTAGACCGAGAACGACACATCGAAGAAAAGTGATGATGTCTGGAGGAACCTGATGACTGAGCGGTACATGGGCGCTGAAAAGAAGCTGGAGGCTATGCTAGCAAGCAACAAGCCCAAGCATTGCAAGGAAGGACTTGGTTTCAGCCAGGGTGCTTCCTCATCTCGTCCCCGTACACTCGAAGTGCGACTTGCCGATAGGTTTGTTCGAGGGGAGACAATCAATGCAAACATACCGAACCCTCTAGCCAAGAACAAATAAAAGATGATGGCACCTCATCCTACACATCAAGCATTCGGCCAAAAGATCAGCACCAAAACACCCCCCGGTTCAAGGGGGGGGAACCAAAGAAGCCAAAGTGGGCCGATTCAGTATGGACCTCCTCGACCGACACATCCTCGCTCAGCATGGGTCATACTATTATGATCCTATAGTCAGAAAAGGATCCAAGAGTCAGAAGAAGAAGGAAATTGCACAAAAGGCAAAGGTCAGCATCAACCAGTCCAGTGTCGTAAGACAAATCAAAAATATGGGTCGTAAGACAAATATGGGTCAGTACGTTGACTCAAGTGGAAAGAAGTTGTCTGAAACCACCAGGGTCGTAAGACAAATATGGGTTACTAAAACTAACATCTAAGGACCCAAAATCAAAATAAAGGGTACCTGAATATAATTCTGTTTTGCAGGTGCACAAAGACCCATGGTATGTGGACAGCGGATGCTCACGACACATGACATATCAAAAGAGTATGCTGAAGAATTATATCCCTGAAGAAGGACCCAGAATTGAGTTTGGAGACAATGTTAAAGGCTACACAAGAGGATTTGGAACACTCAGCATTGGAACTGCCAAAGTTCCAAGAGTATCATATGTTCAAGGACTTCAGCACAACCTTCTCTCTGTTAGTCAATTTTGTGATAACTCGAATAGAGTGATATTTGACGCTGGTTTCTGTGATGTCATTGATAAATCCACGGGGAAAACAGTGTTATCAGGTTCGTGCAAGAAGAATATCTAAGTAGCTGACTGGAACTCAGCTGAACCTGAAGCTTGTTTGTTAGCGAAGAACGACAAACGAACGGGGTGGCTGTGGCACAGGAGACTCAGCTATCTCAACTTCAAGACGCTCAACAAACTAGCAAGAAACACTCTAGCAAGAGGACTGCCGAATGAAGTATTCAGCAAAGACACTTAGTGTGAAGCATGTCTGAAGGGAAAGCAACCAAGGAATCAAAATCCACATGTTCCATCTCCTTCCACTGATGGAATCCTTCAGCTGCTACATATGGATTTGTTCGGTCCAGTCTCTCAAGTGACGATCAGAGGCAAGAAATATTCTTTAGTGGTCATCGATGACTACTCGCGCTATACTTGGGTCATATTCATTGCCAACAAGTCTGACGTCAAAACAGAGTTACCAAGGCTTCTGAAAAGGCTCAGTGTCGAGAAGAACACCAAAATTATCAAAATCCGTTCTGACAGAGGAACTGAGTTCCTTAATTCTATGATGGAGGAGTTCTGCAAAGCAGAAGGAATAGAGCATGAGATATCGGCTGCTCGCACACCTCAGCAAAATGGAGTTGCTGAACGAAAGAACAGAACTCTCAAAGAAGCAAGCTAGAACTCTACTCGCAGCACTCGGGACTCCCGGCCTAAATTCTAGGCAGAAGCCACTGATACTGCTTGTTACACTCAGAACCGATCTCTACTGACAAAGCAACATAAGAGAACACCATATAAACTATGGATCGGCAGGAAACCTTCTCTATCCTATTTCCGTATTTTTGGGTGCTCGTGCTTTATCGCCAATATTGGGAAAGATCAGCTGAAAACTTTTGATAGCAAGTCAGATCAGGGAGTATTCTTAGGATATTCTCGGGTCAGCAAAGCTTTCAGAGTATTCAACTATCGAACCCTTTGCATGGAGGAAAGCCCTCATGTTGTTTTTAATGAGTTGGCTACTGATGACAGGAGCAAGAACTCTAATTCTGAATCTGAGGACATCAATAAGCAGCTACAGGATCTAAGCCTAAAAGACAAAGTCGAAAAGATCCAACTTTGTTGGGATGATGATTCAGATGAGGAAACTAAAGACAAGTCTAATGAATCTCAACCAGCAGTAAATGTAGCTGAGCCGATTGATTCTCCTTAACAGAATCAATCCCAGGTAACTCAGGTCGATGAAGAAACCCCAGAGGTAACTGAGACCACTACTGAGAATAACAACCCAGGGGGAACATCTAATAATGTTCCTGAGCTGAATGCCCCTGAACCTGGTGACTCAGTAGATCGCACTCTCATTACTGAAATGCTTCAATCACAGAATAGTACAACTGAAATGCCTAACTCGTCTACTATCTGTGTTGAACACATTTCAGATGAAGAACTGAAACATCGTAGATCGTGGCTGGACGCTCACACTCGCTGATCTCGATTATTGGAGATCCCTCAAAGAAGAGTAAAGACAAGATCCAGATTCGTCAAGGAGAAAGCGCCTTATATTCCCCGCTTCTTGTCTACCGACGAACCTCGACGATTGAGGATGCACCGAAAGATGCCGATTGGATCATAGCTATGCAGGAGGAGCTGAATCAGTTCACGAGAAACGACGTTTGGGAGCTTGTTGATAGACCCCGGCATTAACATGTTATTGGAACAAAATGGGTCTTCAAGAACAAGCGGGATGAAAACAACGTCATAGTAAGGAACAAAGCAAGACTCGTGACAAAAGGCTACTGTCAAGCTGAGGGAATAGATTTCGATGAGACTTTCGCTCCAGTTGCAAGATTGGAGGCAATTAGACTATTCTTGGCCTACGCAACACATCAAAGATTCAGAGTCTATCAAATGGATGTGAAGTCTGCATTCCTGAACGGCGTACTGAAAGAAGAAGTCTACGTGGAACAACCGCCCGGCTTTCAGCAGGGACATCAGGTTTATAGACTTAGAAAGGCTCTGTATGGGTTAAAACAAGCACCAGGGCTTGGTACGATACCCTATCTGAGTTTCTTCTTCATAAAGGTTTTCAGAAAGGCACAGTAGACCGCACTCTATTCAGCATTCGACTGGAAGACGATCTACTACTTGTGCAGATCTATGTAGATGACATTATATTTGGATCTACGAATGTCATCATGTGCCAACAATTTGAAAAGATGATGAAGGGTAAATTCGAGATGTCAATGATGGGAGAAATGAACTACTTCCTCGGTTTCCAAGTAAAACAATCTGAAAAGGGACATTCATTAATAAAGGCAAATACACTCGAGACCTCATCAAAAGATTCGGTTACACATCCGGCAAACCTATCAAGATCCCGATGAACACAAACATGAAAATTGATCTTGATAAGGAGGGAGTATCAGTAGACCAAACAGAATTTCGTGCTATAATTGGTTCTTTATTATATTTAACAGCTACTCCTCCTGACATAACTTATGATGTAGGTGTTTGTGCTTGATTTCAGGCGAATCCAAAGCAGAGTCACATGGACTCAGCAAAGAAGATTCTCCGCTATCTCAGAGGAACACCTGACATGGGTTTATGGTATCCAGCTGATGATAATATAGAACTAACTGGTTACTCTGATGCTGAGTATGCAGGGTGTAGAATTGACCGAAAGTCAACTTCAGGAACATGTCAATTCCTTGGCAGTAAGCTGATCTCATGGTTTTCAAAGAAACAACACTCAGTAGCCACGTCAACTAATGAAGCTGAATACATGGCTACCGGAAGTTGCTGCGCCCAAATCCTTTGGCTGAGACAGCAGCTACGAGACTATGACGTCATTCGTAATGAAGTGCCAATCTTCTCGCGACAAGTACCGGTGCCATTGCAATCACTCGTAACCCCGTACTTCACACAAGATGCAAACACGTGGACATCAGACATCACTTCATTCATGACCATGTCGAAAAGAAGGATATCAGGATAGAAAAGATCCATACTGACCATCAAAGGGCTGATATACTGACCAAGCCTCTAGCTGAATCCAGATTCAGAGAACTTTCAGTAGAGCTAGGTCTGCTGGACCCTACCGACTCCGGGCCAAGAAGAGGTTTCGGAAGAGGAGCATTCAGAAGTGGGGAATGTTCACTCTCGCATCGAGTAAATTCAAGACGTAGAGACTCAAAGAACCATCTACACGAGGTACCACCGACTACGATGTTCACCGACAAGTTTGCGTATCTCTACTCAGTAGTAACTAATAGAACTGTAATATGCATTTATTGCTCAGAATCAGCATCGTATTTAATATCTCAAGGATTGTCATTTAATATTAACGACTTACATTTAATGCACGACATTCCATGCATAAGTATGCTGAACTCTGCCACGCATTTAATGCACGTCGTATCATAGTTAGTACTTAGGAAATTTACAACTGGCTTTTGACTTAGGCGGCTTTGTGATCATTACCTATAATATACTATTTAATCTTGACCGTTCATCTCATAAAGCAAGTTTAAACTCGGCCATTGATCGATAACTGTTCATCTTCACGTAGATATATATTTTCGATCATATCTTAGAAACCGCCATTAGCATACTTTACTCCGAAAAATCTGAGATCTTTCTAGCAAACCCTACTTGCATATTTCTTAAACGCTCAGTTTTTCATTGGTATGATTATTAGATCTGTCACGATAACCTTCTTTTTCCAAAGATCGGTATACCAACCGTTTTATCAAACTCGACATCGATAAATTCTTCTTGTGACGTATATAATGGCGAAGTTCAAACGTCTCGCAAGAACCGCTCCCTCAAACATGAAGGAGATTCTTGAAAAAGACCGTGTCTCGGTGCGAACCGGACCATGGAGTTCGGTGCGCGTGATCTCGGACTACATGGAAGAGATCTTCTACGCTCTTTGGGCATCCGGATCGGAGGGATTTCTCTCCAAGAAGCCGACGTTCTTCCTTCCTGCACAAGTTGCCGAGATCTACCTAAACTCCGACTCGCAGTGGCGGCGACGTCATTGGGAGATTCACCGTCCATACAATCGGCGAAGCCGCTTTGCGCATAAAGTAGATGTCAGTTAAAGAAGCTCTGAGGATAAGCTTCAACCTACCGTCTAAAGGTGTCAGCACCGTTGGGTACAATGATGATATGGTGGACGACTACCTATCGATATTCTGCGGGAAGCCCACTGCGTTCAGAGCTGCTTTCCCTAAGAATGTAATACTGCCTCAGTACCGCGCTCTAGCGTACATTGTTACGCAGCTGCTGACGAGTCAAGCTGGCTCATTCGATCAAGTCTCGAGGCCCAAGATACAGCTGATGATGGTAATTTATGACCAAGTCAAGATCAACTGGACTAAATTCTTTCTCCGTGAATTCATGGTCCAGGCTGCGAAATTTGACAAAGCCTCCTACAGACTAAGCGCGAAAGGCAAGCTTCTGTATGGTCTGAAGCTGTCAGTAATGATTGAGGACTTCTGCGGAGATGACCAAATTACGTACAGCGACAAGGCTTATTTTAACGTGAAGAAGGTCAGGTTCCAAAACAGGGCAGCAGCCCTTCAGCAGATAGGGACAGGGCCCTCAGCTCAGCAGACGACGCCTCAGAAGACCACGCCAACTAAGAAGCGGTCTCCTCAAGGCAAAATTCCTAAGGCACCAGCGAAGCGACTGAGGAAATCTATTCCCGTCGTGCCTACTGAAACAGAGGCAGTACCGGAGGCCACTGCTGAAGTTCCAGAGGCCACTGTTGAAAAGACTCGACAGCCAATGCAGCTGGTTGATGAGTCAGAGTCCTCAGAAAAGACTCAGTCAGTGGAGAGGACCGTCTCCACTGAACAGGCAGTAGAAGTGGACCAAGGGCTTCCAACTGAAGCAGGCCAGAGTGGTGACCTGGAAACCCTGGACAGCCCCCTTGACGTTCCACCACTTAGCAGTCTGCCTTCTGCTGAGAAACAGATGTCTCCGATAGACATTGAAGATTCGGAGATGGCGTCTGAATAGGAATTTGTCGGAATGGAAGCTTTAGCTATCCTATCTCAAGCATTCAGGGAGATTACTGAGCATATACCGGAGATTTCTGGCCACCCTGATCTGGTGATTATTGCCAAACAGGCCAGACTCCATATGCTTCTGAGGTTCTAGGAGTGGCCAAATCAGCTACGCCTCATTCTTCACTACACCTGCGAGCAACTTCATGAAGAGGAGCTGATCATAAGGCGGCAGATAGGCTACTCACAGCCTGCTGACCTTGGAACTCTGGAGGACCTAAGGGTAGCAATGATGGCCCTGCTAAATGACCGTCAGCAAGTCGCTGGCTCAGCTCCTTCAGATGGGTCTGACCCTGATGGTCAGGACCCACCCCATGATTCAGGCCCTGAGAAGCCTGATGAGGGAACTCACCAGGACAAGGATACCTCTACTCAGACTGAGCTTCCTCTCACAATCTTTGCTCCTAAGAAGTCGGCGGCTGGTACTTCTGAACTACTCTTGCTTGAATCTAAGTTTGAAGTAGCGCCCAGCCCCGAAGGCCGACGATCCAAGGCAATGGCGAAGGCTCTTAGAAGCCAATGGACACAGAACCGTGCCCTTGCCAAAGCAGTCCACAAAGTGTGGAAAGAGACTGCCTAAGCCACTAGCGCAGAGATTCAGGGGCTGAGGACCTCAGTGACATCATCAGTCGCCCCTGATATTGCCACCATTATATCTGAAGCGCTGGCTAAGCAGAGAACTGAATTCGAGGTTCAGCTAAGAAAGATTCAGGAAGGCCAGAATCAACTATTTGACAAATTCAAGGCCACCCAAAACTCTCATACTGAATCTGTCACAACCATATCCCGGAGCCGATGAGCTCAGACTCAACTCTATCCAGACGGCCTTCGAAGATAAGGTTGAGGCCAAGCTGAACGAGTTCAAGGCCGCAGCTGACCATTCTCACAAATTATACAAGGATGAACTGATTACTGAGAAGAATGAACTGCACGAGGCGCTGACTAAAATCCACCTGCACTTAACGAGCCGTCGCCCCGTACAAAAGCCTGAACACCAAGGTACTAGCTCCTACCCCGATTGGAATTGCTGATGCCAAAAAGGGGGAAAAGAAGTCCCACACAACTGTACCTAAGTCCCAAGAGGATAAATCTAAGGGGGGAAGAGAAAGCACAAAAGACCAAGGAGCAGGTACTGAAGTCTTCGAAGAAGACAAGGTTAGTAGAAGGAGCAAGCTCAGTTCAGACAACTGCTCCTACTAAACCGACTTGTGAGGCCCAGGGTATCTCAGCTGGAATATCAACAGGGACTGGCCCAAGTAGCTCAGGATCCAGGGAACAAGCAACTCAGGCAACCCAAACTCCTCTAGACATAATCAAAGAGGTTGCTGAGTATGCTGAGGAGGAGGATTCTGAAGAGGAAGAGGCACCTCACCCACTTCCAGTTGAAGGAAAAGGTAAGAAGATCCTAAAACTCCCCACCCCTTCCTCCAAGAAGACTAAGAGGTATATCAGTAAGGAGGAGGAGGCTTAGATAGCAGCCGATGAAAGGCTGGCTAGGGAGATAGCCGAAGCTGAAGCAGCCAACAAGCCCTAAAGCGAAAACCGTAAAAGGAAAGACAAAGGCTCCACTCGCGGCGGAAAGAAGTCAACAACGACTAGGTTGCCTCCCGTAAAAGCCGATACTTCAAGATGATGATGATAGGGAGCAGCAACAACAGCAGTAAGGACACCGAGAAGCGTGGTACGTCCAAAGAAAAATCAAGTACCCCCGCCGACTCGTAAGATCGGCCGCCTCACAAGCCCTCCTACATAAGTTCAAAAGAACAGGATGCTGAGATAGAAACCATCTTTGCTCAGATGGATCGGTACCGGTACAGAGGAGAAGAGGCGAGACAGATTGAAGCTGCCAGAGAGAGAATCCATATGGCAGACTTAGAAGCACCCAGAGTCCGAACTGAACAAGAAGCCAGATTGAGGGTTCCTTCGAAAGCTGACATTCCATACAGATATAGGAAGTTCAGGAAACCAACAGATCTAAAGATACATAGATGGCCAAGGACTGATGAGTGGATGCCAGCTCAGTACACTCAGAGATGGGAGTCACTGAAGATAGAGTTCATCAAGAGGAATTATTTCTGGAGATTCTGGTCAGACAAGGCAAAGGCTGATTGCCTATGTTGAATGGATGATGAGGACTGAACTTGACTTGTATGTCTACATGCAGAATGCTGTGAAAGACAATATTGAAGTCCGAGTCCCTGAACCCAGAATTCTGCCACCACCAAGAAGACTTGATGATTCTATTCACTATGGTGTGATTGAAAAAGAAGTAAAGGATGCTGCCAGAGCCAGATCTCTCGAAGAAGACGAGCCAGCAGACTTTGCTGAATTTCTGAAGCTGAGGAAGTTTACCTACAGGATGTATGGACTGCCCCTTCCCGAAACTCAATCGCAAGATTTCAAGGATAGGATCGAGCAGTATAAGCGCTCCTAGATCTTAGATTCTTCTTTAACTTTCCTAGCTTAGAAAGAGATGTAATGTTCTAAACTTTCTCACATTATATATATATATATATCTCTTTTGGCTTCGACAATATCTTATTGTCTATATAAGCCATGTTCTGTTTCATACTTAACACTCAGAATCACTAAAATGATTACTGACTCACACACTCACTGTGTATATTCTTTGTCAGTAGCTGCTGAGATTCTGATAGACTAGTTATTATGATATAAAGGGAAATTGCTTCCTTGTAATAAGGGAAATTGTTAAGACAGGGATATGCTTAGTCTCTATATTCTGACTCCCTGCTCTGCTCCCTTCAGTACTCTAGAACTTGAAGAACAACTCCGCTGAACCTACTTGTAAAATTGTAAGGAGCTCTGTTTCTGAGTAGTTTAGTGTTAGTTAGCATAGATGGTGTTAGGTTTTGGCATCATCAAATAGGGGGAAATTGTTGGGTGATGATTCTATCCTCAGCACTGTAATACTTAGTGGGAAATGATTCTATCTTCCGTACTGATATGCGCTAAGTATGCTTATGCTATGAGTGAATCTATGAAGATTTGAAGATCCCAAAACCCTATCTTGATTGGTGAACCATTTCGTTGTAATTGTTTTTGTCTCCCGAGGGTTCGGACTCAAGCACACACTCGCTCCGGTTCAAGCGTTCAGTAGATTATCAACCTCAGCACCAGATGTAGAAGACTCAGTAGATACTGGACTCAATAGGAGCAGTATACTGAATAGAGTCAGTAGAACTGAACTCAGCAGGAGTAGTTCACTGTACTCAGAGCGGATCTTCAGTAAAGCCATCTCAACATATTTGCTACCAATCGAAGATCGACTCAAGAACGGCCGCACGCCTTCCGAACCGGCCGATCTTTTGAATAACAATCAGCATTAGTCAAATACGAGGAAGAGAGAAGTCAACTTTAGTATGCCTCGAAGTTTGTTCTGTCTCAACTGCTTTGTAAACCTCGACGAATGACAAGCAGACATCTGTCCTATACCTACTAAAGCTGCAAGTCAACAACCTTCCAGAAAAGGAGGGAAATGATACTGTCACCATATTTCAAAAAGAGCCGTTAGCTACCAAAAGAGTGAGATAAAGGGATCATCGTCTCCAACGGATCTTTCCTAATCTCTTCTCTATAAATAGAGGGATGATTCAAGATTTGAAACAAACACACAAAAAAAAAAACACGAGAACGCATACAAGCAAGAGAACGAACACACGAGCATTCAAACGAGCAAAACCAAAAAGCCCTAAGTCTTCCGCAAGAACTCGAAGAACACTTCTCCGGCAAAAGACTACAATCTAGCTCTTAGGGAACCAAGTTGAACCGATATACAAAGCCTCTAGTATCCAAACGACGTTACACGAACTTAAAGCTTAACTCAGCTGTTCGGTGTTCTAGAAGCAACACTCTCGTTCCCTATCCCTCTAACCCTAAGCTCAACAGATTATATCCATAGCTTAGACGAAGGAGTTCATCCTTGAACCTGATCCTTATTATAAAAGGACTCCTTCAAAGTTGGAGAGTTAGTCAAATGCTTCAATTTGATACCTTTGTAAACTGAGACTCGCTCAGTATAAATTTCAAGATGCGGCTTTGTCCTATGTACAAGCTGACAGAGACTAACTCAGTATAATAAATAGCCTCCTGATCTTTCGGGACAGTGGACGTAGGATTCTGTGTATCCGAACCACTTTAAAAATCTCTGTGTCTCTCGCTTGTTCTCTTATTTACTGTTGCATTGGTTTTAACTGTTCATACTGAAAATTATCTTTTAAAATCATTCAACTAAGTTTCAGCGATCTTAACTGCATATTCTTCTGAACTGAAACTGTTTTGATAAAACATTTTCCACTCAACTGTTTTGGGCCTACATATTTCCGCACGACTAAACTCCAACTGAAGATACTGAATTCTGACTCAGTCAGTTAGCAGGTCTCAGTAGAGTCAATATCTCTATGCCTAACACGATTCAGAACAGCTGTTTGATCTGTTGAATTCATTCAGTACGACACCATCCTGAATAGGACTGTTCGTGTTTCAAGTTGAGAAATCGGTTTCAGGTGTATTCACCCCCCCCCCCCTCTACACCTGAACGTGCTCTCGGGACCAACAGGTAAGTCAGCACGGATTCTCTATTGGACTGAATATGTGTTTACTAATTAATTTTGCTCTGGACTGAGAATAGATGATTAAATAATTTGAGACCCAACTTTATTACTTGTATTAGATCCCTGATCTAGCTCAATTAGTTTCCTAGTTATTTATTGTCTCTAAGAAATCATTATTAATAGATTAATGTATTTTATATTATTTAATAATGTTATTTATCTGGAATTAATTGAATGAGCCAATTAATTGATAAATATTAGTAGCCCAATAGATTAATTAATTATATTATAAGCTAATTATGTAGAAGCCCATTAGGAATATAATTAAATTAATGAGCTACAAATATTAATATTATATTCGCTTTTGAATCCTATATATATATAGTATTCTGTTCATAAACAGAACAAAAATATATTCATAACTGAACACAAATATATATATATATATATATATATATATATATATATATATATGTATTTTGTTCATAAATAGAACACAAATATATATATAGTATTTTGTTCATAAACAGAACACACGCGAGTTTGAGAGAGACAAAATTATTTTCTTTAGTTCTTTGAGCACCCGGAGGAAGAAAAAGGCCGGGACATAGATCAGAAAATCTTGATTAGGAGCAACAATCAAAGTGACTACAACATATGCGGAGGAAGGTACAATTTCTTCCTTTCCTCTGTTATTATTCCTTCACTAACATGTAGTCATTTATGGAGTTTAGATGTGCTTCCATCCTGATTCTCCATACGTCATAATTTGTTGTGTCCAACACAGGCACTCCCTTGATAACTGAGTTTTCTTCAGATATTGTGAAAGATTAGTAATAACAAATATGTACTGATAGGAGAAGTATAAAGATGAGTTTTTCATCGGTCCCAATATGAGAAAATAGGTGTTTGGGGGGGGGCATACACCTATTTAAATTTTTCTTAAGAACTTTTGATGATAAGATAGTTTGTGTGCGGAAAGGTGTAAGCCCTTTTTCTCGTATAAAGAAAGAGAAAAACTTTGAGTGAGTATGTGCTGAGTTAAGGTGGTCGATGAAGATGATTAGGATGACTCCATGTATATTGTAGGCTCTCCTCCCTACTCACCACTTTAGGTTGTAGTAATTTTATCTTATATTCCACCGTGACCAAGGACGGAAAACAAATCCCTAGCTCTTGATACCAAGATCGCTTCGGGAGCCCCAGCTACTTACACCGTCGAGGCGGATCAAGGTGTTAACTCCAACCAAGGGAGATTAGCTCCTTTGCATAAAACAACACAATAGCCTTTGAGCAATAGAGATAACTCTCGATGATAGAGTTGTTATCAAACCACCGTGTATATAATGGGGACCGTAAATATATTGTTGGTAGAATATAAGTGAAAACATTGCTACACCAAAAATGGTTTTCGAGGAGAAGAGGAAAGTGTTTAGCTTAACATGGTGAAAAGAGAGATCTATTATTTATTTTCCAATGTGTTACAGAAAGGAGAGTGCCTCATTATATATTCAGATCTTTTAACATATCTAGATTGTCCCTATCTATTTACATCAGGATCAAGACCCTTTACGTGGTCTTTTGCATGAAAGACAACAAACTGATGATGTGTCTTTTATTCTGCATGAAGTACAGATAGATGTTGATCAATCTCTAGTAATCCCCTTCAATGCTCCACGGAACTTGTGTATTAATAAAGTAATCAAGTATTTCTTCATTGGTCATGTGGTACTCTCCAGCTTTGGACATATTAGGCAAGGATGTAGAAAGTTTGGAGGTATCTATTTTGGGAGTATTGGGTTTGGAAGTATTTGCCAGGATAGTGGTCTTATCTTTATTTTTGGCTGGTAGTGGAGAGACTTCTGTATCCATATTTTCTACTACAAAGGAAGTGTAGATAATGTTTTCTGGAGTATCTTGAAGAGGTGTCTTGTTGGTCTGACAAAGATGAACATATAATTTCTTAAGATCTTCGTGATTATACTCTATAGTGCCAGGTGTAATTTTTCACTTGTAGTATAAAGGGTCAGGACAAACTCCCATCTATTCCATTTGAGTAGAGTCTGTGACATAAGAGTACTAGATGAGCATCCTGCGTAGTATCTTCAGCCTTGCTATTCCTCTACAGTGGCATACTATGTCAGAAGTTCCCAAAGCAGGGTCGTTTCATTTTCCGTCACACCAAAGAAGGCTACTCATCCTTCAATACAAACTTCTATGACATGATAATATAGTGTGGATAAACACCATATATACCAAAATAAATTAAGGGTGAGGACGGTATATAAGTTAACAAAGGTTACCACGAGGAATGGTTTATTGATATCAAAACAGGCGTTTTCATAATGTAGTTCTATTTCTAGAACATATCGGGAGAGAGATTTGGACACATTTCGTCTAGCAATTAATCGGATATCCAAAAGGGTTTGAAAAGGTTTTTCTGAAGGGAGGAAAACGAAGATCAAGTTGTGATGCGGGAGAAATAGGAATATTTGAAAGAAAAGAGTTTTTCCCTTTCCACAGACAAATATATAAGACCGTTTACCTCTCTTTTTGTGAACCATAAGGATAACAGGAAGGATCTTGGTGGAAGAAACGAGTCGTAAGAAAGAATTTCTCGGAAGATAATCAGGAACCACATTGTCCTTTCCTTTGATATGCTCGACTATAAACTGATAATTAGAAATCCAATCCTTCAATCTCAGGAGTTGCTTTTCTGGTATACCTTTGTGTTTGAGCTCCATTATTGTCGGGAAAGAAGTGTTGTCCAGTTGGATTATAAAGTTATATCCGCCAAATAAAACTCAAACTTCTTGATACCATTTTGGACAGCCAAGATCTCCTTGTAAATAGCATGGTAATGTTTTTCTGAATCTTTGAATTGACAACTGGGATGGGCGCAATAATGGATCTTATCCTTAACCTTTTCCAGCAGTATTGCTCCCCAGTATTCACTACTAGCATCAGTTTGTAAAATTCTCTGACCATGACTAGGAATGTGTAGAGGAGGAAGTTTCAAATAAACTTCTGTTCAACGACAGAAGATTGAAATTTTCTAGTTCGAAGTAATTTTGATAGCTGACTTGAATGGTGAGAGGAATTTGGAATGAAATCCTTAACATAATTGATGATGCCGAGGAACTGTTGAACTTCTTTCATAGTTAATTTATCATCTGGAAACTTTTGTAGTTCTTGAGATATATGGGGCCCTGGTACATACTGTCCATCGGAGATATGCATTCCCAAAAACTCTATATTTAATTGGCCAATAGTACTCTTCTTCTGAGAAAGCATAACTCCAAAATTTTGGACTATTTCTAGGAATTTATTGAGTAGTATATGATGTTCTTCTTCGGTAGAGGAGAAGTGTAGAATATCATCAATATACACTAGTGTGAATATAAGATCGGCTCAATTTTTTTTGTCATAGCCTTTTAAAATAAAGAGGGAGCAACTTTTAAACCAAACGGCATGACAGTCAACTGGTATTGGACTGAGAGGGTATGTGTTGGTCCCGAGAGTACGTTCAGGTGTAGAGGGGGGGGGGTGAATACACTTGAAAACCGATTTTCAACTTAAAACGCGAACAGTCCTTTTCAGGAAAGTGCCATACTGAATGAATTCAGCAGACCAGATAAGCAGTTCTAAATCGCGTGGCAGAGTGACTGACTCTACTGAGGCCTGCTAGCTGACTGGAGTCAGAATTCAGTACCGTTCAGAATAGAGTTCAGTAGTGCGGAAATGTGTAGGCCTAAATTCAGTTGAGTTAGGAAAAACATTTTTATCAAAACAGTTTCAGTAGATTAGTGCAGTCGATTAAGTTTTCTGAAACTTAGTTGAATGATTTGAAAGGTATATTTTCAGTATGCACAATAAATAAATGAAACAGTAAAATAAAGAACACAGAACACAGCGATTTTTAAAGTGGTTCGGATACAACAATCCTACGTCCACTGTCCCGAAAGATCAGGAGGCTATGTATTATACTGAGATAGTCTCAGTCGGTTTGTACACTGGACAAACACTGGTCTGGAGATTTATACTGAGCAAGTCTCAGTTTACAAGGTATCAAACTAAGTGTTTGAAAAAACTGTCCAATAGTGAAGGAGTCCTTCACAATAAGGATCAGTTCAGAAGTGAACTCCTTCATCTAAGCTATAGATTTAAACGGTTGAGCTTAGTTTAGAGGGATAGGGAACAAGAAATTGGCTTCTAGAGCGATGAACACCTGAGTATAAGCTTTGGGTTCGTGTATGGTCACTTGGATACAAGAGGCTGTATAATTCTAATTCAGCTTGGTTCCCTATGAGCAGAAATGTAGTCTTTCACCGGAGATTGTTTCTTTGAATTACTTGCGGAAGACTTAGGTCGTTTATGAGTTGCTCTTTGAATGCTCTGAGTTTGTGTGTCTTAGGTGAGCTTCAATTCGATTTTATCCCTCTATTTATAGAGCAGAGATTAGGATAGATCCGTTGGAGACGACGATCCTTTGTCTCTCTCTTTTGGGTAGCTAACGGCTATTTCAAAGTATGGTAGCAGTGTCCTTTCCCTCCATTTTTGGAAAGTTGTTGACTTGCAGCTTTAAAAGATATAGGACAGGTGGCTGCTTGTCATTGCTCGAGGTTCAAAAAAGTGGTTGAGACATGACAGACTTCAAGGAGATCTGAAGCTGACTTCTCTCTTCCTCGTATTGACTCTGCTGATTCGACATCAAAGAATCCGACGCCGAAGACCTGCCCGGCCATTGCTCGAGTCCGATCTCCGATTCAGCAGCATGCTCCTTGCCGAGTCGGCTCTACCGAAGATCGCCCGAGTTCGTGAACTACTCCCGCCGAGTTCAGTTCCATCGACTCCTTTCGCATATCGCTCCCGCTAAGTCCAAGATACCGAGTCTTCTACTTCTAGCTACGAGGAAGGGTCATCTCCTAACATTTTGTGCTGTTGCTGGGGACTGAATCATCACCCAACATTTTCCCCCTATTTGATGATGCCAAAACCTAACAACCTAACACGATGACTTATCAGAAACAGAGCTCCTTACAAATATTACAAGTAGGATCAGTGGAGTTGTTCTTCAAGTCCTAGACTACTGAGGGGAATTAGGGCAGAAATAACATAACCTGTAAAGAATCTAATCAGCATTTTCCCCCTTTCTAACAACATATTCCCTCAACTACTAAGCAGTCTATCAGAATCTAACTAAGCAAAAACTGACAATATATAACAACTGTGAGTGTGTGAGTCAGTAATCACTTCAGTGATTTTGAGTGATAAGCAGAAACAAACAAGGCTTTTTAGACAATAAGGAATTGTCAGAGCAAAAAAAACAGAGATGTTATATATATTGAAGAAATTAAGTACAGTTACATCATCTGCTACACTACGAAGAGCAAAAGAAAGATACAAGGAAATATAGAAGCAAGATAGTCATCTGAACCGCTTAATCCTATCTTTGAAGTCCTTTGATTGGGTTTCAGGAAGAGGCAATCCATACATCCGGTAAGTGACCTTCCTCGCCTTGAGCATCTCGACGAAGTCACCGGGTCTTCTTCATCTAAGAATTTTGCTTCAGCAACGTCCTTCACTTCTTTCTCTATCACTCCATATTGAACAGAGCCGTCTAATCTCAGTGGGGGCGACAGGATTCTGGGGGCAGGTACTCTGACATCCACTTTGTCATTGACATCCTTCTGAAGTCTGGCATACATCTCTAAGTCTGCTCTCATAACCCATTCAGCAAAGGCTACTGATTTGTGCTTTTCAGCCCAGAACCTCCAGAAATAGTTCCTCTTGACAAATTCAGCTTTCAGCGACTCCCACCTCTGAGTAACTTCCCACGGCATCCACTCATCAACTCTCGGCCATCTATGGATCTTGAGATCAGTAGGCTTCCTGAACTTTCTGTATCTGTATGGAATATCAGCTTTCTCAGGAATCCTGTGACTCGCTTCTTGTTCAGCTTTTAGCCTAAGAGCTTCAAGGTCTGCAAGCCTGAGTCTTTCTCTGGCTGCTTCAATATGTCTGGCCTCTTCTCCTTTGTACAAGTACCTCTCCATCTGAGCCCATATTTCTTCCATTTCAAGCTCTTGTTCCTTCGAGGCAACATAGGAGGGCTTGTAAGGCTGTTCTTCTTCTGAGTCAGCAGGTGTGGAAGATTTTTCCTTAGCCGTTCCCTGTTGCCCAGTAGTCTGCTGCTGCTGCTCCTTCTCCTTCTCTTTGTCAGCTTCATCGCTGAGTTTCAGTGTTCTAGGAGGCAGCCTGGGTCCAGTCTTTTCGCCTCCAGCTGGAGCCTTTGTCTTGCCTTTAGCAGGCTTCTTCTTAGGCTTGTTCGCAGCTTAAGCTTCAGTTATTTCTCTTGCCAACATCTCATCGGCAGCTATCTGAGCTTCCTCCTCTGGAGTGATATACCTCCTGGGTCCTTTCTCTTGGAGGGAGGGGTAGGAAACTTCAGAACCTTCTTGCCTTTCCCGACAACTGGAGGAGGTAGAGGAGCTTCTTCCTCTTCTCACTCCTCATCAGCGTACTCAGCAACCTCTTTGATAATATCATAGGGTGTCTGGGTTGCTTGAGTCACGACTTCCTTGGCTCCTGAGCTGCTTGGACCATTCTCAGCAGGCACTACAACTCCTGCTGCTGAGATACCCTGGGCCTTTCCAGTCTGAGTAGGTCTAGTGGGGGCAGATGTCTGAGTTTGGGTTGCCCCTGCCACTGACCTTGCTCTCTTCGGAGCTTTCAGTATCAGTTCCTTAACTCCTTTTTCTATTATTCCTTCCCCCTTTTTGGCATCAGCAAATTGGGTAGGGGGTGGAACGGACACCTTTCTGTCCAGACTTTTGTAAGCTTCAGATAGATCGTCTAGTGTATTGTGCAGCTTAGTCAGCTTCTCATGAAACTCGTTCCTCTCCTCAGTTAACTGAGCACTGTACTTCTTGTGGGAGGCATCGGCTGCTGTCTGGAACTCTTTCAGCTGTTTCTCTACTCTCTCTTCGATCGCCTTCTGAATGGACTGGAGTCTGAGATCTGCGGCTTGAGAGATAGAGGTGACGGATTCAGTATGTGCTGTTTGTGCGGCCTTATAGTCTTTCAACAATTGAGCCTGGCCAGCCTGAATCCTCTTCAGCTGTTCCTCAAAGTCAGCCCTCTGGGTGGCTAGCGCTTCAGATAAGATGGTGGAGAAGTCAGGGGCGGGCGAATTCTGGATGGTAGTCCTGAGCCCCTGAATCTCTGCGCTGTGGGCCTGGGTGGTCTACCTCTACGTCTTGTGGATGGCGCAGGCGAGGAGTCGGTTCTGAGTACCTTGACTCCTTAGTGCCCTGGCCACTGACTTTGATCGTTGGCTCTTCGGGCTGGGCGCTACTTCGAAAGCAGACTCAAGAAGGAGCTGAGAAGGTTCAGCTGCCTTTGAAGTACCAGCCGCCGACTGCCCTGGACCAAGGATGCTGACCGGCGGTTCAGCTGTTGATGTAGGAACATCCTTGTCCAGTTGAGATCCCTCATCAGGCTTCTCAGGGCCTGAATCACGGGGTGGGTCCTGACCATCGGGGTTAGACCCGTCTGAGGGGCCAGATGCTGAGACTGGTTGTCTGTCATTCAACATAGCCAGCATCGCGGCCCTCAAGTCTTCAAGGGTTCCGAGGTCAGATGGCTCTGAGTAGCCAATCTTCCCCCTGATAATCAGCTCCTCTTCATGAAGCTGCTGCAGGTGTGGTGGATGATGAGTCTTTTCAGGTTGTGCCACTCCTAGAATCTGATCAGCATATGGAGCCTCTCTTGCCTTGCAAGTAGTACCAGATCGTTGTGGCTAGCGATCTCCAGAATCAGTTCAGCTATCTCTCAGGAGGCTCGTGATTTGAGAGCTGAGGCCTCCATCCCTATCGATTCTAATTTTGAGGCTGTCTCCGAGTCTTCGACTTCAATCAGAGATGGCTATTTCTCAGCATATAGTATGCTACTGAGTGGTGGAACGTCCAAGGGGCTTTCCATGGTTTGGACATCTTCATCTTGGACCCCTTGGTCTACGGTTTCACCACGCTCAGTGGAGATGGCCTTCTCCACTGATGGTGTCCTCTCTGATGACTCAGTTTCATCCCTCAGTTGCAAAGGAGACTCAGCAACAACTGCCTCAGGTTCTGCCTCCGGCACGACCTCACTGACTTTCTTCAGCTTCTTGGTCGGCGCCTTAGGAGTAGATTTAGGAGGGGACCTCTTCTTAGTTGGAGTGGACGTCTTCTGAGTCCCAGTCTTTGGGTCTGTGGGCCCTGAGCCGATCTGCTGAAGGGCCGATGCCCTGTTCTGGAATCGAACCTTCTTCACGTTAAAATACTGCTTGTCAGTGAAGGTGATGCTGTCCGATCCGCAGAAGTCTTCGATCATCACGGAAAGCTTCAGACCATACAGAAGCTTCCCTTTGACGCTCAGTCGTCTGGTTGACTTGTCGAACTTTGCTGACTGCGTCATGAATTCTTTAAGGAAGAATTCCGTCCAGTTAATCTTCGCTCTGTCATGTATGGCCATCATCAGCTGGATTTTAGGCCTAGAGACTTGATCGAAGGAGCCAGCCTGACTCGTTAGCAATTGAGTCACGACGTAGGCTAAGGCTCGGTACTGTGGGAGCATGGCATTCTTAGGAAATACGGCTCTGAAAGTCGTCGGCTTCCCACAGAATTCACTCAGGTATTCATCCATCAGGTCATCCTTTTATGCAACTGTGGTGAATCCTTCATTTGGTAAGTTGAAGCTTTTCTGGAGAGCTTCACGGATGGACATCTGTTTGACCTCAACAAATGTACACGAGGGGTCGCTTACTAAATGAACCACAAACCGGCCTCGGATGTCTCCATCTACTGAGTCTGAGTTCAGGTAGACCTCAGCAACTTGACGCGGAAGGAAGAACGTCGGCTTCCGCATCAGAAAACCTTCAAGCCCGATCTCCCGAAGGGCGTAGAAGATCTCCTCCATATAATCCAAGTCGCAGGAATCGAACTCCATAACTGGTTCACACCAGACTCGATCCTTCTCAAGGATCTCTTGCATATCAACTGGAGCATATAGAACGTTTCCTGTCATTTTTGTAATCTGCAAACACAGTATAAGTCAGTATCCAATATTATAAGAAAAAAAAATAAACTCATACGATACTGAATGATCATTTGAAAGTTACCAAAGAATTTTCTGAGCAGTTTTAAAGGATAGGTTTTTGTAACGAAGCGGAAAATATCTCAGAAAAAATCTAGGGTTCGCAGGATATTAGCAGAGTAGAAATGGCGGTTTCAAGCATTTGAACGTGTATATATATCTTAAGGAAGATAAACAGTTAAATATCAATGGTTCAGTTTGAATGCGGTTTTTGAGATGGACGGCTAGGATTAAGTTTTATAAAATAGGCAATGATCATATTAGCCGCCTAAGTCAAAATACAGTTGTATGTAGCCAAAGAAGTAACTTGATATGCCATGCATTTCATGCGTTGTAGAGTTCAGCATGCTTTTACATAGAATGTCGTGTATTAAAAGTAAACCTTTAATATTAAATGACATTTTCTAAGGCATTGAATACGATGTTGAATCTAATTCATAAATGCACAGAACTGTTCTATTTGCTACTGAGTAGAGATACGGAAACCTGTCAGCTAAACATCGTAGTCAGCTGATACCTCGTGTAGATGGTTGCTGAATCTCTACGTACTGATTTTACTCAGCACTGAGAGTGAACATTCCCCCTTACTGAATGATCCTCTCCTGAATCCACTTACTGACTGGAGTCAGTAGGGTCTAGCAGACCTAGCTCTACTGAAAGTTCTCTGAATCTAGCTTCAACTAGAGGCTTGGTCAGTATATCAGCCCTTTGATGGTCAGTATGGATCTTTTCCATCCTGATATCCTTCTTTTCGACATGGTCACGAATGAAGTGGTGTCTGATGTCCACGTGCTTGCATCTCGTATGAAGTACATGATTCTGAGTGATTGCAATAGCACTGATACTATCGCAGAAGATCGGCACTTCATTCTAAATGACGTCATAGTCACGTAGCTGCTGTCTCAGCCAAAGGATTTGGGCGCAGCAACTTCCGGCAGCCATGTATTCAGCTTCAGTAGTTGACGTCGCTGCTGTTTCTTTGAAAACCATTTGACCAGCTTAGTGTCAAGCAACTGACACGTTCCAGAAGTTGACTTTCGGTCAATTCTACATCATGCATAATCAGCATCAGAATAACCAGTTAGTTCAATATTATCATCAGCTGGATAACATAAACCCATGTCAGGTGTTCCTCTGAGATAGCTGAGAATCTTCTTTGCTGAGTCCATGTGACTCTACTTCGGATTCGCCTGAAATCGATCGCAGACACCTACAACATAAGTTATGTCAGGACGAGTAGCTGTTAAGTATAATAAAGAACCAATTATTGCACGAATTTCAGTTCGGTCTACTGATACTCCCTCTTTATCAAGATTAATTTTCATGTTCGTGTTCATTGGGATCTTGATTGGTTTGCCGGATGTGCAACCGAATCTCTTGATGAGGTCTCGAGTGTATTTGCCTTGATTGATGAACGTTCCCTTCTCAGATTGTTTGACTTGAAAGCTGAGAAAATAGTTCATCTCTCCCATCATTGCCATCTCGAACTTGTCCTTCATCATTTTCTCAAACTGCTGACACATGATGACGTTCTTCGAGCCGAAGATGATGTCATCTACGTAGATCTGCACAAGTAAAATATCTTCTTCCAGTTGTATGCTGAATAATGTACGGTCTACTGTGCCCTTCTAAAAACCTTTCTGAAGAAGAAACTCAGACAGGGTATTGTACCAAGCCCTGGGCGCTTTTTTTAACCCATACAGAGCCTTTCTAAGTCTATAACCTGATGTCCCTGCTGAAAGCCGGGAGGCTGTTCCACATAGACTTCTTCTTTCAGTACGCCGTTCAGGAAAGCAGACTTCACATCCATTTGACAAACTCTGAATCTCTGATGTGTTGCGTAGGCTAGGAATAGTCTTATTGCCTCCAATCTTGCGACTGGAGTGAACGTTTCGTCGAAATCTATCCCTTCAGCTTGACAGTAGCCTTTTGCCACGAGCCTTGCTTTGTTCCTTACTATGACGTTGTTTTCATCTCGCTTGTTCTTAAAGACCCATTTTGTTCCGATTACATGTTGATGTCGGGGTCTGTCAACAAGCTCCCAAACTTCATTTCTCGTGAACTGATTCAGCTCCTCCTGCATGGCTATGATCCAATCAGCGTCTTTTAGTGCGTCCTCAACTGACTGAGGTTCTTCAATAGACAAGAAGTAGGAATATAAGGCGCTTTCTCCCTGACAGAATCTGGATCTTATCTTTACGCTTGCTGAAGGATCTCCAATAATTAAATCAGAAGTGTGAGCTTCCAGCCACGATCTACGATGTTTCAACTCTTCATCTGAAATTTGTTCAACACAGATAGTAGGTGAGTTGGGCATTTCAGTTGTACTATTCTGAGATTGAAGCAATTCAGTTACAAGAGTATGATCTACTGAGTCACCAGGTTCAGGGGCATTTAGCTCAGGAACATAATTAGTTCCCCCTGAATTATTATTCTCAGTAGGGGTCTCAGTTACCACTTAGGTTTCTTCATCGACTGACTTATCCGGGATTGACTCGTTCAAGACACCAATCTGCTCGCCTACTTCTCGTTGGCTGAGATTCAGTAGATTTGTCTTCGTTTCTTCATCTTGAATCATCATCCCAACATAGCTGGATCTTTTCAACTTTATCTTTTAAGCTCAGATCCTGTAGCTGCTTACTGATGTCCTCAAATTCAGGCTTAGAGTTTCTACTCCTGTCTTTAGTAGCAAACTCATTAAAAACAACATGAGGGCTTTCCTCCACGCAAAGGGTCTGATAGTTAAAGACTCTAAAAGCTTTGCTGACCCGGGAGTATCCTAAGAACACTCCCTGATCTGACTTGCTATCAAAAGTCTTCAGCTGATCTTTCCCATTATTGTGGATAAAGCACGAGCACCCAAAAATATGGAAATAAGATAAAGAAGGCTTCCCGCCGTTCCATAGTTCATATGGTGTCTTCTTATGCTGCTTTGTCAGTAGAGATCTATTCTGAGTATAACATGCGACGACGTAGCTTCCGCCTGCACTCGGTTGGGAGTCCTAAATCTGCGAGCAGGGTTCTTACTGCTTCTTTGAGTGTTCGATTCTTCCTCTCAGCAACCCCATTTTGTTGAGGCGTGCGCGCGACAGACATCTCATACTCTATGCCTTCTGCTTTGCAGAACTCCTCCACCATAAAATTCAGGAACTCAGTTCCTCTGTCTGAACGTATCTTGATGATCTTGGTGTTCTTCTCGACACTAAGCCTTTTCGGAAGCCTTGGTAACTCTGTTTTAACATCAGACTTGTTGGCAATAAATATGACCCATGTGTAACGCGAGTAGTCATCAATGACCACTAATGCATACTTCTTGCCACTGATCGTCACTGGAGAGACTGGACCGAACAAATCCATATGTAGCAGCTGCAGGATTCCATCAGTGGAAGGGGATGGAACAGGCAGATTTTGATTCCTTGTTTACTTTCCCTTCAGACATGCTTCACATTGAGTGTTTTTGCTGAATACTTCATTCGGCAGTCCTCTTGCTAGAGTGTTTCTAGCTAATTTGTTGAGCGTCTTGAAGTTGAGATGGCTGAGTCTTCTGTGCCAGAGCCATCCCGTTCTGTTGTCATTCTTTGCCAACAAACAAGCTTCAGGTTTAGCTGAGTTCCAGTCAGCTACATAGTTATTCTTTTTGCGCGAGCCTGATAACACTGTTTTCCCTGTAGATTTATCAATGACATCACAGAAACCAGCGTCAACAATCACTCTATTTGAGTTATCACAAAATTGACTAACAGAGAGAAGGTTATGATGAAGTCCTTCAACATATGATACTCTTGGAACTGTTGCTGTTCCAATGCTGAGTGTTTCATAGCCTCTGGTATAGCCTTTTGCATTGTCTCCAAACTCGATTCGGGGTCCTTCTTCAGTAGTATAATTCTTCAGTAGGTCCTTTTGGTACGTCATGTGTCTTGAGCATCCGCTGTCCACATACCAAGGGTCCTTGTGCACCTCATCCTCTTCTCCTGCCATGAGACACTTTTCCGCATCTTCTTCAGCTTCAAGCTCTATGGCCATGAAAGCTGCTTCATCGTCTGATGAATCCATGAAGGAATCGACTTCATCTGAGTCATCTGAGAGTTCACCGGTAATGTATGCTTATCGCTTCTTGATGAACTTCTCCCTTCTTGCTTTTGCGTGCTGCTCTTTCAGCAGTGCTGAGCTCAGGACAGTCATACTGATAGTGTCCTGGCTTCTTGTTGTTATAGCAGGTTGTGACTCTTTATTCTTTGCTCTCGTTGTCTTTCGACTGAGCTGAGTCCTCCTGTTTCCTGCATTTAGAAGTATGCGAGTCAGGAGTGCGCTTAGGTGTATATTCACTCTTACCCTTAGAGTCTCTGACGACTCTTGAGAACTTTCTGCGCCTCTCCTTTTCCTTCTGATACTTCACGGCAAGCAGCGCGTACTTCTTGGCTAGATTTCCTTGTTGTATGTCACTGAGTGAAGGTTCAGCCTTGCTAGACGCTGGAACTGCTATGCTGACTGATGCTTTAAACGCATGGTCGACTTGGGTGTTAGCTTCAGTTCGCTGCTTCCTTTGAGGTAAGCCAAACTCAAACTCCTCCGCTTTAAGTTCTGAAAAGATATGGTCAGGAGTAACAATATCTAAGTCAGAATAACGCAATAAAGTAGCAAAGGGAGTCCAGTGACCGTCTAGCAATGCCCTCAAAATCTTGAGATTTATCTCTCGGTTGGAGAATATCTTTCCCAGCCCGTTGATAGAGTTCATCAGATCCGTAAATCTGACGTTAAGATCTTCAATGGTGTCGCCAAGCATGAGAGATAATCTCTCCAGCTTCTGAAGTTCCAGTGCGAGATTTATTCGCTTTGATCTTCTGAGTCCCCCGACTCAGTAGCGCTAGAGCATCCTAGAGTTCTTTCGCGGACTTGCAATCCTGAACTCTTCTGAGATAAGAATCGCTCAGAGTGGTCAGTATGGCGTTTCTGGCGACGCGGTCTAAGTTGTGAAGCTTCTTCTCCTCATGGGTGAAGAGACTTCAGTCTTTGGGAATCTTCTTCCCGGTCACCATCCCTCCTCCTTGTGCTGGATCCTGAGCTACGACGCTATCGACTATTGACCATAGGAACGATAGGTCCGTCCTCCAGAACCTCTGTTATGTTATCGTGGAGAGAGGTCAGATGTGCCTCCATTCTGACCCGCCATATACCATAGTTCTCTACTGAGAACATGGGTACCATCCTGATTCCTGACATATCAGACATGATAGATAATGATGAATGAAATATGATATGCAGTGAAAATGTTTTGCGGATCCATTCAAGTAGACCAGTTTTAGAACAACAAGAGTCTTAAAGAACTCCCGCTCTGATACCAATTGTTGGTCCCGAGAGTACGTTCAGGTGTAGAGGGGGGGGTTGAATACACTTGAAAACCGATTACTCAACTTAAAATCCTTTTCAGGAGAGTGTCGTACTAATGAAATTCAGCAGACCAGATAAGCTGTTCTAAATCGCGTGGCAGAGTGACTGACTCTACTGAGGCCTGCTAGCTGACTGGAGTCAGAATTCAGTACCGTTTAGAATAGAGTTTGGTAGTGCGGAAATGTGTAGGCCCAAATTCAGTTCAGTTAGGAAAAATGTTTTTATCAAAATAGTTTCAGTAGATTAGTGCAGTCGATTAAGTTTTCTGAAACTCAGTTGAATGATTTGAAAGGTATATTTTCAGTAAGCACAGTAAATCAATACAACAATAAAATAAAGAACACAGAACACATCGATTTATAAAGTGGTTCGGATCCAACAATCCTACGTCCACTGTCCCGAAAGATCAGGAGGCTATGTATCATACTGAGATAGTCTCAGTCAGTTTGTACACTGGCTGGTCTTGAGATTTATACTGAGCAAGTCTCAGTTTACAAGGTATCAAACTAAGTGTTTGAAAAAACTGTCCAATAGTGAAGGAATCCTTTAAAATAAGGATCAGTTAAGAAGTGAACTCATTCGTCTAAGCTATAGATTTAAACGGTTGAGCTTAGGTTAGAGCGACGAACACTTGAGTATAAGCTTTGGGTTCATGTATCGTCACTTGGATACTAGAGGTTGTATAATTCTAGTTCAGCTTGGTTCCTTATGAGTAGAAATGTAGTCTTTCGCCGGAGATTGTTTCTTTGAATTACTTGCGGAAGACTTAGGTCATTTATGAGTTGCTCTTTGAATCCTCTGAGTTCGTGTGTCTTAGGTGAGCTTCAATTCGATTTTATCCCTCTATTTATAGAGCAGAGATTAGGATAGGTCCGTTGGAGACGACGATCCTTTGTCTCTCTCTTCTGGGTAGCTAACGGCTCTTTCGAAGTATGGTAGCAGTGTCCTTTCCCTCCATTTCTGGAAAGTTGTTGACTTGCAGCTTTAACAGATATAGGACAGGTAGCTGCTTGTCATTGGTCGAGGTTCAGAAAAGTGGTTGAGACAGGACATACTTCAAGGAGATTTGAAGCTGACTTCTCTCTTCCTCGTATTGACTCTGCTGATTTGACTTTAGAGAATCGACTCGAAGATCTTCGTTCCGAGTCGATAGCGATTCGCAGCATGCTCCCGCTAAGTCGGCTCTATCGAAGATCGCCCGAGTTCGATGAACTACTCCCGCCGAGTTCGGTTCCACCGACTCCTTTCGCATATCTTGCTCCCGCCGAGTCCAAGATCACTGAGTCTTCTACTTTTGGAGCTGAGGCAGGTAATCAACTGAGCGCCTGAACCAGAGGCAGAGTGTCTGCTGAGTCTGAAACCTGAGAGACAGAAAAAAAACAAGTTACAACAGAATGGTTCATCAATCAAGATAGGGTTTTGGGATCTTCAAATCTTCAGTAAGTTTTCAGCGCACAGGGCTACTGAGTTAGTTCTCAACTCAGACGACTGAGTCATCTCCCAACATTTTGTGCTGTTGCTGGGGACTGAATCATCACCCAACAGTATGAAAAAGCGGTTTTGTATATGTCTATGGTCAAACGTGGAGAAAATACGGGCTTTTGAAAATTGGGCAAAGAGCATTTGTGTTGGGATGAAGATTCAGTATACATATTTTTATAGATTTGAAGATCCCAAAACCCCTAGCTGAATGATGAACCTTCGATTTTTGTAATAGCGTAATATGAGTTCAGCATGTTAGGAACTCAATAGGCTAGAGTTCGGTAGCTGCAGAGTTCAGTAGAAGACCTTGCACTCAGCTGATGGACTCAAGATCAAAGAAGTCAGTTGGTCAGCCGACCACCAACTGAATATGCACAGGAATTCATGCCCATGCACTAATACTCAGAAGAACGTCGAGGAACCTCGAGGAAGTTCACATCTTTGTGAAACTGTTCTTATTGTAAGAACTTCCTCAAAGTTGGAGAAGCCTCAATCTCCTTAAGTTTGAAACCCCTGTAAAAGTCACTACGGCTATATGTAGATAATCTGTCATGCGAACAGATCACTAAGAACTTGCTCAGTATAAGCTTCAAGTTAGTATCTGTCTTGAGAACAAATCACTGAGACTTGCTCAGTATAAATATAATTGTTGGGAGATGATTCAGTAGTATATATGTTAGAAGATTTGAATGATCCCAAACCCTAATTTGATTGGTGAACCATTGAGTTGTAATTTTTATACATTTGTCTCTGAGAGTTATAGACTCAGTAGACTTTCTTTCAGCATGGTTCAGGCGCTCAGTTTTGTCTGCTGACTCTTCAGTAGACTATCAGCCTCAGTACCATGGAGTGAAGACTCAGTAGTGTTGGACTCAGCAGGAGCAGCATACTGAGATGTATTCATACTCAGTAGTGTTGGACTCAGCAGAAGTAGTTCACTGAAGACTTGACCTTCAGTAGAGTTGGACTCAGTAGGAGTATACAACTAAACCGAGGAAAGACTCAGCAATGGCCAGACAGTCTCCTTGACTGTCAGTGATCTTACTTGTTAAATCAGTAGAGTCATACGAGGTATTCAGAGAAGTCGGCTTCAGATCTGCCTAGAAGTCTGTTTGTCTCAACCACTTTCTACACCTCGACCAATGACGAGTAGTCAGCTGTCCACATTCTGATTAAAGCTGCAAGTCAACTTATTTCCAGAAATGGAGGGAAAAAACTCTGACCAGATTTCTTTGAAAGATCCGTTAGCTACGCAAAAGAGAGTGACACATGGATCGTCATCTCCAACGGATCTTTCCGTGGCTCACCTCTATAAATTGAGGGAAAAATCAAATCGATGCTCACCTAGACACATCAAGAACACACAAGCGATTACGAGCAAACACTTACCGACTTAAGCTTTCCGCAAGATCATCAGAGATATAATTCAAGCAAAAGGCGACATACTTGCTCAAGGGAACCAAGCTGAATTAGAATCAAAGCCTCTAGTATGCAAGTGATTGAACACGAACCCAGAGAGCTTATTCATCACTGTTCGTCACTCTAGAAGCCACCTTCTTGTTCCCTTCCCTCTAACCTAAGCTCAGCTGAATATATCCATAGCTTAGATCGAAGGAGTTCATCCCTGAACTGTTCTTACTTGTAAAGAACTCCTTCATAGTTGGAGAGTTTGTCAAACACTTCAGTTTGATACTTGTAAACTGAGACTTGCTCAGTATAATCCTCAAGACCAGTGTTTGTCTAGTGCACAAATCGATTGAGACTAACTCAGTATAATAAAATAGCATCCTGATCTCTTCGAGACAGTGGACGTTGGATTGTTGATATTCGAACCACTTTAAAATCGTTGTGTTCTGTTTTTACTATTGCATTGATTTATGTTCACATTGAAAATTATCCTTCTAAATCATTCAACTGAGTTTCAGCAAAGCTTAAAATATTGCACTAATATACTGAAACTCTTTTAATAAAAACGTTTTCAAACTCAACTTAATTGGGCCTACATATTGCCGCACTATAATAAACTCTTACACGGTACTGAATTCTGACATCAGTCAGCTAGCAGGCCTCAGTATTGTCAGTCACTCTGTCCACACGATTTAGAACAGCATATTCGGTCTACTGAACTTGTTCAGCAAGGCACTCTCCTGAATGAGACTGTTCGCATTTTAAGTTGAGAAAGTTTTCAGGTGTATTCACCCCCCCCCCTATCTACACCTGAACGTTTATCTCGGGACCAACAATTGGTATCAGAGCAAGAGTTCTCTAAGACTCTTGTTATCTAAAACTGGTCTACTTGAACGGATCCTGAAAACGTTTTCACTGCATATCATTCTTCATTCATATCACTATTTAAAATGTCTTATATGTCAGGAATCAGGATGGTACCCATGTTCTCAGTAGAGAAGTACGGGGTATGGCGAGTCAGAATGGAAGCTCATCTGACTTCCCTCCACGACAACATGACAGAGGTCTTGGAAGACGGACCTATCGTTCCCATGATCGATATTATCGAAACCCAGGATCCAGCACAAGGAGGAGGTATGGTAACCGAGAAGAAGATCCCCAAAGACAGAAGCCTCTTCACTCCTGAAGAAAAGAACCTTCACAATCTAGATCGGTTGCCAAAAATGCCATACTGACCACCCTGAGCGACTCCTATCTCGAAAGAGTTCAGGACTACAAGTCCGCCAAGGAACTCTGGGATGCTCTGGCGCTACTGAGTCGGGGGACTCAGAAGATCAAAGCTAACAAACTAGCGTTGTAACTTAAGAAGCTGGAGAGACTGTCTCTCATTCCTGACGATACGGTTAAAGATCTCAACGTCAGATTTACGAATCTAATGAACACCATCAACGGGCTGGGAAAGACGTTCTCCAACCGAGAGATGAATCTCAAAATATTGAGAGCACTGTCGGACGGACATTGGACTCCATGTGCTACTTTGCTTAGACATTCTGATCTTGACATTGTTTCTCCTGATCCTATATTTCAGAATTAAAAGCTGAGGAGTTCGAGTTCGGTGTACCACAGAGGAAGCAGCAACCTGAAGCTGACACTCAAATTGACCATGCTTTCAAAGCATCAGTCAGCACATCAGCTCCCGCATCTAGCAAGGTGGAGCCTTCAATCAGCGATCTACAAGAAGGAAACCTAGCTAAGAATTATGCACTGCTTGCCGTCAAGTATCAGAAGGAGAAGGAGAGGCGCAAAAAGCTCTATAGAGTCGTCAGAGACTCAAAGAGTAAGTCTGAGTATACACCTAAGCGCACTCCTGAACCGCATACTTCTGATTGCAGGAAACAGGAGGATTCAGCACAGTCAAAAGACAGTGAAAGCAAAGAAGGCAGAATCACCTCCTGCTACAACTGCAAGAAGCCAGGACACTATCAATACAACTGTCCTGAGCTCGACATACCGAGAGAGCAGCATGAAAAGCTCGAAGGGAGAAGTTCATCAAGAAGCGTCAAGCATACATTGCCGGTGAACTCTCATACGACTCAGATGAAGTCGACTCCTTCATGGATTCATCAGATGATGAAGCGGCATTCATGGCCCTAGAGCTTGAAGAAGATGCTTGAAAAGTGTCTTATTGCAGGAGAAGAGGATGAGGTAAACTCTCACGCTCTATTTAACTCCTCTTCACACTGCACACACGATACTATTTCAGGTGTAGATGAGATCTAGACGTCGTGATCGCATATGAAGAACTACTCGACGAGCAGATTCAGATGAGCCTACAGCTCTGTAAGACTCTTCAGGAGTTGGATACCCTGAAAGTGGAATCAGATACTTTCTCAGGAGAGTCAGGTTGCTACTGAGACAGAAGGACTTGTGTTGAGACTCAGGGAGGAGATTAACTCTTTGATGGCTAAGTCTCAACATTAAGAATATTAGATCTCAGTACTGACCAATGACCTAACTCAAAAGGATACTGAACTGAGTCTACCGAAGCAGAAGTTCTCAGGAATTCAGACCGAGCATGAAATGCTTAAAAAGAGTGACGATGTCTGGAGGAACTTGATGACAGAGCAGTACATGGGAGCCGAGAAAAATCTTGAGGCGATGCTAGCCAAAAACAAGCCCAAACATTGCAAGGAGGGACTCGAGTTCAGCCACGGAGCCTCCTCATCTGCCCCCGTATGCTCAGAGAATCGGGTGACTGATAGGTTTGTTCAAGGGGAGACTATCAATGCTGAGATCCTAAACCCCTTAGCAAAGAACAAACAGAAGATGAAGATACCTCATCCCAACTATCAAAATTCTGACAAAAACATTAGCTCAAGATCACCCCAGTTCAGTCAAGGGGGAACCAGTAAAGTTAAGTAGATTGATCAGTATAGACCTCCGCACAGCACACATCCAGCTCAATATGGGTCATATTATTATGATCCTATAGTCAGGAGAGGATCCAAGAGTCAGAAGAAGAAGAAGAAAGTCGTTCAAAAGGCTAAGGTTAGTAGTCCACCAACTCAAAAGATCAGGACTTCTGAACCAATAAAGCCTCAGAAGTCAGTATCAACCAGTCCAGTGGTCAAGTATGTTGATCAAAGTGGGAAGAGACTGTCTGAGACCACCAGGGTTGTGAGACAGATTTGGGTTTCCAAAACTAATATCTAAGGACCCAAAATAAAAAATAAAGGGTACCTGAATATAATTATGTTTTGCAGGTGCACAAGGACCCTTGAGTACGTGGACAGTGGATGCTCAAGACATATGACGTACCAGAGGAACTTACTGAAGAATTATATTGCTGAAGAAGGACCCAGAATCGAGTTCGGAGATAATGGAAAAGGCTATACCGCAGGTTATGGAACACTCAGCATTGGAACCACCACAGTTCCAAGAGTATCATATGTTGAAGGACTTCAACATAATCTTCTCTCTGTTAGTCAATTTTGTGATAACTCGAATAGAGTGATTTTTTATGCTGGTTTCTGTGATGTCATTGACAAATCTACAGGGAAAATAGTGTTATCAGGTTCACATAAAAAGAATATATACGTAGCTGTCTGGAAATCAGCTGAACCTGAGGCATGCTTGATGGCGAAGAACGAAAACTGAACGGGGTGGCTCTGGCACAGAAGACTCAGCCATCTCAACTTCAAGACGCTCAACAAGCTAGCTAGAAATGCTCTAGTAAGAGGACTGCCGAATGAAGTGTTCAGCAAAGACACTCAGTGCGAAGCATGTCTGAAGGGAAAGCAAACAAAGAAGCAAAATCTACCTGTTCCGTCGCCTTCCACTGATGGAATCCTTCAGCTGCTGCACATGGAAAGATACGTCAAAACAGAGTTGCATGTGCTTCTGAAAAGGCTCAGTGTCGAGAAGAACACCGAAAATAGAAAGATACGTTCAGACAGAGGAACTGAGTTCCTGAAGTCGATGGTGGAAGAGTTCTGCAAAGCAGAAGGTATAGAGCATAAGACGTCTGTTGCACGCACAACTCAACAAAATGGGATTGCTGAGAGGAAGAACATAACACTCAAAGAAGCAGCAAGAACCCTGCTCGCAGACTCAGGACTCCCATCTAAATTCTTGGCAGAAGCAACTGAAACTACATGTTATACTCAAAACAGATCTCTACTGACGAAGCAACATCAGAAGACACCATATGAATTATGGAACGGCAGGAAGCCTTTCTTATCTTATTTACATATTTTTGGGTGTTCGTGCTTTATCCACAACAATGGAAAGGATCAGTTAAAGACTTTTGATAGCTAGTCAGACCAGGGAGTCTTCTAAGGATACTCCCGGGTCAACAAAGCCTTCAGAGTTTTTAACTACCGGACCCTTTACGTGGTGGAAAGGCCTCATGTTGTTTTTCATAAGTTTGCTACTGAAGACAGGAGCAGAAACTCAAATTCAGAGTCTGAGGACATCAGTAAACAACTACAGAATTTGAGCTTAATAGACAATGTTGAGAAGATCCAGCTGTGTTGGGATGATGATTCGGAAGAGGAAATTGAAGATAAGACTACTGAATCTCAGTCAGCAGCAAACGTAGCTGAACAGATTGACTCTACTGAATAGAGTCAATCCCAAGTAACTCAGGTCGATGAAGAAATCCAAGTGGTAACTGAGACCTCTACTGAGAATAATAATTCAGGGGGAACAAATGAAGTTCATGAGCTTAATGCTCCTGAACCTAGTGATTCAGTAACTGAATTACTTCAATCACAGAATAGTACAACTGAAATGCCTAACTCACCCACTATCTCTGTGTTGAACAAATTTCAAATGAAGAGTTAAAACATCGTCGATCGTGGCTGGACGCTCACACTTCTGATCTAATTATTGGTGATCCTTCAGCTAGTGTAAAGACAAGATCCAGATTCTGTTAGGGAGAAAGCGCTCTATATTCCTGCTTCTTGTCTACTGAAGAACCTCAGTCGGTTGAGGACACACTTAAAGACGCTGATTGGATCATCGCCATGCAGGAGGAGCTGAATCAGCTCACGAGAAACGAAGTATGGGAGCTTGTTGATAGACCCCGATATCAACATGTGATCGGAACTAAATGGGTCTTCAAGAACAAGGGAGATGAAAACAGCATCATAGTAAAGAAGAAAGCAAGACTCGTGGCCAAACGCTACTGTCAAGCCGAAGGGATAGATTTTGACGAAACGTTCGCTCCAGTTGCAAGATTGGAGGCAATAAGACTATTCCTAGCCTACGCAACACATCAACGCTTCAGAGTATATTAAATGGATGTGAAGTCTGCGTTCCTAATGGCGTGCTGAAAGAAGAAGTCTATGTAGAACAACCTCCCGGCTTTCAGTAGGGACATCAAGGTTATAGACTCAAAAAGGCTCTGTACGGGTTAAAACAAGCACCCAGGGCTTAGTACGATATCATGTCTGAGTTTCTTCTTTAGAAAGGTTTTCAGAAGGGCACAATAGACCGCACGCTATTCAGTATTCATCTGGACGACGATATATTACTTGTGCAGATCTACGAAGATAACATCATATTCGGATCAAAGAATGTCAGTAGGTGTCAACAATTTTAGAAGATGATGAAGGACAAATTCGAGATCTCAATGATGGGAGAGATGAATTATTTCCTCGGATTTCAAGTCAAACAATCAGAGAAGGGAACGTTCATCAATCAAGGCAAATACACTCGAGACCTCATCAAGAAATTTGGTTGCACATCCGGGAAACCAATCAAGATACCGATGAACACGAATATGAAAATCGATCTTGATAAAGAGGGAGTAACTGTAGACCATACTGAATTTCGCGCAATTATTGGTTCTTTATTCTATCTAACTGCTACTACACCTGACATAACTTATGCTGTAGGTTTCTGCGCTCGATTTCAGGCGAATCCTAAGCAGAGTCACATGGACTCAGCAAAGAAGATTCGTCGTTATCTCAGAGGAACACCTGACATGGGTTTAAAGTATCCAGCAGATGATAATATTGAACTAACTGGTTATTCTGATGCTGATTATGCAGGTCGCAGGATTGACCGAAAATTAACTTCGGGAACTTGTCAGTTCCTTGGCAGTAAGCTGATCTCATGGTTTTCAAAGAAACAGCATTCAGTAGCGACGTCAACTACTGAAGCTAAAATACATGGCTCCCGGAAGTTGTTACGCCCAAATCCTTTGGCTGAGACAGCAGCTACGCGACTATAATGTCATTCAGAATGAAGTGCCTATCTTTTGCAACAGCTCCAGTGCAATTGCAATCACTCATAATCCTGTACTTCATACCAGATGCAAGCACGTGGACATCAGACACCACTTCATTCGTGACCATGTCGAAAAGAAGGATATCAGAATGGAGAAGATCCTTACTGATCATCAAAGGACCAGATATTCTGACCAAGCCTCTAGCTGAAGCCAGATTCAGAGAACTTTCAGTAGAGCTAGGTCTGCTGGACCCTACTGACTCAAGTCAATAAGAGGATTCAGGAGAGGAGCGTTCAGCAAGGGGGAATGTTCACTCTCAGTACTGGATTCATTCAGTACACAGAGATTCAGCAACTATCTACATGAGGTATCAGCTGACTACGATGTTCAGCTGACAGGTTTGCGTATCTCTTTTCAGTAACCAACATTGTATTTAATACATTTATGATTCTGATTCAGCATCGTATTCAATGCCTTAAGAGAATGTCATTTAATATTAATGGCTTTCATTAAATACACGACATTCTATGCTAAGCTTGCTGAATTCTGCCGCGCATTAAATGCTTGTCTTATCAAGTTACTTCTTTGGCTAGTTACAACTGTAAGTTGGCTTAGGAGGCCATTTTGATCATTGCCTATTTTATAACATTAAATCCTGACCGTCCATCTCATAAAGCAGATTTAAACTGAACCTTCGATTTTAAACAGTTCATCTTCTTGATCATATATATCACGTTCAAAGTTAGAAAACCGCCATTTTACTTTCTGCAACTTAAACCCTAAAAATTTCTTAGAACTAAATCCTTTAATTGCATACTGCATTCACTATTTCTCAACGATTATTACTGTAGATTTCATCTCCTATTCAGTAGATTACACTTATGTTCTATAAATATTTTTTACTGGTATTAAGTTTTGCAGAATCTAGATATGACAACGAAGAACATTTCAGTTTCTACTCCGATCAACATGGTTGAGATACTTGAGAAGGACATATTCTGGTGTGAGCCAATTATGGAGTTCGACACCTGCGAGCTCGAGATTATGACTGAAGTATTCGAGGCGCTGAGGGCGTCAGGCCTTGAACCTTTCTTATCAAGGAAGCCTGCCTTCTACCTTCCTCGACAGATATCGGATCTTTATCTAAACTCTGACTCAGTAGACGGCGATATAGTGGGGCGATTTATCATTCATCATTCATCATGTCATTGACCCCACCCGTGCTGATTCAGAAATCAAACAGATGTCGAACCAACGTCGTTTTCAGTTGCCCAGCAGTCCAGAAATCAAACAGAAAGCAAGCACTCCAGAAGAGCTTTCATTTGCCCAGCACAGGAATCAGTGTAGCAGGCTACAATGATGATATGATCGATGAATATCTAGAGATATTCTGTGGCGAACCGACGTCATTCAGGGCGACATTCCCTAAGAACTGCATGCTTCCGTAGTATAGAGCCTTGGCCTATCTTGTCACGCAGATACTGACAAGCTAAGCAGGCTCATTCGACAAAGTTTCCAGGTCTAAGCTCCAGATGATGATGGCGATATATGATAGAGCTCAGGTGAACTGGTCAGAGTTCTTTCTGAAAGAATTCCAGACTCAGGCTGCCACGTTTTACAGAATCACGAACACCCTTACATTCAAGGGAAAGCTTCTATATGGGATGAAGCTGACTGTAATGATTGAAGACTTATGTGGTGTTGACCACATTACATACGCAGATAAGGCGTACTTCAATCCCAAGAAAGTATGTTTCCACAGCAAGGAGCAGCCCTCCAGCAGATAGAAGCAGGGCCTGCTGAGGTTGGAAAAGGGAAGAAGAAGACCTCTACTCCCACTAAGAAGAGGTCTCCACCGCCGAGAACTGCTGAGAAGACTCCATCTAAGAAGCTGAAGACAACTTCTGAAAAAGAAGTTATCATTCCTCCCTTCAGACTGCAAGACGGCTCAGAATCTTCTGGGAAGACAGTCTCAGTGGAGAAGGCAGCCTCCGCTGAAAGAGAAGTGTCAGTGAAACAGGGGTCCGATGCTGAACCGTCTACTCCCATTTCTCAGACCCCACTGGATGTTCCACCTCTCAGCAGTATTCCTTCTGCTGAGAAAGCTATGTCTCTCATTGAGGTAGATGACATGGAGACAAGCTCAGAAGCCGAGACTATCGGATTAGAGGTTGAAGCTTTTCAGAACAGAGCCTCCCGAGAAGTCTCAGAAGCCATACCTGAGATCTCAAGTCACTCGAACTTGGTGGCCCTCGCAAGGCAGGCCAGGCTTCATATGCTCATTCGGTTTCAGGATTAGTTTTCTCTCAACAAGCTCATCCTACACCATACCTGCGAATAGCTGAATGAAAAGGAGTTGATCCCCCGCGAGCAAATAGGCTACTCAGAGCCTGCGGACATCAGCTCATTAGAACACCTAAGGGCGGCGATCCTATCCATTCTTAATGACCGTATCCCTTCAGTAACTGTGCCTTCTAAGGGTTCTGATCCCGATGATCAGGACCCGCCCAGTGATGCATGCCCTGAGAAGCCTACTGAGGGAACTCGACTGGAGGAGGGCACTCGACCCACAGCTGAATTACCACTCAGCATTCTTCCTCTAAGTAAGTCTGCAGCTGGAACCTCGCAGGCTGCAGACCCAAAACAGCTGTTGCTAGGGTCTGAATTCAAGGTTGCGCCCAGCTCGAAAAGCTGACGGTCCAAGACAGTAGCTAAGGCCCTGAAGAGTCAAGGAGCTCAGAATAGACTATTGGCCAAGGCTGTCCACAGGACCTGGAAGCAATCTACTACTGCTCAGAGTGAGGAGATTAAGGAGCTGAGGACCTCTATTCAAAATTCAGCAGCTCCTGACTTCTCAGCCATTCTCACTAACGCCTTAGCCACTCAGAGAGCAGAGTTTGAGAACCAACAGGCATCGCTGGTGGCTGCCCAGAAGACTTTCTAGAAGATTATAAGGTAGCTCACTCAGCACACACAGGAACTATCTCTACACTGAGCCAAGCTTCAGAGCTCAGAATCCAATCCATTCAGAAGACTTTGGAAGAGAATATTGATGCCAAGTTGCAAGCTATTCAGACGTTTGTGGATGTCTCTCACAAGAAGTATAGTGAGGATCTAATTATAGAGAGGAACGACCTCCACCAAAAGTTTGAGAGAATGTAGACAGCCTTGGACAGGCTAGCTACTGCATTTGTCAGACTAAACAAGAAAGTTGTTCCTGTCCCAACCCCTGGCTCAGCTGATGATGCCAAAAAGGGGAAAAGGACACCGAGGTGGATAAGATCAGTACGAGGAGCAGCTGGAAGCCAATCAGCTCCCATTGACCCCCAAGGAACAGCAGGTCAGGCCCAAGGTATCTCAGGCGCGGGCGATGTAGAGCGCGCTGAGACTGGCCCAAGTGGCTCAAGACCAAAGGATCCCAAGGACTCAGCAACCCAGACTCCTACAGAACATATCAAGGAGGTTGTTGAATTCCTAGAGGAGGACTCAGATGAGGAGGAGACTCCTCTTCCTCATCCAGTGGCGGGTAAGGGAAAGAAAAAGCTAAAACTCCCCACCCCACTGAAGAAAGGGACCAAGAGATATATCAGCCCTGAGGAACAAGCTCAGATAGAGGCAGGTGAAAAGCTTGCCATGGAGCTTGCTGAAGCTGAAGCAGTAAATAAACCCAAGAAAGCCCCTACAAAAGCTAAAACAAAAGTCTCAGGAGGAAGAAAGCCTGGCACTAGGCCTCCTCCAAGAAAGCTAAAAATTGGGGATGAAGCCAATAAAGAGAAAGAGACTGAACAACAGAAGCAACAACAAGAAAAGTCCAAGACTGATCAGCAGGGTGGAACCTCAGGTTCGAAATCCAAATCCCAATCACCTGCTGAGTCAAAGGAATAGCCCCATGTTCCCTCATATGTCCCCTCCAAAGAACAATAGTTAGAAATGAAGGAAATCTGGGACGGTATGGAGAGAGCCTTGGAGAGGACAGCTGAGGCGAGATAAATCAGTGCAGCCCGTGAGAGGCTTAGGCTGGCTGACTTAGAAGCCCTCAGACTGCGCACAGAGAAAGTAGCCCGAGAGAGGGTTCCTATGAAGGACACTGAAATTCCTTATAAGTATAGGAGAAGCAGGATGTCTACTGACCAGAAAATCCATAGGTGGCCAAGGGTAGATAAATGGATGCCATGGGAAAGGACTCAGAACTGGGAGACTCTTAAGGCTGAATTTATCAAGAGATACTTCGTTTGTAGGTACTAGTCTGATATGCACAAGAGCAATGCCTTTGCTGAATGGCTTCTGGTAAGCGATCCTCAAATATATGCCATAGTTCAGAAGGCCATAGCTGACAAAGAAGATGCCCGAGCTCCTGTTCCTAGACCTCTGCCTCCTCGACAGAAGCTTGATGGATCTTTATATACTGGAGTTATCGAAGGAGAAGTCAGAAGTGCTATCCTTGCATTAGAACTTGATGATTCGACCTGGCGATGTCTTTGAAGATGAAGAAGCTCCGGAAGGATACATTCCAGATGTATGGATTGCCTTTGCCAGAAGAGAAGTCTAGAGATTTTAAGGCAAGGATCCAGAGATTCAGGAGATATATTCTTTCTTTGTATTTTTGTTCTTAGAATAGCAAGAGATGTACTGTACTGAACTTCATTTATATATATAACATCTTTCTGTTTCGCCCGACAATACCTAATGGTCTTCATGGCCTGTGTTTATTTTAAGCTTAACACTCAGAATCACCTAAGTGATTACTGACTCACACACTCACTGTTGATATCTGTGTTTGTCTATTTTTACTTAGATTGATAGACTCTATTTGTTTGAGTATGGGATAATTATTGTTTAGGGGTTTTTAGGGGAAATTGTTGTTAGAATTCTGTAATAGGTTATGATATTTCTTCTTGTATCCCTCAGTAGATTAGAACTTGATGAACAACTCCACTGAATCTACTTGTAATATTTGTAAGGAGCTTGTATCTAATAGTTTGTAGTGTTAGCTTTGGCATTATCAAATAAGGGGAAATTGTTGGGAGATGATTCAGTAGTATATCTGTTAGAAGATTTGAATGATCCCAAACCCTAATTTGACTGGTGAACCATTGAGTTGTAATTGTTATGCCTTTGTCTCTAAGAGTTACAAACTCAGTAGACATTCTTTCAACATGGTTCAGGCACTCAGTTCTGTCTGCTGACTCTTCAGTAGACTATCAGCCTCAGTACTATAGAGTGAAGACTCAGTAGTGCTTGGACTCGACAGAGCAAAGACATCGAAAGGAGTCGGCAGAACCTGGACTCGGCGAGAGCGAGTTCACTAAACTCAGAGTTGACCTTCAGTAGAGTTGAACTCAGCAAGAGTATACTACTGAACCAAGGTCAGACTCAGCAACGGCTAGACAGTCTCCTTGACTGTCAGTGATCTTAGTTGTTAAATCAGTAGAGTCATACAAGGTATTCAGAGAAATCAGCTTCAGATCTGCCTAGAAGTCTGTTTGTCTCAACCACTTTCTACACCTCGACCAATGACGAGCAGCCAGCTGTCCACATTCTGATTAAAGCTGCAAGTCAACTTATTTCCAGAAATGGAGGGAAAATACTTTGCCAGATTTCTTTGAAAAAGTCGTTAGCTACCCAAAAGAGAGACACATGGATCGTCGTCTCCAACGGATCTTTCCATGTCTCTGCTCTATAAATAGAAGGAAGATTTCAAATTGAAGCTCACGACACAGACAAGAACACACGAGCATTCACAAGCAACTCAGAAACGACTTAAGATTTCCGCAAGAATTTCATAGAGTAATCTCCAATGAAAGGCGACATACCTGCTCACAGGGAACCAAGCTGAATCATATCATAAAACACACGAGCGATTACGAGCAAACACTTACCGACTTAAGATTTCCGCAAGATCTTCAGAGATATACTCCAAGCGAAAGGCGACATACTTTCTCAAGGGAACCAAGCTGAATTAGAATCAAAGCCTCTAGTATCCAAGTGATTGAACACGAACCCAGAGAGCTTTTTCCTCACTGTTCGTCACTCTAGAAGCCACCTTCTTGTTCCCTTCCCTCTAACCTAAGCTCAGTTAAATATATCTATAACTTAGATCGAAGGAGTTCATCCCTGAACTTTTCTTACTTGTAAAGAACTCCTTCATAGTTGGAGAGTTTGTCAAACACTTCAGTTTGATACTTGTAAACTGAGATTTGCTCAGTATAATCCTCAAGACCAGTGTTTGTCCATTGCACAAACTGACTGAGACTAACTTAGTATAATAAAATAGCCTCCTGATCTTTGCGGGACAGTGGACGTAGGATTGTTGATATCCGAACCACTTTAAATCGTTGTGTTCTGTTTTTACCGTTGCATTGATTTTTGTTCATACTGAAAATTATCCTTCAAAATCATTCAACTGAGTTTAAGCAAAGCTTAAAAGATTGCACTAATATACTGAAACTGTTTTAATAAAAACGTTTTCAGATTCAACTGAATTGGGCCTACACATTTCCGCACTCTACTGAACTCTTACTAAACGGTACTCAATTCTTACATCAGTCAGCTAGCAAGCCTCAGTATAGTTAGTCACTCTGTCCACGCGATTCAGAATAACATATTTGGTCTATTGAACTTGTTCAGCAAGGCACTCTCCAGAATAGGACTGTTCGCGTTTTAAGTTGAGAAAGTGTTGGGAGATGAACCATTCTGTTGTAATTGTTGTAATTGTTTGTTCTGTCTCTGAGAGTTTCAGACTCAGTAGACACTCTTCAATATTGTTCAGGCACTCAGTTCTGTCCGCTGGTTCTTCAGCAGACTATCAGCCTCAGTACCAGAAGAAGAAGATTCGAGTAATCTTGGACTCAGCGGGAGCAAGATATGCGATAGGAGTCGTAGAACCGAACTCCGGCGAGGAGTAGTTAACTGAACTCAGAGTTGATCTTCAGTAGAGCTGACCTCAGCAGGAGTATGCTACTGAACATAGATCAGACTCAGCAACTGCTAGACAGTCTTCTACCTTGAAGTCTGTTTGTCTCACCTACTTTCTTCAGCCTCGACCAATGATGAGCGGCCAGTTGTCTACTTTCTGATTAAAGCTGCAAGTCAACAACTTTCCAGAAATGGAGGGAAAGGACTCTGCCACCATACTTTGAAAGAGCCGTTAGCTACCCAAAAGAGAGAGACACATGGATCATCGTCTCCAACGGATCTATCCATGTCTCTGCTCTATAAATAGAGGGAAGATTTCAAATTGAAGCTCACGACACAGACAAGAACACACGAGCATTCACAAGCAACTCAGAAACGACTTAAGATTTCCGCAAGAATTTCATAGAGTAATCTCCAATGAAAGGCGACATACCTGCTCACAGGGAACCAAGCTGAATCATATCATAAAACCTCTAGTATCCAAGCGACTGAATTCAAACCCAAAGTCTATACTTAACCGTTCATCGCTCAAGAAGCCACTTTCTCCTTCCCTTTCCCTCTAACATAAGCTCAACAAACTATATCTATAGCTTAGAACGAAGGAGTTCATCTTTGAACTGATCCCTCTAACATAAACTGTTGCATTGATTATTGTTCATACTGAAAATATCTTTCAAAATCATTCAACTGAGTTTCAGCAAAGCTTAACAGATTGCACTAATATACTGAAACAGTTTTCTTAAAAACGTTTTCTAACTTAACTGAATTTGGGCCTACACATTTCCGCACTATACTGAACTTCAGTTGAACGGTACTGAATTCTGACTTAAGTCAGCTAGGAGGCCTCAGTGAAGTCAGTCACTCTGCCATGCGATTCAGAACAGCTTATTTGGTCTACTGAACCTGTTCAGTACGTCATCCTCCTAAAAAGGACTGTTCGCGTTTTAAGTTGAGAAATTGTTTTCAGGTGTATTCACCCCCCCCCCTCTACACCTGAACGTTTAATCTCGGGACCAACAATTGGTATCACAGTAGGAGTTCTCTAAGACTCTTATTTTCTAAAACTGGTCTACTTGAACGGATCTAGAAAACGTTTTCACTACATATCATTCTTCATTCATATCAGTATTTTCAATGTATGATATGTCAGGAATCAGGATGGTACCCATGTTCTCAGTAGAGAACTACGGGGTATGGCGAGTCAGAGTGGAGGCACATCTGACTTCTCTCCACGATAGTATGGCAGAGGTATTGGAGGACGGACCTATCGTTCCCATGATTGATAGTATCGAAACTCAGGACCCAGCACAAGGAGGAGGCATGGTGACCGGGAAAGAGAGAAGTCTCTTCACCCCTGAGGAGAAGAAGCTTCACAACTTAGACCGGGTTGCCAGAAATGCCATATTGACCACCCTGAGTGATTCTTATCTCGGGAGAGTTTAGGACTGCAAGTCCGTGAAGGAAGTCTGGGATGCTCTAGCGCTACTGCGTCGGGGGACTCAGAAGATCAAAGCGAACAAACTGGCACTGGTACTTCAGAAGCTGGAGAGATTATCTCTCATGCCTGGTGACACTATTGAAGATCTAAACGTTAGATTTACGGATCTGATGAACACCATCAATGGGCTGGGAAAGACGTTCTTCAACCGAGAAATGAATCTCAAGATATTGAGAAACGCTTGCCAGGACGAACATTGGACTCCATTTGCTACTTTACTGAGACATTCCGACTTAGATATTATTTCTCCTGATCATATCTTTTCAGAACTAAAAGCTGAGGAGTTCGAGTTCGGTCTACCGCAAAGGAAGCAGCGAGCTGAAGCTGACACCCAAATCGACCATGCTTTCAAAGCATCAGTCAACACAGCGGCTCCCGCATCTAGCAAGGCAGAACCTTCACTCAGTGACATACAAGAAGGAAACCTGGCTAAGAAATACGCACTGCTTGCCATGAAGTATCAGAAGTAGAAGGACAGGTGCAGAAAACTCTCAACAGTCGTCAGAGACTCCAAGGGTAAGTCTTAATATACACCCAAGCGCACTCTTGACTCGCATACTTCTGATTGCTAGGAAACAGGAAGACTCAGCTCAGTCGAAAGACAGTGAGAGCAAAGAGGAGAGAGTCACCACCTGCTACAACTGCAAAAAGCTAGGATACTATCAGTATGACTATCCTAACTCAGTACTGCTGAGAGAGCAGCACGCAAAGCTCGAAAGGAGAAGTTCATCAAGAAGCGTCAAGCATATATTGCCGATGAACTCTTAGACGACTCAGATAAAGTCGACTCCTTCATGGATTCATTAGACGATGAAGTGGCATTCATGGCCGTAGAGCTTGAAGAAGATGTTGAAAAGTGTCTTATGGCAGTAGAAGAGGATGAGGTAAACTCTCACGCTCCATTTAACTCCTCATCACACTACACACACGATACTATTTCAGGTGATGATTAGAATCTGGACGTCTCGATTGCCTACGAAGAATTGTTAGACAAGCAGACTCAAATGAGCCTGCAGCTCAGTAAGACCCTTCAGGAGTTGGATACCCTGAAAGTGGAGAATCAGAGACTTTCTAAGGAGAGTCAGGTTACTATTGAGTCAGAAGGACTTGTGTTGAGACTCAGGGAGGAGGTAAACTCTCTCATGGCCAAGTCTGAGCATCAAGAAGATCAGATCTCAGTACTGACCAATGACTTGACTCAGAAAGATACTGAACTGAGTCTACTGAAGCAAGAGTTGTTAGGACATCAGACCGAGCATGAAAGGCTTAACAAAAGTGATGATGTTTGGAGGAATCTGATGACAGAGCAGTACATGGGCGCTGAAAAGACGCTTGAGGCCATGCTAGCACGCAAGGAGGGACTTGGATTCAATAATGGAGCCTCCTAATCTGTCCATGTACGCTTAGAGAACCGGCTAGCTGATAGATTTGTTCAAGGGGGGACCATCAACGCTTTGACTCTAAACCCCCTAGCCAAGAACAAACAGAAGATGAAGGCACCTTATCCTTGATATCAGCATTCTGACAAAAAGAATAGCTCAAAATCACCCCAGTTCAGTCAAGGGGGAACCAGCAGAGTTAAATGGGTTGATCAATACGGACCTCCACAGCTGACACATCCTGCTCAGTATGGGTCATTTTATTATGATTCTATAGTCAGAAGAGGACCTAAAAGTTAGAAAAAGAAGAAGAAAGCCGTTCAGAAGGCAAAGGTTAGCAGTCCACCAATTCAAAAGATCAGGACTCTTGAACCTGTAAAGCCTCAGAACTCAGCATCGACCAGTCCAGTGGTTAAGTATGTTGATCAAAGTGGAAAGAAATTGTGTGAGACCACCAGGATCGTGAGACAGATTTGGGTTTCCAAAACTAACATCTAAGGACCCAAAATAAAAAATAAAGGGTACCTGAATATAATTTTGTTTTGCAGGTGCACAAGGACCCATGGTATGTGGACAGCGAATGCTCAAGACACATGACATACCAGAAGGACCTACTGAAGAATTATACTACTGAAGAAGGACCCAGAATCGAGTTTCGAGACAACGCAAAACGCTATACCAGAGGCTATGGAACACTCAGTATTGGTACCGCCGCAGTTCCAAGAGTATCATATGTTGAAGGACTTTAGCATAATCTTCTCTCTGTTAGTCAATTTTGTGATAACTCGAATATAGTGATTTTTTATCTTTGGTTTTACGTGACGTCATTGATAAATTTACTGGGAAAACAGTGTTATTAGGTTCACGCAAAAAGAATATCTTCGTAGCTGACTGGAACTCAGCTGAACCTGAAGCTTGTTTGTTGACGAAGAATGACAACAGAACGGGGTGGCTCTGCCACAGAAGACTCAGCCATCTCAACTTCAAGACACTCAACAAGCTAGCTAGAAACGCTCTAGCAAGAGGACTACCGAATGAAGTGTTCAGCAAAGACACTTAGTGTGAAGCATATCTGAAGGGAAAGCAAACATAGAAAAAAAATCCACCTGTTCCATCGCCATCCACTGATGGAATCCTTCAGCTGCTACTTATGGATTTATTCGGTCCAGTCTCTCCAGTGATGATCAGAGGCAAAAAGTATGCTTTAGTGGTCATTGATGACTACTCAGGCTACACATGGGTCATATTTATTGCCAACAAGTCTGACGCCAAAAAAGAGTTACCTACGCTTCTGAAAAAGCTCAGTATCGAGAAGAACACCAAGATTATGAAGACACGTTCAGACAGAGGAACTGAGTTCCTAAATTCGATGGTGGAGGAGTTCGGCAAAGCTAAAGGTATAGAGCATGAGATGGCTGCCGCGCGCACGCCTCAATAAAATGGGATTGCTGAAAAGAAGAATAGAACACTCAAAGAAGCAGCAAGAACCCTGCTCGCCGACTCAGGACTCCAAACCAAATTCTGGGAAGAAGCAACTGACACTGCATTTTACACTCAGAACAGATCTCTACTTACTAAGCAGCATAAGAAGAAACCATATAAATTATGGAACGACAGAAAGCCTTCTTTATCTTATTTCCATATTTTTAGGTGTTCGTACTTTATCCATAATAATGGGAAGGATCAGTTAAAGACTTTTGATAGCAAGTCAGACCAGGGAGTCTTCTTAGGATACTCTCGGGTCAGTGAAGCCTTCAGAGTTTTTAACTACCGGACCCTTTGCGTGGAGGAAAGCCCTCATGTTGTTTTTAATGAGTTTGCTGCTGAAGACAGGACCAGGAACTCTAAATCAGAATCTTAGGACATCAGTAAGCAGCTACAGGATCAGAGCCTAAAAGATAAAGTTGAAAAGATCCAACTGTGTTGGGATGATGATTCAGAAGAGGCAATTGAAGATAAGACAACTGAATCTCAGCCAGCAGTAGAAGTAGCTGAACAGATTGACTCTACTGAACAGAGTCAATCCCAGGTAACTCAGGTCGATGAAGAAACTCAAGTGGTAACTGAGACCTCTACTGAGGATAATAATTCAGGGGGAACGGATGAAGTTCCTAAGCTAAATGCCCCTGAACCTGGTGACTCAGTAGACCCAACTCTAGTAACTGAAATACTTCAATCTCAGAATAGTACAACTGAAATTCCTAACTCACCTACTATCTGTGTTAAACAAATTTCAGATGAAGAGTTGAAATATCGTCGATCGTGGCTGGACGCTCAAACTTCTGACCTGATTATTAGAGATCCTTCAGCAAGTGTAAACACAAGATCCAGATTCTGTCAGGGAGAAAGCGCATTATATTCCTGCTTCTTGTCTACTGAAGAACCTTAGTCAGTTGAGGACGCACTCAAGGATGCTGATTGGATCATAGCTATGCAGGAGGAGCTGAACCAGTTCACGAGAAACGAAGTATGGGAGCTTGTTAACAGACCTCGGCATCAACATGTGATTGGAACTAAATGGTAAGGAACAAAGCGAAACTCGTGGAAAAAGGCTATTGTCAAGCCGAAGGGATAGATTTCGACGAAACTTTCATTCCAGTTGCAAGATTGGAGGCAATCACACTATTCCTAGCCTGCGCAACACATCAACGATTCAGAGTTTATCAAATAGATGTGAAGTCTGTGTTCCTGAACGGTGTGCTGAAAGAAGAAGTCTATGTAGAACAGCCTCCCGGCTTTCAGCAGGGACATCAGGTCTTTAGACTCGGGAAAGGCTGCGTGACGGGTTGAAACAAGCACCTAGAGCTTGGTACGATATCCTGCCTGAGTTTCTTCTTCAGAAAGGTTTTCAAAAGGGCACAGTAGACTGCACATTATTCAGCATTCGACTGGAAGATGACATTTTACTTGTGCAGATCTACGTAGATAAAATAATTTTCGGATCGAAGAACTTCATCATGTGTCAGCAATTTGAGAAAATGATGAAGGATAAGTTTGAGATGTCAATGATGGGAGAGATGAATTATTTCCTCGGCTTTCAAGTCAAATAATCTGAGAAGGGAACATTCATCAATCAAGGCAAATACACTCGAGACCGCATCAAGAAGTTCGGTTACACATCCGGCAAACCAATCAAGATCCCGATGAACACGAATATGAAAATTGATCTTGATAAAGAGGGAGTATCAGTAGACCATACTGAATTTTGTGCTATTATTCGTTCATTATTATATCTAACTACTACCCGACCTGACATAACTTATGTAGTAGGTGTCTGCGCTCGATTTCAGGTGAATCCCAAGCAGAGTCACATGGACTCAGCAAAGAAAATTCTCCGCTATCTCAGAGGAACACCTGACATGGGATTATGGTATCCAGCAGATGATAATATTGAACTAACTGGTTATTCTGATGATGACTATGCAGGATGTAGAATTGACCGAAAGTCAACTTCTAGAACTTGTCAGTTCCTTGGCTGTTAGCTGATTTCGTGGTTTTCAAAGAAACAGCATTCAATAGCAACGTCAACTACTGAAGCAGAATACATGGCTGCCGGAAGTTGTTGCGCCCAAATCCTTTGGCTGAGATAGCAGCTACGCGTCTATGATGTCATTCAGAATGATGTGACGATCTTCTGCCACAGCTCAAGTGCGATTGCAATCACTCAGAACCCTATGCTTCATACTAGATGCAAGCACGTGGACATCGAGACACCACTTTATTCGTGATGTAGTCGAAAAGAAGGATATTAGAATGGAGAAGATCCATACTGACCGTCAAATGGCAGATATTCTGACCAAGCCTCTAGCTGAAGCCAGATTCAAAGAACTTTCAGTAGAGCTAGGTCAGCTGGACCCTACTTACTCCAGTCAGTAAGTGGATTCAGGAGAGGAGCATTCAGCAAGGGGAATGTTCACTCTCAGTACATAGAGACTCAGCAACCATCTACACGAGGTATCAGCTGACTACGATGTTCAGCTAACAGGTTTGCGTATCTCAACTCAGTAGCCAATGAAATATTTTGTGCATTAATGATTCAGATTCAGCTTCGTATTCAATGCCTTAGAAAATGTGTTGGTCCCGAGATTAAACGTTCAGGTGTAGGGGGGGTGAATACACCTGGAAACTGTTTCTCAACTTTAAACACAAACAGTCCTTTTTAGGAGAGTGTCATACTGAACAAGTTCAGTAGACCAAATAAGCTGTTACGGATTGTGTGGCAGAGTGGCTGACTTCAGTGAGGCCTGCTAGCTGACTTGAGTCAGAATTCAGTACCGTTCAGCTGAAGTTCAGTATAGTGCGAAAATATGTAGGCCCAAATTCAGTTGAGTTTAGAAAACATTTTTAATAAAACAGTTTCAGTATATTAGTTCGACCGATTAAGCTTTGCTGAAACTCAGTTGAATGATTTTATAAATGTTTTCAGTATGAACAGTAATCAATGCAACAGTAAAAAGAAGACAGAACACATGCAATTTTTTAAGTGGTTCGGATCCAACAATCCTACATCCACTGTTCCGAAAGATTAGGAAGCTATGTATTATACTGAGATAGTCTCAGTTGGTTTGTACACTGGACAAACACTGGTCTTGAGATTTATACTAAGCAAGTCTCAGTTTACAAAGGATCAAACTAAAGCGTTTGACAAACTCTCCAACTGTGAAGGAGTCCTTTACAATAAGGATCAGTCCAGATATGAACTCCTTCGTCTAAGCTGTGGACAAGATCTACTGAGCTTAGGTTAGAGGGATAGGGAACGAGAAAGTGGCTTCTAGAGCGACGAACGGTTAAGTATGAACTTGGGTTCGTATTCAGTCGCTTGGATACTAGAGGCTTTATAATCTAGTTCAACTTGGTTCCCTATGAGCAAGTATGTTGTCTTTCACGGGAGATTACTCTTTGAACTTCTTGCGGAAGACTTAAGTCGTTTGAGTTTGCTCGTGAATGCTCGTGTGTTCTTCGATTTTTTAGGTGAGCTTCAATTTGAATTGTATCCCTCTGTTTATAGAGCAGAGACAAGGATAGATCCGTTGGAGACGACGATCCTTGTGTCTCTCTCTCTTGGGTAGCTAACGGCTCTTTCAAAGATGGTGGCAGAGTCCTTTCCCTCCATTTCTGGAAAGTTGTTGACTTGCAGCTTTAATCAGAAAGTGGACAGCTGGCTGCTCGTCATTGGTCGAGGCTGAAGAAAGTAGGTGAGATAGAACAGACTTCAAGGTAGATCTGAAGCTGACTTCTCTATACCTCGTATGACTCTACTGATTTTGACTTAATAAATCATGACAGTTAGAAGACTGTCCAGCCGTTGTTGAGTTTCATCTATATTCAGTAGCATACTCCTACTGAGTCAGCTCTACTGAAGATCAACTCTGAGTTCAGTGAACTACTCTCGCCGAGTTCGGTCCACCGACTTCTTTCGATATATTGCTCCCGCTGAGTCCAGTATCACTGAGTCTTCTTCTTCTGGTACTGAGGCTGATAATCTACTGAGTGCCTGAACCAAATGAAGAGTGTCTACTGAGTCTGAAACTCTCAGAGACAAAGCAACAGATTACAACGGAGTGGTTCATCAGTCAAAGTAGGGTTTTGGGATCTTCAAATCTTCAGCAAATATTCAGAGCACTAGGATGCTGAGTTATCTCCCAACAAGTTGTGGAGGGACTGAATCATCTCCCAACAATTTCCCCCTATTTGATGATGTCAAAACCTAACACTATAACTATCAGAAACAGAGCTCCTTACAAGTATTACAAGCGAAATTAGTGGAGTTGTTCTTCAAGTTCTAGACTACTGAGGGAATCAGGGAAGAAATATTTTCTCCCTTTCCCCCTATACAGAAAACTAACAGCAATTTCCCCCTTTCTAACAATATTTTCCCTCTTCTATGCAATCTAACAGACTAGAATCTAACAAGATAAGAACTGACAGATAAATATATTCAGTGAGTGTGTGAGTCAGTAATCACTTGAGTGATTCTGAGTGTTAGGCGTAAAATAAACAAGGCCATATAGACAATAAGGAATTGGCTAGGGCCGAACAACAGTGATGTTTTATATATGAAGAGTTTCAGTACAAATACATCAGACCGGTATTCTAAGAAAACAAAACAAAAAATACAAGAAATACGAAGCTATCTATCAACTTCGAACCGCTGAATCTCGTCTTTGAAGTCCTTTGATTTTGCTTCGAGAAGTGGCGGTCCATACATTACGTAAGTGATCTCCCTCGGCTCCGATATCTACGGCATATCGGCGAGGCTCATCTTCATCTAAATGTCTTGCTTGGGCAGCATCCTTAATCTCCTTCTCAATCACCCCATAATGCACAGAACCATCAAGCTTCAGTGGGGGAGGCATAATCCTTGGAGCTGGGACCCTGACAACAATCTTATCTGCTATGGCCTTCTGAACTCTAGCAAAGATCTCTGGGTCAGTCTTCAGAAGCCATTCAGCAAATGCAATGGACTTGTGCATGTCAGGCCAGTATCTCCAGAAGTATAATCTCTTGATATAGTCTGCTTTCGGTAACTCCCACTTCTGTGTCCGTTCCCATGGCATCCACTCATCAAGCTTAGGCCATCTGTGGATCTTGAGGTCAGTAGGCTTCCTGAGTCTTCTATATTTATAAGGAATTTCTGCTCTCTCAGGATTCCTTTGCTTTGCTTCCTTCTCAGCTTTCAGCCTCAGAGCTTCTAGATCAGCCAGTCTGAGCCTTTCTCTTGATGCTTCTATCTGCCTGGCTTCAGCTCCTCTGTCTAGATACCTCTCCATCTGATCCCATATCTCTTGCATTTCTAGCTCTTGTTTCTTTTCGGGAACATAGGAGGGTGCATGCTCTTCTTCTTCTGAGTCAGCAGGTGTAGAAGATTTTTCTTTTGAGGTTCCCGCCGACCGATTTTTTTTTGTTCTTTGCTTCTTCGCTCTTGTTCTTTTTCTTTCTCTTTATCTGCCTCATCACTCAGCTTTAGTTTCCTTAGAGGCAGCCTTGTCCCAGGCTTCCTTCCTCCTGCTGGAGCCTTAGTCTTGCCTTTGGCTGGCTTTTTCTTTGGCTTGTTGGTAGCCTCAGCCTCAGCAATCTCCCTAGCAAGCTTCTCATCTGCAGCTATCTGAGCTTCTTCCTCATGAGTGATGTACCTTTTAGTTCCTTTCTTCTTGGGAGGAGTGGGAAGCTTCAGTACTTTCTTACCCTTTCCTCGCACTGGAGGAGGCAGAGGAACCTCTTCCTCTTCTGAGTCCTCCTCTGCATACTCAGCAATTTCATTGATGATATTGCTTGGTGTCTGAGTTGGTTGAGTAGCAGAATCCTTGGGTCCTGAGCCACTTGGGTCAGTCTCAGCAGGCACTACAGCTCCTGCTGCGGAGACACCCTGGGCCTCGCCTTGTGCTGACTGAGTAGAGGGACCAATGGGAGCAGATTGTTGAATCTGAGTTGCTCCGGCCACTGTCCTTACTCCTTTTTGTACTCTCAGTACCTTCTCCTTCCCTTCAGGTACCTTCAGCTTTCCTTCCCCCTTTTTGGCATTAGCAAATAAACCAGGGGTGGGAATCTGTACCTTTTTATCTAGACTTTTGTAGGCTGTGGAAAGATCGTCCAAGGCATATTGCAGCTTCACAAGCCTCTCATGCAGCTCATTCCTGTCATCTGTCAGTTGTTCGCTGTACTTCTTGTGAGAGTTTTCCACCGTAGTCTGAATGTCCTGCAACTTCTGATCCACTTTATCTTCCATAGCCTTCTGAATGGTTTGGAGTCTGAGCTTGGAGGCCTGAGAGATAGAGGAGATGGATGCAGTGTGAGCTGACTGGGCGGCCTTGTATTCTTCCAGAAGTTTAGCCTGACCAGCTTCCATGAGCTTCAGTTGCTCTTCGAAGTTGGCTCGTTGAGTGGCAAGTGCGTCTGTCAAGATTGTTGAGAAGTCGGGGGCAGGTGTGTTCTGAATTGTAGTTCTGAGACCCTTGATCTCCGCACTCTCAGCCTGAATGGTCTGCCTCCACGTCTTGTGGACAGCACGGGCGAGGAGTCTATTCTGAGTTCCTTGACTCCTCAGGGCCCTGGCCACTGACTTCGATCGTCGGCTTTTAGGGTTGGGCGCTACCTCGAATGAAGACTCAAGCAGAAGCTGAGCTGGTTCTGCTGACTTCGAGGTACCAGCCTCCGACTGACCTAGTCCAAGGATGCTGAGAGGTGGTTCAGCTGTAGAGGTTGGTGCATCCTTGTCCAATTGAGTTCCCTCATCAGGCTTCTCAGGGCCTGAATCACGGGGTGGGTCCTGACCATCGGGGTCAGACCCATCTGAGGGTGTCGTTGCTAAGGTTGGTTGGCGATCATTCAGCATGTCGAGCATGGCAGCCCTCAAATAATCTAAGGAACAAGATGTCTAGATGGCTCTGAGTAGCCAATCTTGTTCCTTATCATCAGCTCCTCTTTATGGAGCTGTTCGCAGGAGTGGTGTTTGATCAGCTTGTTCAGGGTAGACCACTCCTGGAACCTGATCAACGTATGGAGTCTAGCCTGCCTTGCCAGTATAATAAGATCAGTGTGGCTGGCTATCTCCGGAATATGTTCAGCAATCTCTCGGGAGGCTCTAGATTGCAGAGCAGACGCCTCCATCCTGATCGATTTTGACTCAGAAGCAGTCTCTGAATCTTCGACTTTAATCGGAGACTGTTGCTTCTCAGCAGGCGGAATGCTGCTAAGTGGAGGAATATCCAAGGGGCTCTCAGTCGTAGGAATCTGTTTAGTCTCTACCCCTTGGTCCACTGTATCTCCTTGTTCAGTGGAGACGGCCTTCTATACTGACATAGTTTTCTCTAAGGACTCAGCCTCATCCCTTAGCTTAAGAGGTGGTTCAGCTACAACCTCAGCTACGAACTCACTGAATTTGTTCAGTCTCTTGGTCGGTGTCTTGGGAGTAGACTTGGGAGGCGACCTCTTCTTTGTAAGAGTTGAGGTCTTCTGAGTTCTTGTCTTGGGATCAGCAAGCCCTGACCCAATTTGCTGAAGGGCCGCTGCCCTGCTCTGGAATCGGACCTTATTCGGATTGAAGTATTGCTTATCAGCATAGACAACGTTGTCCAATCCGCAGAAGTCTTTTATAATGACTGACAGCTTCAGTCCGTATAATAACTTTCCCTTCACGGCTAGGCGTTAGGATAATTTGTCGAACTTGGCGGGCTGAGTCATGAATTCTTTAAGGAAGACTTGATCAAAAGAAGCGGCCCGACTCGTTAGCGTTACCGGGTGACGATGTAGGCGAAGGCTCTAAATTTTGGGAGCATGGCGTTCTTTGGGAAGGCTGCTCTGACTGAAGTTGGCTTCCCGCAGAAGATTTCAATATACTCGTCCATCAGATCATCTTTGTAACCCACCGTGTTGAATCCCTCGTGGGGAAGTTTGAAGCTACGCTGAAGAGCTTCCTTCACTGACATCGTCTTGATCTCGGAATAAGCTTGGGAGGGGTCGGCAACAGTATGAGTGATGAATTTGCATCGGATGTCCCCTTCTGCTAACTCTGAGTTCAGATACAACTCAGCAATTTGTCGAGGGAGGAAATAAGATGGCTTCCTCGACAGAAAACCCTCCAAGCCCGTTGCTCTGAGAGCGTCGAAGATCTCCTCCATATAATCGAGCTTGCAGGCGTTGAACTCCATCATTGGTTCGCACCAAATGCGATCCTTCTCAAGGATCTCCTTCATGTCCAGAGGTACGTTAACGAATCATCCTGCCATGATTAATATTCAAAGAGTTTCTGAGATTTTTGAAATAGAAGTTTGCAAGGAGGTGGAGGTTATTCTCAAAAAAACTAGGGTTCGAACAATTGCAGAGTGAAAATGGCAGTTTCTAACTTTGAACGTGTTTATATATGTTAAAGAAGATGAAGAATTAATAATCCACGGTTCAGTTTGAAATAGCTTTATTAGATGGACGACTAGGATTTAATGTTATAAAATAGGTAATGATCAATTTAGCTGCCTAAGTCAAAATACAATTCTAAATAGCCAAAGAAGTAACTTGATACGACATGCATTTAATGCGCCGCAGAGTTCAGCATGCTTTACATAGAATGTCGTGTATTTACTGTAAACCGTTATATTAAATGACATTTTCTAAGGCATTAAATACGAAGCTGAATCTGAATCATAAATGCACATAATATTTCATTAGCTGCTGAGTAGAGATACGCAAACCTATCAGCTGAACATCGTAGTCAGCTGATACCTCGTGTAGATGGTTGCTGAGTCTCTACGTACTGAATTTACTCAGTACTGAGAGTGAACATTCCCCCTTGCTGAATGTTCCTCTCTTGAATGCACTTACTGACTGGAGTCAGTAGGGTCCAGCAGACCTAGCTCTACTGAAAGTTCTCTGAATCTGGCTTCAGCTAGAGGCTTGGTCAGAATATTTGCCCTTTGATTGTCAGTATGGATCTTTTCCATCCTGATATCCTTCTTTTCGACATGATCGCGAATGAAGTGGTGTCTGATGTCCACGTGCTTGCATCTCGTATGAAGTACTGGGTTCTAAGTGATTGCAATTCCACCGGTGCTGTCACAGAAGATCGGCACTTCATTCTGAATAACATCATAGTCACGTAGCTGCTGTCTCAGCCAAAGGATTTGGGCGCAGCAACTTCCGGCAGCCATATATTCAGCTTCAGTAGTTGACGTCGCTATTAAATGTTGTTTCTTTGAAAACCACGAATTCAGCTTACTACCAAGGAACTGACACGTTCCAGAAGTTGACTTTCGGTCAATTCTACATCCTACATAGTCAGTATCAGAATAACCAGTTTGTTCAATATTATCATCAGTTGGATACCATAAACCCATGTCAGATGTTCATCTGAGATAGCGAAGAATATTCTTTGCTGAGTCCATGTGACTCTGCTTAGGATTCGCCTGAAATTGAGCGCAGACACCTACAACATAAGTTATGTCAGGTCGAGTAGCAGTAACCAATAATAGCATGAAATTCAGTATGGTCTACTAATACTCCCTCTTTATCAAGATCGATTTTGATGTTCGTGTTCATCGGGATCTTGATTAGTTTGTCGGATGTGCAACCGAACTTCTTGATGAGGTCTCGAGTGTATTTGCCTTGATTGATGAACGTTCCCTTCTCAGATTGTTTGACTTGAAAAACTGAAGAAATAATTCATCTCTCCCATCATTGACATCTCGAAGTAATCCTTCATCATTTTCTCAAATTGCTGACACATGATGACGTTCTTCGACCCAAAGATTATGTTATCTACGTAGATCTGCACAAGTAGGATATCGTCTTCCAGTCGAATGCTGAATAATGTGCGGTCTACTGTGCCTTTCCGAAAACCTTTCTGAAGAAGAAACTCAGACAGGGTATCGTACCAAGCCCACGGGTGCTTGTTTTAACCCGTCTGAGCCTTTCGAGCAGTCAGACCTGATGTCCCCTGCTGAAAGCCGAGAGGCTGTTCTACATAGACTTCTTCTTTCAGCACGCCGTTCAGGAACGCATATTTCACATCTATTAGATAAACTATGAATCGCTGATGTGTTGCGTAGGCTATGAATAGTTTGATTACCTCCAATCTTGCAACTGGAGCGAAAGTTTAGTCGAAATATATTCCCTTCAGCTTGACAGTATCCTTTTGCCACGAGTCTTGCTTTGTTCCTTACTATAACGTTGTTTTCATCTCGCTTGTTCTTGAAGACCCATTTAGTTCCAGTCACATGTTGATGTCGGGGTCTGTCAACAAGCTCCCATACTTCATTTCTCGTGAATTGATTCAGCTCCTCCTGCATAGTTATGATCCAATCAGCATCCTTAAGTGCATCCTCAACCGGCGAGGTTCTTCGGAGACAAGAAGCGAGGAATATAATGCGCTTTCTCCACGCGAGAATCCGGATCTTGTCTTTACGCTTTGAAGGATCTCCAATAATCAAATCGAAGTGTGAGCGTCCATCTACGATCTACGATGTTTCAACTCTTCATCGATATTTGTTCAACACGAGATAGAGGTGAGTTAGGCATTTCGAGTTGTACTATTCTTAGATTGAAGCAATTCAGTTACTAAAGTTGGGTCTACTGAGTCACTAGGTTCAGGGGCATTTAGCTCAGGCACTTCATTTGTTCCTCCTGAATTATTATCCTCAGTAGAGGTCTCAGTTACCACTTGGGTTTCTTCATCGACCTGAGTTACCTGGGATTGACTCTGTTCAGTAGAGTCAATCTAATCGCCTACTTCGTTCTTGGCGAGATTCGATAGACTTATCTTCAGTTTCTTCATCTGAATCATCATCCCAACACAGCTGGATCTTTTCAACTTTATCTTTCAGGCTCAGATCCTGTAGTTGCTAACTGATGTCCTCAGACTCTGGTTTAGAGTTCCTGCTCCAGTCTTCGGTAGCAAACTCATTAAAAATAACATGAGGGCTTTCCTCCACGCAAAGGGTCAGGTAGTTAAAGACTCTAAAGGCTTTGTTGACCCAGGAGTATCCTAAGAAGACTACCAGGTCTGACTTGCTATCAAAAGTCTTCAACTGATCCTTCCTATTTTTATGGATAAAGTACGAACACCCAAAAATATGGAAATAAGATAAAGAAGGCTTTTACGTCGTTCCATAATTTATATGGTTTCTTCTTATCTTGCTTAGTTAGTAGAGATGCGTTACGAGTGTAACATGCGGTGTCGGTAGGTTACGCCCTGGAATTTGGTTGGGAGTCCTGAGTCTGCGAGCGGGGTTCTTGCTGCTTCTTTGAGTGTTCTATTCTTCCTTTCATAAACCCCATTTTGTTGAGGCGTACGCGCGGCAGACGTCTCATGCTCTATGCCTTCAGCTTTGCAGAACTCCTCCACCATCGAATTCAGGAACTCAGTTCCTGCATGCGAACGTATCTTGATAATCTTGGTGTTCTTTTTCCAAAGTGTTGGTAACACTCTTGTTTTGGCGTCAGACTTGTTGGCAATGAATATGACCCATGTGTAGCGCGAGTAGTCATCAATGACCACTAAAGCATACTTTTTACCTCTGATCGTCACCGGAGAGACTAGACCGAATAAATCCATATGTAGCAGCTGAAGAATTCCATCAGTGGAAGGAGATGGAACAGGTGGATTTTGATTCCTTGTTTGCTTTCCCTTCAGACATGCTTCACACTGAGTGTCTTTGCTGCATACTTCATTCGGTAGTCCTCTTGCTAGAGTGCATCTACATAGCTTGTTGAGCATCTTGAAGTTGAGATGGCTGAGTCTTCTGTGCCAGAGCCATCCCGTTCTGTTGTCATTCTTCGCCAACAAACAAGCTTCAGGTTCAGCTGAGTACCAGTCAGCTACGTAGATAATCTTTTTGCGCGAACCTGACAACATTGTTTTCCCTATAGATTTATCAATGACATCATAGAAACCAACATCAAAAATCATTTTATTTGAGTTATCACTGGAACTGTTGCGGTTCCAAAGAGAAGATTATGCTGAAGTCCTTCAACATATGATACTCTTGGAACTGTTGCGGTTCCAATGCTGAGTGTTCCATAGCCTCTCGGTATAGCCTTTTGTGTTGTCTCCAAACTCGATTTGGGGTCCTTCTTGATAGTATAATTCTTCGCAGGTCCTTACGGTATGTCATGTGTCTTAAGCATCCGATGTCCACATACGAAGGATCCTTGTGCACTGCAAAAGCAATTATATTTAGGTACCCTTTATTTTTGATTTTGCGTCCTTAGATGTTAATTTTGGAAACCCAGATATGCCTTACGACCCTGGTGGTCTCAGACAGTTTCTTCCCACTTTGATCAACATACTTGACCACTGGACTAGTCGATGCTGACTTCTGAGGTCTCACAGGTGCAGGAGTCCTGATCTTCCGAGTAAGTGGATCGCCGACCTTTGCCTTACGCACGACTTTCTTCTTCTTCTTCGACTCTTAGGTCCTCTCCTCGTCTATAGGATCATAATAATATGACCCATATTGAAGCTGGATGTGTCACCGCAGAGGTCCATACTCGATCGGCCCACTTAACTTTGCTAGTTCCCTTTGAATTGGGGCGATTTGGAACTAATCTTCCGGTCGGAATGCTGATAGGCCGGGATGAGGTGCCTTCATCTTGTTTGTTCTTTGTTGGGGGGTTCAGAATCTCTGCGTTGATGGTCTCCCCTTGAACAAATCTATCAGCTATCCGGTTTTCTAAGCGTACGGGGGCAGATGAGGAGGCTCCATGGCTGAATCCAAGTCCCTCCTTGCAGTGCTTAGGCTTGTTGCTTGCTAGCATCGCCTCAAGCTTCTTTTCAGCGCCCATGTATCGCTCTGTCATCAGGTTCCTCCAGACATCATCGCTCTTCTTCAGCAGTTCATGCTCGATCCGAAGTCCACGAAAACTCTTGCTTGATGAGACTCGGTTCAAGTATCTTTCTAAGTCAAGTCATTGGTCGATGCGAGATCGATCTTCTTGATGCTTTGAGACTTGGCCATAAGAGAGTTTATCTCCTCCCTGAGTCTCAACACAAGTCCTTCTGACCCAGTAGCAACTTGACTCTCCTGAGAAAGTCTCTGATTCTCCACTTTCAGGGTATCCAACTCCTGAAGAGTCTTACTGAGCTGCAGACTCATCTGAAGCTGCTCGTCGAGTAGTTCTTCATATACGATTGCGACTTCCAGATTCTCATTTGCACCTGAAATAGTGTCGTGTGTGCAGTGTGAAGAGGAGTTAAATGGAGCGTGAGAGTTTACCTCATCCTCTTCTCCGGCCATGAGACACTTTTCAGTGTCTTCTTCAAGCTCTACGGCCATGAATGCCGCTTCATCGTCGGATGAATCCATGAAGGAATCGACTTCATCTGAGTTGTCTGAGAGTTAACCAGCTATATACGCTTGACACTTCTTGATGAAATTCTCCCTTCAAGCTTTCCGTGCTGCTCTCTCAGCAGTACTGAGCTCAGGACAATCATACTGATAGTGTTCTTGCTTCTTGCAGTTGTAGCAGGTAGTGACTCTCTCTTCTTTGCTCTCGTTGTCTTTCGACTGAGCTGAGTCCTCCTGTTTCCTGCAGTCAGAAGTATGCGAGTCAGGAGTGCGCCTAGGTGTATACTCAGACTTACCCTTGGATTCTATGACGACTCTTGAGAGTTTTTTGCGCCTCTCCTTCTCCTTCTGATACTTCACGGCAAGCAGCGCGTACTTCTTAGCCAGGTTTTTTTCTGGTAAGTCACTGAGTGAAGGTTCAGCCTTGCTAGAAGTTAGAGCCGCTGTGCTGACTGATGCTTTGAAGGCATGGTCGATTTGGGTGTCAGCTTCAGCTCGCTGCTTCCTTTGAGGTAGACCAAACTCGAACTCCTCAGCTTTAAGTTCTGAAAAGATATGGTCAGAGTAACAATATCTAAATCAGAATGTCTCTGTAAAGTAGCAAAGGGAGTCCAATGACCGTCTGGTAGTGCCCTAAAAATCCTGAGATTCATCTCTCGGTTGGAGAACGTCTTTCCTAACCCATTGATGGAGTTCATCAGATCCGTGAATCTGATGTTAAGATCTTCAATCGTGTCACCAGGCATGAGAGACAGTCTCTCCAGCTTCTGAAGTTCCAGCGCCAGCTTGTTCGCTTTGATCTTCTGAGTCCCCCAACTCAGTAGCGCTAGAGCATCCTAGAGTTCCTTCGCGGACTTGCAGTCCTGAACTCTCCCGAGATAAGAATCGCTCAGAGTGGTTAGTATGGCATTTCTGGTGACCCGGTCTAAGTTGTGAACCTTCTTCTCCTCCGGGGTGAAGAGACTTTTGTCTTTAGGGATCTTCTTCTCGGTCACCAATCCTCCTCCTTGTACTGGGTCCTAAGTTACGACACTATCAACCATCGGAACGGTCCGTCCTCCAGTACCTCTGTCATGCTGCCGTGGAGGGAAGTCAGATGTGCCTCCATTCATACTCACCATACACCGTAGTTCTCTACTGAGAACATGGGTACCATCCTGATTCCTGACATATCAGACATAGAAGACAATGATATGAATGAAGAATGATATGCAGTGAAAACGTTTTCTGGATCCGTTCAAGTAGACCAGTTTCAGAATAACAAAAGTGTTAGAGAACTCCTGCTCTGATACCAATTGTTGGTCCCGAGATTAAACGTTCAGGTGTAGATGGGGGGTGAATACACCTGAAAACTATTTCTCAATTTTAAACACGAACAATCCTTTTCAGGAGAGTGTCATACTGAACAAGTTCAGTAGACCAAATAAGCTGTTCTGGATTGTGTGGCAGAGTGGCTGACTTCAGTGAGGCATGCTAGCTGACTTGAGTTAGAATTCAGTATCGTTCAACTGAAGTTCAGTATAGTGCGGAAATGTGTAGGCCCAAATTCAGTTGAGTTTAGAAAACGTTTTTAATAAAATAGTTTCAGTATATTAGGGCGATCGATTAAGATTTGCTGAAACTCAGTTGAATGATTTTATAAATGTTTTCAGTATGAACAGTAATCAATACAACAGTAAAAAGAAGACAGAACACATGCAATTTTTAAAGTGGTTCGGATCCAACAATCCTACGTCCACTGTCCCGAAAGATCAGGAAGCTATGTATTATACTGAGATAGTCTCAGTCGGTTTGTACACTGGACAAACACCGGTCTTGAGATTTATGCGAGCAAGTCTCAGTTTACAAAGGATCAAACTAAAGCGTTTGACAAACTCTCCAACTATGAAGGATTCGTTTACAATAAGGATCAATTCAGATATGAACTCCTTCGTCTAAGCTATGGATAAGATCTGCTGAGCATAGGTTAGAGGGATAGGGAACGAGAAAGTGGCTTCTAGAGCGACGAATGGTTAAGTATGTACTTGGGTTCGTATTCAGTCGCTTGGATACTAGAGGCTTTATAATCTGGTTCAGCTTGGTTCCCTAGGAGCAAGTATGTTGTCTTTCGCCTGAGATTACTCTTTGAACTTGTTGCGGAAGACTTAAGTCGTTTGAGTTTGTTTGTGAATGCTCGTGTGTTCTTCGATTTTTTTTGGTGAGCTTCAATTTGAATTGTATCCCTCTGTTTATAGAGCAGAGACAAGGATAGATCCGTTGGAGACGACGATCCTTGTGTCTCTCTCTCTTGGGTAGCTAACGGCTCTTTCAAAGATGGTGGCAGAGTCCTTTCCCTCCATTTCTGGAAAGTTGTTGACTTGCAGCTTTAATCAGAATGTGGACAGCTGGCTGCTCGTCATTGGTCGAGGCTGAAGAAAGTAGGTGAGACAGAACAGACTTGAAGGTAGATCTGAAGCTGATTTCTCTATACCTCGTATGACTCTGCTGATTTTGACTTAATAAATCATGACAGTTAGAAGACTGTCCAACCGTTACTGAGTCTGATCTATATTCAATAGCATACTCCTGCTGAGTCAGCTCTACTGAAGATCAACTCTGAGTTCAGTGAACTACTCCTGCTGACAGTTCCACTGACTTCTTTCAGTATACTGCTCCTGCGAGGTATCACTGCGTGTTCTTCTTCTGGTACTGAAGCTGATAATCTACTGAGCGCTTGAACCAAATGAAGAGTGTCTACTGAGTCTGAAACTCTCATCGACAAAGCAACAGATTTCATCAGTCAAAGTAGGGTTTTTGGGATCTTCAAATCTTCAGCAAATATTCAGAGCACTAGGCTGCTGAGTTATCTCCCAACAAGATGTAGAGGGACTGAATCATCTCCCAACAAAATGTCATTTAATATAACGATTTACATTTAATACACGATATTCTATGTAAAGTATGCTGAACTCTGCGGCGCATTAAATGCATGTCTAATCAAGTTACTTCTTTGGCTATATACAACTGTAATTTGACTTAGGCGGCTAAGTTGATCATTGCTTATTTTATAACATTAAATCCTAGTCGTCTATCTCATAAAGCAAATTTAAACTGAACCATGGATTAATAACTGTTCATCTTCTTTATCATATAAAAACACGTTCAAAGTTTAGAAACCACCATTTTACTCTGCAAAATTTTCCAACCCTAGAATTTCTGAGAAAGCACTCGTCTATTTGCAAAGTTCTATTCCAATCTCTCAGAAACATCTTTGGTAAATCTTAATGATTATTCAGCATCGTATATGTTCTTGATAATATTTTTCTTTCGATACTGATATCTTTCCTTTGCAGATTGTAAACCATGGCATGAAGGGACGTTAGTGTTCCGCTTGATATGAAGGAGATCCTCGAGAAGGATCGGGTATGGTGTGAGCCGATGATGGAGTTTGACGCTTGCGATCTAGACTTCATGGAGGAGATATTCGACGCGCTGAGGGCGTCAGGGCTGGAGGCCTTTCTTTCTAGGAAGCCATCTTACTTCCTTCCACGTCAGATCGCTGAGTTGTATCTGAACTCAGAATCAGTTGACGGTGATATCAGATGTCGTTTTGTCACTCATCAGATTGGAGACCCCGCCCGTGTTGTACCAGAGATCAAGCTAATGTCAATCAAGGAAGCTCTTCAGCAAAGCTTTCAGCTTCCGAGCGAGGGATTCAGCACAGTGGGCTACAAAGATGACATCATGGACGAATACTTGGAAATATTCTGTGGGAAGACTACCACCTTCAGAGCCGCCTTCCCAAAGAAAGCCATGCTCCCTAAGTTCAGAGCATTGGCCCACATCGTCACTCAGATTCTGACGAGTCAGGTTGGGTTATTTGACCAAGTATCGAGGCCAACGATTCAGATGATGATGGCCTTCTACGATCAAGCGAAGATAAATTGGACAGAGTTCTTCTTAAAGGAGTTCATGACTCAGGCAGCAAAATTTGATCGATCCACTCACTGCCTAGCCGTGAAGGGAAAACTCCTCTATGGACTGAAGCTCTCCGTAATGATTGAAGATCTTCTGTGGAGCTAATCGTGTGGTCTATGTAGAAAAAATGTACTTAAACCCTAAGAAGGTGAGGTTCCAGAGCAGGGCAGCAGCCCTTCAGCAGATTGGCTCAGGGCTTGCTGAGCCCAAGCAAGGCTCTCAGAAGACCTCCACTCCATCAAAGAAGAGGTCACCACCCAAAGCAGCTCAGAAGACACCGACCAAGAAGCAGAAGAAGGTCAGTGAAGTTGTGGTTGTACCTCCTCTACAACTCAGAGACGAGGCAGAGTCCTCTAATAAGACAGTGTCAGTAGAGAAGGCTGTCTCCACTGAATAAGGTGAAGTAGTGGACCAAGGGGTAGAAGCTGATCCGATTACCACGTCCTTGACTCCCTACTCGAGCATCCCCTTGGACATTCCAAGTCAAGCCGATCCGATTACTCCTACTCGAGATCCCCTTGTATTTGCCTTGGTTTGATGAACCGGTCACTCTGAATTGGTTATATTTGCACAACAGGCTAGGCTTCAGACTCCCATCCGATTCCAGGCATGGTCAACACTGAATAGGTTGATCCAGCACCACTCATGTGAACAACTCTATGAGGAGGAGCGGATGATTCAGGAGAAGATAGGCTATTCCGAGCCTACTGATATCTGCTCCTTGGAGGATCCGAGGGCGGCTATGCTCTCTCGCTAAATGACCGACTAACCACCTGCGGCAGCCGCTCCCTCGGATGGGTCGGATCCCGACGATCGGGAGCCGCCCGTGATTCAGGCCCTGAGAAGCCTGATGAGGGAACTCAACTGGAGGAGGATGCTCCAACTACTACTGTTGAACCACCTCTCAGCATCCTCCCCCCAAGACAGTCGGCGGCTGGTACCTCTTAGTCCGCGGACCCAGTTCAGTTGTTGCTGGGGTCTGCATTTGAGGTAGCGCCCAGCCCGAGGAGCCGACGATCTAAGATAGTGGCAAGGGCCCTCAGGAGTCAGGGTGCTCAGAACCGATTCCTTGCCCGCGCCGTCCACAAGACATGGAGGCAGTCCACTCAGGCTCAAAGTGCGGAGATTAAGGGGCTCAGAACGTCGATTCAGAATACACCTGCCCCTGACTTCTCTATGATATTGACTGATGCACTAGCCACTTAGAGAGCCAAATTTAACAGGCAACACAAGCTGATGGAAGCTGCCCAAGCCAAACTTCTTGAAGAATATAAGACAGCCTAGTCAGCTCACACTGCATCCATATCTTCCCTGACTCAGGCCTTAGAGCTCAGACTCCAGACCATTCAGAAGGCCCTGGAAGACAAAAAGGATCAGAAGTTGAACTCTATTAAGAATGTGGTGCAGACCTCTTAGAAGAAATACAGTGAAGAACTCACAGATGAGAGGAATGAACTCCACAAGAGGCTTGTCAAACTGCAGGATGCTTTGGATAAGCTAGCCTCAGCTTATACCACTTTGGATAAGAAGGTACAGACACCTACCCTTGGCCTATTTGCCGATGCCAAAAAGGGGGAAGGTAAGGAAAAGGTACCTAGAGCACCAAGGGGAGTCGGGACGGTGGCGGGAGCAACTCGGACTCGGCAATCGGCTCCCACTGCTCCCCCTGCTCAGCAAGATCAGAGTGAGGCCCAGGGTGTCTCAGCAGCAGGGGCTATAGTGCCTGCTGAGACCGGCCCAAGTGGCTCAGGACCCAAAGAATCAGCAACCCAGACTCCAAGTGATATCATTAAGGAGGTTGCTGAGTATGCAGAGGAGGACTCTAAAGAGGAAGAAGTCTCTCTACCTCCTCCAGCTCCGGGGAAAGGGAAGAAGATATTGAAGCTCCCTACTCCACACAAAAAGAAAGGAACTAGAAGGTTCATATCTCTTGAGGAAGAGGCTCAGATTGCAGCTGATGAGAAGCTGGCAAGGGAGATAGCCGAGGCAGATGCTGCCAATAAGCCAAAGAAACAACCTACCAAAGGTAGAACCAAAGTTCAAAGGGGAAAGAAGCCTGGGACAAGGCTACCCCCTAGGAATCTGAAGCTCAGCGATGAAGCTGACAAGGAGAAGGAAAGAGAACAAAAACAGCAGGAGCCAACTGGTCAGCAGGGCACTTCAAAATCCAAAATCTTCAACACCTGCTAATTCAGAAGAGGAACAAGAGCACATTCCATCATATGCCCCCTCTAAGGCTCAAGAGCTAGAGATGAAAGAGATCTGGGATCAGATGGAGAGATACTTGGATAGAGGAGCTGAAGCCAGGCAGATAAGTGAAGCAAGGGAAAAGCTCAGACTCGCTGACCTAGAGGCTCTTAGGATAAAGGCTGAGAAAGAAGCAAGTCAGAGGGTTCCTAAGAAAGCTGAAATTCCAAATAAGTAAAGAAGACTCAGGAAGCCCACAGACCTCAAAATCCACAGATGGCCCAGAGTTGATACTTGGATGCCATGGGAACGGACTCAGAGGTGGGAGACTCTGAAAGCTGACTTCATTAAGAGGTTCTATTTTTGGAGATATTGGCATGACATGCACAAGTCAATAGCCTTTGTTGAGTGGCTTCTGAAGAGTGATCCAGAGATATACGCGAGAGTTCAGAAGGCCCTAGCTGAGAAGGTCGATGTCAGGGTTCCAGCTCTAAAACCTCTGCCTCCCCCACTGAAGCTTGATGGTTCTCTACACATTAGGGTCATTGAAGGAGAAATTAAGAGTGCTACTCAAGCCACTGATCTCGATGAGACTGATCTTGCTTATATGGATCAGATACTCAGCTGAGGAGAGACACATACAAGATGTATGGACTGCCGCTCCCTGAAGAGAGGTCTAAAGATTTTAAAGAGCGGATTCAGTAGTTCAGGAGATAGTTGATAGCTCCTATGTATCTTTGTTTTCCTTTCTCTAGAATCGCAAGATGATGTACTGTACTGATCTTTCTATGTATATAAACATCATTGTTGTTCAGCCCTGACAATTCCTTTGTCTACTTGGCCTTGTTATCTTTTATGCTTAACACTCAGAATCACCCAAGTGATTACTGACTCACACACTCACTGAATACTTATATATGTCTATCAGTTTTTACTTAGCTTGATAGATTCTGGTTTCATAGATTATGGGGAGATTGTTGTTAGTAAGGGGAAATTGCTGTTAGATTTCTGTATAGGTTCTGATATTTCTTCCCTGAACTCCCTTAGTAGTCTAGAACTTGAAGAACAACTCCACTGATTCTACTTGTAATATTTGTAAGGAGTTTGTTTCTGACAGTTTGTAGTGTTAGGTTTTGGCATCATCAAATAGAGGGAAATTGTTGGGAGATGATTTAGTAGCTTCACAAACTGTTGGGAGCAACTTAGTAGCCTAGTGCTCAGTAGATTTGAAGATCCCAAACCCTACTTTGACTAATGAACCATTCTGTTGTAATTGTTTGTTCTGTCTCTGAGAGTTTCATACTCAGTAGACACTCTTCAATATGGTTCAGGCATTCAGTTCAGTCCGCTGGTTCTTTTCAGCAGACTATCAGCCTCAGTACCAGAAGAAGAAGACTTAATAGTACTTGGACTCGGCGGGAGCGAGAATACGAAAGGAGTCGGTAGAACCGAACTCGGCGAGAGTAGTTCATCGAACTCGAGTTGATCTTCGGTAGAGCCGAACTCGGCGGAGAGTATGCTACTGAACATAGATTAGACTCAGCAACGGCTAGATAGTCTTCTGACTGTCTCGATATCTCATAAGTCAAATCAGCAGAGTCATACGAGGTATAGAGAAGTCAGCTTCAGATCCACCTTGAAGTTTGTTTATCTCACCTACTTTCTTCAGCCTTGACCAATGACGAGTGGCCAGCTGTCTACTTTCTGATTAAAGTTGCAAGTCAACAACATTCTAGAAATGGAGGGAAAGGACTCTGCCACCATACTTTGAAAGAGCCGTTAGCTACCCTAAAGAGAGAGACACATGGATCATCGTCTCCAACGGATCTATCCATGTCTTTGCTCTATAAATAGAGGGAAGATTTCAAATTGAAGCTCACGACATAGACAAGAACACACGAGCAACTCAGAAATGACTTAAGCGTTCCACAAGAATTTCATAGAGTAATCTCCAGCGAAAGGCGACATACCTGCTCATAGGGAACCAAGCTGAATCAGATCACAAACCCTCTAGTATCCAAGCGACTGAATACGAACCCAAAGTCTATACTTAACCGTCCGTCGCTCTAGAAGCCACTTTCTCGTTCCCTTTCCCTCTAACCTAAGCTCAGCAGACTATATCTATAGCTTAGAATGAAGGAGTTCATCTTTGAACTGATCCTTTATTGTAAAGGACTCCTTCATAGTTGAAGAGTTTGTCAAACACTTAAGTTTGATATCTTGTAAACTGAGACTTGCTCAGTTTAAATCTCAAGACCAGTGTTTGTCCAGTGCACAAAACGACTGAGACTAACTCAGTATAATAAAATAGCCTCCTGATCTTTTCAGGACAGTGGACGTATGATTGTTGGATCCGAACCACTTTAAAATTGCTTGTGTTCTGTGTTTTTACTGTTGCATTGATTTCTTTTCATACTAAAAATATCTTTCAAAATCATTCAACTAAGTTTCAGCAAAGCTTGACAGATTGCACTAATTTACTGAAATAGTTTTCTTAAAAACGTTTTCTAACTCAACTGAATTTGGGCCTACACATTTTCACACTATACTGAACTTCAGTTGAACGGTACTGAATTCTGACTTAAGTCATCTAGCAGGCCTCAGTGAAGTCAGTCACTCTGCCACGCGATTTAGAACAACTTATTTGGTCTACTGAACATGTTCAGTACGGTATCCTCCTGAAAAGGACTGTTCGCGTTTTAAGTTAAGAAATTGTTTTCAAGTGTATTCACACACCCCCCCTCCCTCTACACCTGAACGTTTAAGCTCGGGACCAACAAAAAGTTTTCAGGTGTATTAACCCCCCCCCCCCCCGGCTACACCTGAACGTTTATCTCGGGACCAACAGAAAAGTCTCCTTCTTTGGTCGGGACGGTGGGACGTCGGACTCAGTGTATCCGAACCACTTTAAAAATTTGCTGTGTTAATTTACTATTTTCTCTAACTGATCATACTGCATTAAAACCGTATTTCATCAAACTCAGCATAAAATCGATTTTCCAACCGAGACGTTTAATAGAGCCTACACTTCCTCACACGACTTTGATATTGAACGACTGTTCAACAAACTCAAGTCATTAGACCTGAACTCAATAGAAGAACTTCTTACCCACGCGATCTGAAAGCATATTGTATTCAGGTGTACTTATGCGTTTGGGAAACAAATTTGTATTCAGGTGTACTCACCCCCCCCTACACCCGAGCCACGTCTCAGAACCAACAATTTGGATTCTCAAGAGAGGGAAATTATCATCAAGAAGATAGAAATTCAAAGGTCTATAATCAATGACTAACCTTTTCTTCCCTCTGACTTGCTCAGCCCGGTTATTGACATAAAATGCTTGGCAGACCCATTTGATTTTGTGGGTTCAATGAACCCAAGTGATAGGAGTTGATTACACTCTTGTCTTGCCAAGGCCAATTCCTCAGGATTCATACCGGATGTGTGGCCTTGGTAGCATTCACATCTTCATTTTTCTTGAAGGGTAGTTGAACAAAGAAGTCCTTGTTTTTCCATAAAGGTGAATGGTGTTAGAAGTCATCATGAGAATCAGCACAACACATTTTGAGCTCCTTTGAGAAATATTGGTAGTCATCAGGCGTGTCTTGTAAAGAAAATAGTTTTTGCACCATGGTATACGCCGGAATTGTCTCATGTATTTTACTCCCTAAGGAAGAATGTTGGGATAAGGATTCAAAAAGAGGAGAATCTCTAGAGTGCACCTACTCACCAACGTTCAAAATAAAGGAGCCGTTTTTCTTGTCGTTTCGACACGTGGCAAGACCTCCCTCCAATAGATCTATTCACCATCGACGATTATAAATAAGAGAAGTTTTCATGCAGAGACAACACTGGGAACCAAACCTATCTACGCACAAACTCTTAACATTCTCAATGAAGAATCCAGTGAAGAACTAGCGTCCATTGACAAACCTCTTTAGTTCATCACTTAGAGTTATATTTGTTCCCCTTCTCTAATCTAAGCGAGCCTCATTGTAATATCTTTAGCTTAGAAACCTCGAGGAAGTTCACATCCTTGTGAAACTGTTCTTATTTGTAAGAACTTCCTCTTAGTTGGAGAAGACTCAAGCTCTTAAAGTTTGAAACCCTTGTAAAGTCACTACGACTATAAGTAGAGAATTTGTCCAGCGCACAAATCACTGAGAACTTGCTCAGTATAAGCTTCAAGTTTGTGTTTGTCTAGTAAACAGACAAAATGAGACTTGCTCAATGTAAATATAACAAGTATCCTGCTTTGGTCAGGACAGTGGACGTAGGACCCAGTATGTCCGAACCACTTTAAAAATTTGTTGTGTTGATTTACTGTTTTCTCTAACTGTTCATATTGCATTAAAAACTGTATTTCAACAAACTCAGCATAAAACCGGTGTTTTCTAACGGAGACGTTTGATAGGGCTTACACTTCCGCACACACTCTAATACTAAATGACTGTTTAACTGACTAAAGTCAGTAGAGCCGAACTTAGTAGAAGAATTTCTTGCCCACGCAATCTGAAGCATATTTGGCTGCATGACTCAGTTCAGTAGCATACTCACCTAGAGTTAACTTCGCGTTTGAGAATGAAATTTTTATTCAGGTCTATTCACCCCCCCCACACCTGAACCACGTCTGAGGACCAACAATTGGTATCAGAGCTCAGTGTTCTTAACTGATCATTATTCTCTGAAACTGGTCTATCTCGAACAAAGATCCTAGAAAACCCATTTTGCACTGCATCTTGCATCTCTTCATTGCGACCATGCCAGTGTTCTCAACTGAAAACTATGTTGTATGGCGCGTAAGGATGGAGGCACATTTGACCTCACTGCACGACATCATGACTGATGTTCTGGAGAAAGGCCCCATTGTTCCGATTGTCGACTCAGTCGTACTTGCATTGGATGGAGCAGAAGGTGCTCGAACCGGACCAAAAGTCACGAAGGACCAGAGCCTCTTCACTCCTGAAGAGAAGAAACTACACAACCTTGATCGAGTTGCTCGTAACGCTATACGATGACACTCAGTGACTCTTATCTCGGAAGAGTACATGACTGCAAGACTGCAAAAGAGCTATGGGATGCTCTCGCAGTGCTGAGCCAAGGAACTGCACAGATCAAAGAGAACAAACTGGAGTTAGAGCTGCAGAAACTCGAGGCATTCACTATGCTTCCTGGGGAGTCCATAGATGATTTTAGCACTCGATTCTTGAATCAGATCAACATCATCAACGGACTAGGAAGAACGTTCAGCAACAAGGAAACCAACAACAAAATTCTAAGGGCTCTCAGCAGGCCCAAGTGGTATTCTTAAGCTACATGTATGAGGAGAACTGACCTGAATTATGTTACTCCTGATTATATATTTTCAGAACTTAAAGCTGAGGCGTTCAAATTCAACCTCCCATACACCCGCGGTGCAGAAGCTGAAGTGCCAATGGATCATGCTTACAAGGTATTAGCTAGCAATCCCGGAGCAAGTCCCTCAACAACAAGCCAGTCAGCTGGAAGCTCAGTTACCATACCTACTACTGACAACTTGGCTGAGAAGTATGCTCTCCTCGCGGTGAGATACCAGAAGGAGAAGGAAATGTTCAGACGGGAGATGAAAAAGGCTTCCCCAAAATATCAAGGTAAGAGAGATAATCATCGTACGAATAGTGAATCTAAATCTCTACCTGATTGTAGGAGTACTGAAGCTACCCCCGTGGAACAAAAAGAAACATCTAGGAGGGATGGCAGAAGCTCAGTATGCTACAATTGCAAAAATCCAGGACACTATCAATACGAATGTCCTGAACTCTCAGCAGCTGAAAGAGCTGAAAGGCAAGCCAGACACGACAAGTTTGTGAAGAAGAGGCAAGCCTACATACCTGGAGAGTTGTCCGATTGCTCAAGCGATGAAGAACTGTTTATGGAATCGTCTGATGATGATGCCGCATTCATGGCAATCGAGATGGAAGATGTTGAACCGTGTCTAATGGCCGGAGAAGAGGCTGAAGTAAATTCTGAACCCACTATATGCCCCTCTTCACCTTGCACACACGACACAAGGTCTGCTGCAGGAGAACCGCTGGATGTGGTTCTTGCATACAAAGATCTGCTTGAAGACCAAATCCAGATGAGCCAGCAGTTCAGTAAGACGATTCAGGAGATGGACATCCTGAAAGTAGAAACTCAGAGACTTTCAAAGAGAAGTCAGGACTGTACTGAGTCTGAAGGACTTGTTATGTGACTGAAGGAAGAGATTAACTCTCCCGAAGACTAAGTCTCATGACCAAGAAGCACGAGATCTCGAGTCTTGCGACTAAAGACATCTCTGAGAAAGAGATTGAAATTGCTAATCTCAAGGAAACTCTCGCACATGCCAAAACAGAGTATGAAGGTCTAAGAAAGAGTGATGATGTGTGGAGAACCTTGATGACAGAACAATACATTAGAGTAAAGGAGAAGTTGGAGAAGCTACTACAAGCACAGAGACCACATTCCACAAAAGAAGGACTTGGTTACACATGTGAAGCCTCCACTTCAGGACAGAAGAGCTCCAACAAGCTGACTGATAGGTTCGTCAAGGGGTTAACCCAACATGCAGAATTTACATCCCCTCAGACTAAGAATAAGCAGAAGATTCAAGCACCTCAGTTTAGCAACAAGAAAATGACCCAAGGTTCCAGCCCCAAGACACCAAGAGCAAACTCAGGGGGAACCAAGAAGGTCAAGTGGGATGAACTAGTATGGCACCACCATCGACTCATCCCGACTCAGTATGGATCATACTATTATGAGCCAAGAGTCAAAAGCCCTAAGGTTCAGAAGAAGAAGAAATTTGAACCACAAAAGTCTAAGAAGTCAGCTACTCCAAGTTCAGTGGAGCAGACTACTGACAACAAGGGAAAGAAGAAGTCTGAAGCCATTAGGGCTATCAGACAAGTTTGGATCCTAAAATCTAACCATTAAGGACCCAAGCTGAACCCAAAGGATACCTGAATCTATTTTTGTTTTCCAGGTGCTACGGGACCCTTGGATTGTCGACATTGGATGCTCAAGACACATGGCATATCAGAAGAGCCTACTGACCGACTACGTTCAGCAAGATGGAGCCAGAATTGAATTTGGTGACAACTCCAAAGGGTATCTTATGTTGAAGGACTTCAACATAATCTCCTTTCTATCAGTCAATTTTTCAATAACTCCAATAAAGTAACTTTTGACGCAGATTTTTGTGATGTTCTTGATAAATCTACAGGAAAAACTGTGTTATCAGGGTCGCGGCAAAAGGAACATATATTATGCTGAATGGAATACTGCCGAACCTGAAGCTTGTCTGCTAGAACACATGAGGTCAGATGACACAACAGCATGACTGTGGCACAGACGACTGAGTCATCTGAACTTCAAAACAATGAACAAGCTAGCTCGTGATGCTAAAGTCAAAGGACTGCCCAACGAAGTATTCAAAAGACATAAAAATTGTGAAGCATGTCTGAAGGGGAAGCAAAGAAAGTCAACCAATCCGCCCACTCCGTCACCTTCCACCGATGAAATCCTTCCTGCTTTGCACATGGATTTATTTGGGCGATCAATCTAGTGACGCTCGGAAGGAAAGAAATATGCTCTTGTAGTCATTGATAACTATTCAAGATATACTTGGGTGACATTCACCGCCAAAAAATCTGACGTTGCCGAAACTACTGAAGAAGTTGTATCAAGATACAGAGGATACGCTCATATCATGGAACTGAGTTTCTGAACTCGATGGTAAGAGACTTCTGTGAGGCTGAAGGCATTGAACACGAAACCTCGGCGGCACATACGCCTCAGCAGAATGGACTTGCTGAAAGAAAGAACAGAACGCTTAAAGAAGTAGCAAGAACGTTACTTCCAGATTCAGGTCTACCATTGAAGTTCTGGGCAGAAGCTACTGACACTACCTGCTACACTCAGAACCAGTCTCTACTGACTCAGATGCACATGAAGACGTCTTATGAACTATAGAAAGGGAGAATTCCTTCTATTTCGCATTTCCATATCTTTGGTTGTTCGTGCTTTATCCATAGTAATGGAAAGGACCAGTTAAAGCTCTTTGAAAGTAAGTCAGACCAAGGAGTTTTCTTAGGATACTCCAGGGTTAGCAAAGCTTTCAGGATCTTTAACTATCAGACCCTTTGCGTGGAGGAAAGCCCCCATGTTGTATTTGATGAATTTATCTCTGAGTTCAGGAAGTCAAACTCTCAGTCAGAAGCTGAAGAGGTCAGGAGCAAGCTACAGGATCTAAGCTTAACCTACAAGACAGAAAAGATCCACCATTGTTGGGATAACGATTCAGATCATGAAATTCAGAATCCAACAAGCAATGTAGCTGATGAGATTGATTCTACCAAACAGAATCAATCCCAGGTAATTTTGGTCGATGAGGAAACCGATATGGTAACTGAGACCTCTATTGAGAATAACAACTCAGGGGGAACTACTAATGTTCCTGAGCTAAATGCCCCTAAACCTGGTGACTAGTAGACCCAAACCTTGTTACTGAATTTCTTCAGACACAGAATAGTACTACTGAAATTCCTAATACTCCTACTGTTTGTGTTGAAACAATTCCAAATGAAGTAACAAGACGTCGTCGCTCGTGGTTAGATGCTCGACTCTTGGGATCTTATCATTGGAGATCCTTCAGCTAGCGTCAAGACAAGATCCAAATTTTGCCAAGGAGAAAGTGTCTTATATTCATGTTTCTTGTCGACTGAAGAACCTCAGACAATAGAGGATGCACTAAATGATGCTGACTGGATCACCGCCATGCAAGAAGAACTTAATCAATTCATGTGAAACGACGTATGGGCGAGCTTGTTGACAAACCAAGACACCAACACGTGATAGGAACAAAGTGGGTCTTCAAGAACAAGCACAATAAAAACAACGTCATCATCAGGAACAAAGCTCGACTCGTTGCCAAAGGATATTGTTAATCAGAGGGAATAGATTTTGACGAAACATTCGCCCCAGTCGCAAGGTTGGAAGCTATTCGTCTATTCACAGTCTATCAGATGGATATGAAGTCAGCTTTCTTGAATGGCATACTGAAGGAAGAAGTCTACGTTGAACAACCGCGTGGCTTTCAGCAAGGACATTAGGTTTACAGACTTAAGAAAGCTTTGTACGGGTTAAAACAAGCATCCAGGGCTTGGTACGATACCCTCTCAGACTTTCTACTTCAGAAAGGTTTTCAGAAAGGAACAGTAGATTGCACCCTATTCAGTATCAAGTCAGGTGAAGACATCTTCTTGCGGGTACGGATCTACGTGGACGACATCATCTTTGGATCAAGGAATCGACTATGTGTCAGAAATTCGAGCAGATGATGAAAGAAAAATTTAAAATGTCGATGATGGGAGAGATGAATTACTTCCTTGGACTTCAAGTCAAACAATCAAAGAAGGGAATATTCATTAATCAAGCAAAATACACAAGAGATCTCATCAAGAAGTTCGGCTGCGAATCCAGCAAGTCAGTCAAGATACCTATGAACACCAATCTCAAGATTGATCTTAACAAAGAGGGAGTATCTGTTAACGCAACTGACTATCGTGTTATTATTGGTTCTTTATTATATCTTATAGCAAGCAAACCTGATATAACTTATGTTGTACGTGTATGCGCAAGAATTTAGGCGAATCCCAAGAAGAGTCATATCGATTCAGCGAAGAGAATTCTTCGTTACCTGAAGGGAACACCTGATGTTGGATTATGGTATCCAGCTGATGATAACGTTGAACTAACTGGTTATTCTGATGCTGACTATAAAGGTTGCTGAATCAACAGAAATTCAACCTCAGGAACTTGTTAGTTCCTTGGTAGCAAGCTCATATCGTGGTTTTCAAAGAAACATCATTCAGTAGCAACCTCCACTACTAAAGTTGAATATATGGCTGCCGGAAGCTGTTGCGCACAAATACTGTGGCTTCGACAACAGCTGAGAGACTACGACATCCATCAAGATGAAGTGCCGATCTACTGCGACAGTATCAGTGTTATTGCAATTACTCAGAATCCAGTTCTACATACAAGGTGCAAGCATGTGGACATTCGTCATCACTTCATCAAAGATCATGTCGAGAAAAAGGATATCAGAATGGAGAAGATCCACACTGATAAGCAAAGAGCTGATATCCTGACCAAACCTCTAACTGAGACCAGATTCAACGATCTCTCAGTAGAACTAGGTCTTTTGGATCCTACTGATATGATTTAGTAAATGATCCGGGAAGTACTGAGTAAGGGGGAACTTACTATCAGTACAGCTGAATACTCATATTCGTCAAACGTGGTATCAGCTGACTACGATGTTCAGCTAACAGGTTATGAGTATTAAATTAAGCTTTTGGTGATTCAACATTTATTTTCCGCCTTTAATGTTCATCGTATTACATTTAGTATGTCGTTTTCATTAACTCACGACATTCCATAAAACTGACTGCGGCGCATTAAATGCATGTCATTTCACCTTACCATTTAGGCGATACAGATAAGTAGGAGAGATTATAAGCGGCACAGTAATCATAACCTAATATAACATTCAATCTGAGCCGCTCACTTATTAAAACCTAATTAATCTCAATCGCATGCTTAAAAACCGCCTCATATTCAAATCTAAATATATATATACACTTTTATCTCTAAACTGCCTCACTTTTATCCGCCATTAACGAAGAATTGTGCATTGCATTTGCTCACTAAATTGCATCAGATATCTACAGCATCTTTTGCACGATCTCTTCGGTAATAATTTCCTATACTAAGTCTGCTACTAACTCACTCTGTTTTCGAGTGCTAAGGGCATAGTTTGTTCCGCTCAGTGACGTTACCGTCCCTGAGGATATGGAGGATATTCTTTTTGGGAAGCGAGTCCTGTTTGAGCTTGTTCTTTCTGTCAGAAGTTGCAGAGTTGATTGCATGTCGCCGGTATTTGATGCTCTTGAGAGAACGGGCCTCCTTCCGATTCTCTCCCATTCCCCACGTCATCTTCTTCCGCGTCAGGTAGCGGAGTTCTTCCTGAACTTCCACCAAGATGATGATTCAAATGACATATCTAATGTCATCTCAAGGCGTGAGGTCCGTCCCAGTCAGTGGGAGGAGATGGCCACGCGGATTGACGTCTCGAGACGTACCATGCAAGATTCGGTTTAGAAGATGAAGGGGCAACCCTCGCCAAGTACAAAGAGTATGAGATAGACAAGTACTTGTGTCGATTCAGCGGTCAGGAGGACTGCGTATTCAAGGCAGCGTTTCCCAAGAATCAGCTGCTGCATGAATACAGGGGCTTAGCATACGTTGTTAATCACATCATCACAAGCTCCACGGGATCGTATGATCAGTTTTCCTGCATATGCATTCAAATCATGATGCCCATTGTCGATGCAGTGCCCATCAACTGGAATGCATTCTTCAGAGTCGAGTTCAAGCTTAGTCGCAAAAGTTTGTCGATGCTGAAGAAGGGATGAAGCTCATCCCTAAGGGAAAACTCTTGTATGGGACAAAGGTGTCGATAATGATAGAGGACGACCTCCCGAGACAAGGTTGCATTTACCAATGCTTATTACTTCGATGAAAGCTAATGAAGTTCGTAACCTCGACTCGCCAGAAATCTATCGGGAAGGGACCGCGAGCCAAGCGATCTCTCGGAGATCACTCGGGATCCCCTTCCCACTCGGCAAAAAAGAAACAAAAGACGCTGAAGAAGCCTACTTCAGTCGTCCCACCTCCCTCACCAATCTCAGTTAAGGACTCAGGGTCAGGACATCATGATGTGACCCTGAAGGAAGAGGTGAAGAGGGTACATTCAGAGGAAACTTCGGCCGAGAAATTCCTGGCGATGCTCGGGCAGTGAGATCTCCTTCATTCCGACTCGTGCTTAATGCACAGATGAAGGCGATTGATGAAGTTGCCGCTAAGATTCCTAAGATCAGTTCTCATCCTGATCTCGTGGACATAGCAGTCCGCGCTCGCATCCAGATGCGCCTCCGATTTCTTGAGTGGGACTTTCTAGAAGAGACCATAAGACTCGGGTCTCTGTCCACTCTGCTAGAAGAAGAGAAGAAGCTCAAAGAGGAGATAGGCTACGAGGAGCCATCCGACATAGCTTCTCTGGAGGATCTAAGAGCAGTGATGCTGATGCTGCTCAGTGACAGAGTGCAAGGAGTTGAGCCCTCTTCCGCTCAGCCTCCTCCTTCTCCCCCACCATCTCCTCCTCACGGTGGATCGCCTAAGGATGCAGACTAGGGAGGATCTGCTGAAGGCCAAACTCCCAAGAATAATCAGCCACCCCCACCTTCCTCATCTGGCCAGATCATTCAGACTCCTTCCGCGACTCAGCCCAAGCAGATACTGAAACGTCAGTACCAGACTGTTGAGATCAAGGAATTCTATACGGAGTCGATAAACAAGGTGATTAAGCGTTAGACACATAAGAATCATAACCTTGCCGATGATGTGAACATGAAATGGAGCAACTTCACTGAGGCGCGGACTAAGACGCTGAACAGCCTTACGACTGAAGTGCAGAGGATCAACACACCATCTGTTATCATTACTAAAGAGATCATCACCAAGGCGCTTGTAGCATAGAAGACTGACCTGACTACTCAGTTTCAAACCATACTACAGTCGCAGGCCAAAAACTTCTTAGAAGAAGTGGCGGATGTAACAGGTCGAGTCCAAAAGGCAGTGGAAGAGAGATATGCTTTCACGGCTGATAGTGTTTCTAAGGCACTGACTCGGCAGCATAAATCCTGCTAAGAGATTGAGAAAAATGCTTCAGTTGCTGTCCAAGACTACCTCACCAGGTTCGACAAATCCAAAGAGGCTCTATTCAAAGCTATCAACCAAGAGCATGAGCAACGGTGGGAGTCTTACACTGACGCAGCATCTGACATTACCACTGGGATGACTACGGTCAAAGACTCAGTGAATGCATTGACTCAGAAGGTAACCGCCTTGGAAACCCTTATTGATGATGCCAAAAAGGGGGAAGGATCTAGATCAGCTCAACTCCGATCCCTCCTTAAGGCTGAAGACCAGCAGGGCAAGCCTAGCTCAGCAGCAGCACAGGGGGAAGTGCCAGCTGAAGGAGCAACTGATTCGGCTATAGCTGAGGTGGCTACATACTTAGAGAATTTTCCTATTGAGGATTCGCCACCTCCAGCTCCCAAGAAAGCTAACAAGGGTAAGGGTAAGGCTCCAGCTGACCCTTGCCCAACCAAGGAAAAGAAGCTCAAATTCAAGTCTCGCAAGGAGTAAATCGCCTACGATGAAAAGCTCGCGAGAGAATTGGCTGACGAAGATGCTAAGAAAAAGCCAGCTGCTAAGAAAGCGGTGCAGATCCGTTCTCCTGTGCCTTCACGCACACGGACGACCCCCCGACAATCATGATCAGCAGTCTAGAGCTCAGCAGTCTAGAGCTCAGCAGTCTAGAGTCAACAGTCCAAGTCTGATAAGCAGGGTGTGTCAGGTCCTAAATCCAAATCAGTATCGCCTGCTGACTTAGAGGAACAACATGTACCTTCCACGGTCCCTTCAAAAGAACAAGAGCAAGAGATGAAGGAAATCTGGGACGTGTGTGAAAGGGCACTGGACAAAACAGCTAAGGCAAGGCAGCTAAGAGAGGCAAGAGAGGATCCGCCTAGCTGACCTTGAGGCCCTCGAGGCGGGGGAGAGAAAGAAGCAAGGGAGAGGGTGCCGTGAAAGATAGAAGCATTCCCACCTCTTCCCAGATTCTTCGGGGAGCGAGAGAGCCACTTAGTGAAGTGAAGAGAGTCGTATACAAGAGAACTGACGACTGGGTTCCTCTCAAGCCCAATCGGCAATGGAAGAAGCTGAAGGTGGAGTTTATTAAAAGATTCTACATATGGAAAGTCAGCAATGATGACTCCTCTGATGTTGATGGATACTTCAAGGACCTTCTGACTGCAGCAAATCCATCTCTCCTAGCTGAGATTCAGACTCTGCTTGACCAAACTGTTTAAATGCTGAAGGCACCTCCTTTCCGAACTCTTCCTCCTCCGATGACTTATCAAGACAATTTATGTAAGAAGGAGATCGAAGAAGAGATTAAGAATGCCATTTTCAGCAGAGGTCTGAACAAGGATGATGAAGAAGACTTGGCAGATATCAAGACCTTATAGCACATACTCCTAGTAATTATATTGAAGCACATAATTGATTGAAGATCATCGGTCGTTTCGAATAAAATAAATATAAATAAAAGAAGGCGCCTTTATACTATATTTAATATATTTAGTTTTTAATAATTTATATTTTGTTATAATAAATTAATTGTTATTATTTTTTGGCCTCATCAGTCATATCGTATTAACAATCGAAATATGGTCGAAAGAAAAAATCGCTATTTGAGGGGACTTCTTCCTTTCTTCTTTCTTTTTTGATTACCTTCCTCACGTATGTATAAGACCGAATCCGTTCAATTTCTAAAAAAGATTACCAATCCTTAACTTTTCGAGGAATCCTTCATCTATGCAGGATAGGGCCTTGAGCTTCCAGAGAAGAAGTCTGCTAACTTCCGAGCACGCATGCATAAGTTTAAGAAGAAGCCCAGCTAACTCTCTCCTCTCTCCTAGTCTAGCTTCTTCGTGATAGAAAGTCATGTACTGTAATTTCTTTATCTTATATAACATATCACTTTTTGGCCTCGACAATTACTCATTGTCTTTACGGCCTTATTTGCCTAAGTGATCAGATACTTATCTTATCTGACCTTATGTGACTTGTGTGCTTATATGCCTTAGAATTATTTCCTACTGATTTGCTTTATTATTCTCTGATACTTTGATAGTACTTAGGGGGAAGGACTCTTTTATATGATTTAGGGGGAAATTGTTTCTTAGGGGGAACTTGCATTATAGGAAAATGATTGATAACTGCTGAATTTACCTTTGATGATTAGCTACTATATGATCTATTCTGAGCTTTGACTATTCCTGTATCGGTCCTAATAATTGTGTGAATGTGCTGAACTTGCCATGTTAGCTCTAATAGCTCTGATATATGTCAGTAGAATCCTTGATAACCTCAGCATGCTATGACTATGTTAATTGCATTAATTTCCATAAGTTCTGATACATTCAGCATTCCATAACTGTTCTGATCTTAGTTCTAATACATTACTTAATATCATAAGACAACTCAAATATTACATTACAAGTGATTTCTCTGATTCTCTATTTTCATTATCTTAGTCAGTTTTGATATGTTTACTGGAGCATTCCTTTTGTAATAGATCTTTTCTTCAGTAGCTATAGCTCTTAACCTTAGCATATTTCTTGATAGAAGATGTAATAGGTTTTGGCATCATCAAATAGGAGGAAATTGTTGGGATAAGGATTCAGTAGATGAATTGATAGATTTGATAGATCCCAAAACCCTAGCTGTATATTGTACCTTCGTATCTGTAATAGCTTAGTCAAGTTCAGGTGTTAGAACTTAGTAGGCTAGAGTTCAGTAGTTGCTTAGTTCAGTAGAAGATCTCGCACTCAACTGTTGTATTTTTAGCCCTACCCTTTCGATTCGGATTTTCACTTTCACTAGTATCTTCAAAAGGACTAAGATTGTCCGTTAATTTCTTTATCCCATACCCGCGTTCTAACTCCTTGTTAAACACCGTCGAATTAAACCACCATCTTTTCATAGAGTTTTCTTGCCCCCTATTTGTACTATTTGTATTATTTGTATAAAAATACAATAGATGAATAGTCATTCGATCCACAATTCTTTCTTTTTATTTGAATATCTTATTTCCTATCAAACTAAACATACAAATTCAATCACTACTAATAGGAAGTGTGAATAGGGATTCTAGTTGCTTGGCCTGTAGTGGGTATCTGGTTCACTGCTTTAGGTATCAGTACCATGGCTTTCAACCTAAATGGTTTCAATTTCAACTAATCTGTAGTTGATAGTCAAGGTCGTGTAATTAATACTTGGGCTGATATCATCAACCGTGCTAACCTTGGTATGGAAGTTATGCATGAACGTAATGCTCATAATTTCCCTATAGACCTAGCTGCTATTGAAGCTCCAACAAATGGCTAAGACTTGTTCTTAATGTGTAGGAGTTTTTGAAAATAGACTAGATAAATATAAGGAGTGATCGAAGAAGTCAGTTGGTCAGCCAATCACCAACTGAATCTGCACAGGAGTTCATGCCCATGCACTGAATGGTCTGAAGAACGTCAGTAGGAAAGTCACTTCAGTTGAAGGTCCGAGGATTCAGAGGAAGTCAACCTTGATGTTTGACAAGTCTCACCTACCAATCTACCTCGACCAATAAGGAGTCGAATAGCGACCTATCTTTTCTGACAAAAGTTGCACCTAGATTGAAAAAGAGGAGAATCTCATCAGTGCACCTACTCACCAACGTTCAAAATAAATGAGCTGTTTTTCTTGTCGTTTTGACACGTGGCTAGACCTCCCTCCAACGGATCTATTCACCATTGACAATTATAAATAAGAGAAGTCTTCATGCAGAGACGACACCGGGAACCAAAGTTATCTACGAACAAACTCTTATAACTCTCAACGAAGAATCCAGTGAAGAACTAGCATCCATTGAAGAACCTCTTTAGTTCATCACTTAGAGTTATATTTGTTCCCCTTCTCTTATCTAAGCGAGCCTCATTGTAATATCTTTAGCTTAGAACCTCGAGGAAGTTCACATCCTTGTGAAACTGTTCTTATTTGTAAGAACTTCCTCTTAGTTGGAGAAGACTCAAACTCTTGTAAATTCACTACGACTATAAGTAGAGAATTTTTCCAGCGTACAGATCACTGAGAACTTGCTCAGTATAAGCTTCAAGTTTGTGTCTGTCCAGTGAACAGACCAACTGAGACTTGCTCAGTATAAATATAACAAGTATCCTGCTTTGTCAGGACAGTAGACGTAGGACCCAGTATGTCCGAAGCACTTTAAAAATTTGTTGTGTTGATTTACTGTTTTCTCTAACTATTCATATTATATTAAAAATTGTATTTCATCAAACTCAGCATAAAACTGGTGTTTTCTAACCGAGACGTTTGATAGGGCCTACACTTCCGCACACACTCTAATACTGAACGACTGTTCGACTGACTAAAGTCAGAAGAGCTGAACTCAGTAGAAGAATTTCTTGCCCATGCGATCTGAAGCATATTTGGCTACCTGACTCAGATCAGTAGCACATTCAGGTAGAGCTGACTTCGCGTTTGAGAATGAAATTTGTATTCAGGTGTATTAACCCTCCCCCCCCCTACACCTAAACCACGTCTTAGGAGCAACAAAGAATCTACAGTCTTTGCGCCTTGAAGTACATATCGAAACCCATTAAGAGATCATGCCATGGGATTTGCTTCCAATTACCTTCATCCAAACCATACATTCTGGAAATATTTGAATCCTAATGGGGTGCTTTGAGATCAAGGAGGTGTAGAAAGTTTGTCCGCTAGCTGTGTAGAAGTATTCATGATATGTTTCCCAAGCCTCTTTTGGGAGGATGTCTGGATTTAACATGGTTCTTTTAGCTCCAGTATCAAGTACTCCAATAACTTTGATAGGCCTGTCATATTTAGTAGGTAATAGCTTAACCTGAAGATAAGGATAAGGTATACCTTCTTGTACTATCATATTGCTTCGGCCCGATTATAACATAAAAATTGGGACTGGATCGTCAGACAGCTCGGAGTCTGATGATTCATCTTCAGTGGAGGATTCCTGAAGAATGAAAGTTGTATCATCATCTTGTTCTTCTTGTTCGGAGAAGATAGACTCAATATCAACATCCTCAAACTCTCCTTCTAGAGTTAGAAAGGCTAGTGAGGCTAGCTTGGAAGTTTTGTTGTCTTTGTTTGGACAATTCTTTGCATAATGCCCTTCTTTATTGCAGAGATAGCACCAATTTGTTTTCTTTTTCCTGAAAGATTTTCTCCTGAAAAACTTGTACTTCTTCTTATTAGACTTTTTCTTGAATTTGTTCATTTCCTTCTTCTTGGAGGAAGAACTACATCCTTTATCTTGACATTTGATTTCCAAAAAAAACTTATCACAGACTGATTTTGGAATCTTCCTTCTCTCCATCATTTCCTTGAAAAGATTTTGCTGCTCATAAAGTTTGTTAAGAGCAGAGAGATAAATTTGATGGATTTGTCCCATATTGGTACTTGCCACATCTTATCGGTTTGGCTGGATCATTCTCGCCATCTCAAGTTGCAGCTCCTTTGGTAGAGACGCAATGTAGACATTTTTTAGATTTTGATCATTATAGCCATTTAGGAAATATATCCTTTCTATTGGGTATGAAATTCAAAATGATAAGATTTGAAGATCTCAAAACCCCTAGCTGAATGATGAACCTTATAATGTAATAGCTTAGTTGAGTTCAATATGTTAGGAACTCAGTAGGCTAGCTAGAGTTCAGTAGCTGATAGGTTCAGTAGAACATCTTGTGTTAGCCGAAAGAACTCGGCACCAAAGAACTCAGTCGAGTGTTTCAAAACCCACTAAATCTGCAAAGAAAATCGAGCCAAATATTGAATATCTTAGAAGAATGTCAGTAGAAGACAACTCAGTAAAAGGTCCGAGGAATCAGAGGAAGTCAACTCAGCATGCTCTTCGAGTTTGAACAAACTTCACCAACTTCTTAACTCGACCAAAAAGAGAAAATCCCTAGACTAAAAAAGACTAACAAAAGAGAAAATTCCTACAGTGACATTCGAATTGAAGATAGTCATTTTTTCTATCGTATTCGACACGTGTCTAGACTTCCTCCAACGGATCTATTCATGAGTCGAGACTATAAATAAAGAAAAGTCTTCATGCAGAGAAGATAACAACAAACAGGGAACCAAAGCATTCTAGCACTGAAACTCTCTAGCGATCTTAAAGCTTTACACATCAAAGAACTCATACACCGAGAGATCACTTTAGTTCTTCACTTTAAAGATTCATTGTTCCCTTTCCCTATTCTAATCAATTATTGTAATATTTTAAGCTTAGAAAACTCGAAGGAGTTCAGCTTACTGAACTGTTCTTATTGTAAGAACTCCTTCTTAGTTGGAGAGAATCAAACCTTGTGTTTGAACTTGTAAATTCACTAAGACTATAACTAGAGTATCTGTCCAGCGTACAAATTAACTGAGACTTGCTCAATATAAGTAATCAAGAACTCCTTTGGTAGAAGCGCAATGTAGACAAATTTGAGTTTGGGATCATTGTAGTCATTGAGGCAATAGAACCTTTCTGACATTCTTTTAAGATGCCAGTTCAAATCCTTCTTTCAGAGAGAACAACATTTCATAGAGAAATATTCCTGAGAGATAGCTTTTGTATAAAGCGATAGATCCCCAATAAATTCTCTATGAATTTCTCCTAATCCTTCTCCTAGAGTAGCTGCCTCAAGAATTTGGTGTTGACGATATTCACCCAGACTTTGTGAACAGTCCGTATTGTGTGAATGTATGAACACTGTACTTTCAAGACAAATGTACTGCACTTTCAAGGTAAATATACAGTACTTTATTTATCAGATTACAAAATTACCCCTTAAGTGCAGTTTGATGATTTTGAAAGTGCAATATTATCATCTATAAAGTGCAGTACATTTGTCTTTAAAGTGTAGTATTCACATGTTCACACGATAAAAATATGTTCACATTTGAACCTCCTCCTATATATATATCTAGATATAGGGAGTGGAGCATATGAAACTAACATTGTTGGTGAAAACTAATAATCAAACTCATATATTAGTTTAGGAAAATCGACGGCTAGTTCTGAATCTAGGGTTTAATGAATGTGCATATTTTGCATTTCCACTATGCATAATCCCCACATCTGCTATGCATAGAACCTATAATGATTAAAATACTGAAGGAATATGCATAAACAAAATTGTAAATATGGAAAGTGAAATTTTGAACCCGGGGTCCAGATCTAGCGGTCGATTGACATAAATCAATGGATGATATTGGTTCATAATTCGTATATGCGATAGAGTATATTTCATTTAATAAATATTCTTTCTTTATATATATTGTATATCTTTTTTGTTAAATAAACAAAATGTAAAAATCCCATAATTTTATGTTGGTGTTGTAAATATATTTTATATATATACTTACCATATATTGTGATGACCATGTAAACTCTAAAAGTCCATAAGTCCATCTTATACTTTATAAATAGAGGTCTCAACCCTCATAATAATACACATCTATTTTCCGTCTTCTCTATTATTCTCTCATTCCATATAGTTTATAACACGTTATAAGCACGAAAAAGTTCTCCTCACAAAAGGATTCCGCCGAGTTGCTACCGAAGCCTCCATGTGACTACTAGATCTAAATCTAAAACAAAGGTATCGTACCCTTTCCCATTTTTTTTAACTAGATACTCAATATCAAAACTTGTTTGCAATTATTATGATTTTTTTATTGAAAATAAAAAGTAAGTAGTGGCATGATGAATTTTTTTGTGAGTGCGACAACATAAGCACTTCGATCCGGATACGACAAGATATCTATTATGGTCCGTTTTCATTAAGTGATTTATTCGATCTCATATATTGTTATAGTTGTTGCCCCATAAGTGGCAAAATACATGAATATTCCAGAAGAATATCACATGTCCTTGAAGAACATTTCTAATGACTTGATTTCTTTTCAAGAAATGATATGAGATCCCGTAGATCCCATAATCTATAAAAGAAAGTATGTTATATTTATATTCTTGAAGAATATTGTATGCTCTTGAAGAGCAATTCCAAAATATTTCAACTTGATTTGTTGCTCTATAAGTAGCACAATCAATATTCCTGAAGAATATTACATGCTCTTGAAGAGCTTTTACTTTACGTTTTTATTTATTTATTTGTTTGTTTGTTTGTTTATCTAATGTTAAATAACAATTGTTGCTCCAACAGTAGCACAATTCATATTCCTGCAGAATATCACATGCTCTTAATGAGCAATTTGTTGAAATAATTGTAATGTTGCTCCAGAAGTAGTACAATTTAATATTCTTGAAGAATATTTCACACTCTTGAAGAATTTTAATATTATCTATGTATTTACTATATACCTCAGCTTTTTTTTCTCCTGCATACTCTATAATATTTATATATATGTATACATACAATCTTAATTTGGTGCTCACGAGCGATGCGCAATTAATATTCCTTGATATTATTACGTACTTTTGATAAACAATTCATATAATATGTGTTATTGTTGGGCGAATCTTGGTTCTTGAATTGTTATTTTTGTTGCTCCCAAAGTAGTACAATTGATATCCCCAAAAAGCACTATATGTTCCTACAGAGCCATTGGGTTTCGCGAAAATATTAGCCTTTCGCCTGAAGTAGTTTAATATATACTAAAATTGTTGCTCTGAAGTAGCACAATTTGTAGTCCTGAAGAATACTACATGTTCTTGAAGAAATTCAAGCTCTTGATTTTGGCAAATACTATATGTTCATAATTCTAATTGCTGCTCTTGAAGTAGCACAATTAACTCTACATGTTCTTGAAGAATAATTCAATTTATCATTTTGGAATCATGTAATACAAATTTGTTGCTCCAAAGTAGCATAATTAATTGAAGAATATTACATGTTCCTGAAGAACAATCATACTTTATGGGATATTCTAATTTAATTCATGCCTTAATATATAATTGATAGCAGAGTTCCTATATGGTTGATAAATAGATTCATAATATTCCATTACGGTTTAATACGTTTTCAAGTAATTATGTGCGATCTAGAAGATCTCACAATTCGCATTTTACTGATTTTATTTCTCTTGAATAACATTAAATTATTGCTCTCGAACTAGCACAATTAAATTCCTGAAGAATGATTATATTGTGATAGTAACATTACTAACACATGTTTGTGGAAATGTCTGCAATATAATACATTTATATACTATTAAACTTTTGCTCCTGAAGTAGCATCATTTATATTCTAGAAGAATCTTAAATGTTCTTATAGAGCAACTTCGTGTTTTGTGTGATATATGTTATTCCCGAATGAAAATTATTATTTATGTCTTGTTGACATTAATGCACTCTTGATATCAATGTTCATCTATCAATAAGAGGGCATGAGAGAGACAATACAAATGAAGCATCCCAGTAGGATTGCTTAAAGATATAATTGATTGTCCTCCCTAAAGCTCGATACGAGTATATGCATCCTAAATTGCGAGATTTTCAAATCCAGTGCATAGAAATTATTGACGGCTCCAGAAGAGCATGTATCATTCTATCAAACGATACGAAATCAACTATTGAGTAAGTCTTGAAGTAAACCCTTTACTTTAGTAAGTCTAGAAGGAACTTACTAAGTTTTAAGGATATCCGCTGCAATAGATACCATACTAAAATAATATACAAAAGTAGTGATTCTTTTGTGTATACCCATAAGCTAACAAAAGAAAAGTTATCACACTACTACCTTGAATGTATTACACATGCATAAAAACAAGTGAGACAAAACATGTCATGAACCGGAAGTTCAAAAGAGCTTTATACTTTGACATGATAAGTTTGGACATCTGCAAGCAACTATGATGTGCAACATAATTGAAATTCATATGGGCGCTGCAGAGAGATCCTGAAGAATCTCTAAATTTCCATGAATGCTCGATTTTTATAAGAAATGTAGCACTTGGTAAAACAACAATTTCAAAAATAAAGAGCTCAATTCCATAAAGAAAATTTGTCTTGATAAACCGAGTGAGTTTATGAAACTCCAAGTTCCTCATGAAGAGGATTTAATATTATTTGACTTTGGGATTGAGATTAAAAAATTAGTTGCTCATGACCATACTCAAAATGGTTTTTGTCCATACAAATATGAGTCTCATAAGAAGATTGTTATTATGATGAAATAATGTTCCCAACATTAGGAGGAACATATGTCACATTTGGATTCCTGAAGTAATCAATGTGAAATCTACATCCAACAAAAAGCACAAGAACAAACTAGTCACATTTGGATTCCAGAAGTAACCAATGTGAACAAGAAGTCGAAAGATTCATTTGCAAAATATTGCGAATCAACTTCTTGATGTTTTAGTATGTATATAGAAGAAGTGACAATGTTATATACATTTGCTATAAATACTCCCGCACGAATAAATGTCCCTGAAGGACAAGTACAAATGGTTGCAAATGATTATAAAATTCGTCAAAAATATGGTCGACCAATTGGTTCTAGAAGAAATTTTGTGTCTAATTAGAAAAGGGGCACAACATATGAACCAAAAAATGACGATAATGATTAATCAATCAAATAAAACTTCCTGAAGAACTGCCAGCATCTAATTAATGAGATCTCAATATATTGGAGAGATCAAGTATCGTCGTGGACACGTGACGATATATTCGCCTTTAATATGACTCTTGAAATGAAAAAAGAGGATCCTCAACGACGATCTATAAGAGATTGTCAAGATTGAAATAATTGGTCAAAGAGGAACGAAGTCGTATAAGGTGAATTAATATTTCCTAGAAAGCCCGAAACATTTGGACCTGTAGTTCCAAAATCCGAAAAGTATATCTCAGAAGGATACTGTTGGGTTATGAGTCAGTAGATGGTACTCAGCTGTCTAGTGGCTAAAAGAATATTGGGGGAAATCATAGTAGTACTATGGAATTGAAGATCCCAAAACCCAGCTGATATCAGTAGTATAGTACGTCGATAGGATTAGACGATGTATAGGTTAGACTTTTTTTGTTTTGATTATCTTTTTGTCTAAGTCTCATGCGGGGTAAAGCTTGTTGGGACTGATCTTCTGACGAAGTTACTCTCCAGAACCCCACGTCATCAATGTAAGAGCTTGTGTTCTTCAGCCAGCAGCTGATCTTCATCTCAGTAGGAGACAACCCACCAGCTGATAAGATATCAGCACAAGAACATAATGCAAAGCTCAATCCCTTCGCAGTTATCAGCTGACCCACCAGAGCCTTATCAGCTTGTCAGCCAACTCAGCCAAAGAAGATAGAGACTGTCTTGAGTCTACTGTATCCAACAGAAAGCGACCCTAGTCGTAAACATCTTTTCGAAGTTCAGCAGAAGATCATACGAGGATGTGGAATAGTCAACTCTATCTCGACACATTCTCACCTACCACAAACCTCGACCAATGAGGCGCCGACAACGCTTTGACACTGCTCGACCAACTAAAGTTGCTCTCATGTACAGTATTAACTGCCGTGCTGCAACAATTTGAATTTATGGCCGTTTTCTTTGGAAGCTTGTGACACGTGGTATCGTCTTCTCCAACGGACATATGCCTGCTCACAACTATAAATAGAGAAGAAATCCGAGCTCCACGCAACGGGACTCATAAGGGAAAAAGCTCAAGCTCAAGAACACTCTAGCGAACTCAACAGATTATACAGAGAAGAACTTGCTTTCATAGAATATTTGTAGTTCTTCTCTCTAGAGTATTTAGATCCCTTTCTTCTCTAGACTAAGCTCATTGCGGTTATAGCTTAGATTTCGAAGGAGTTCACTTTTAGTGAATTGTTCTTATTGTAAGAACTCCTTCTTAGTTGGAGATTATCCCCTCCCTTTCGAACTTAAGTTTGAATTGTAAAGTTGCTAAGGACTATAACTTAGAAGGATCTGTCCAGTGCACAGATACCTTGTTGAGACTTGCTCAGAATAATCAACAAGTTCTCCTGCCAAGTCAGGACTGTGGACGTAGGATCTTGCGTATCCGAACCACATTATATCGCTTGTGTTATTTACTGTTTTATTGCATATCATACAAACCGCTCAAAATCATATGTTTGCATAAAACGTATTTTAAAGCGCACGACAAAAGAATTTATCTTGCGAAAACACGTTTTCAAAGCGAGACAAATCTTCGGGCCCTACACACTTGTCCGCACAACGTCTCCGGCCCGAGTTTCAACGACCCGACTAAAGTTAGTAGGAGAGCTCGATGGCGGCTGATGTTGGTCCCGAGTGTACGGTCGGGTGTAGAGGGGGGGTGAATACACCTGAATCCGATTTTCTCAACTTCGAACACGAACAGTCCTGTTCAGGAAAGTGCCGTACTGAAATAATTCCGCAGACCAAATAGCTGTTCTGAATCGTGTGTGGAAAAGAATCTGACTCTACTTAGATCTGCCAGCTGACTGAGTCAGAATTCAGTATCAAACAGGTAGAGTTCAGCGGTGCAGAAAAGTGTAGGCCCAAATCAGTTGAGTGGAAAAACCGTTTTAGCAAGTCTCAGTTCAGTAAATAGACAGTTCAGTATGCTGAGACAGTTGTATGATTTTAAAGTAGGTTTTCAGTATGAACAGTAAAATCAATGCAACAGTAATCAGAAAGCAATAACAAGACACAAATTTTTAAAGTGGTTCGGATATCAATCGATCCTACGTCCACTATCCCGAAAGTTCAGGAGGCTATTTATTATACTGAGTTAGTCTCAGTCAGCTTGTGCACAGGACAAAGCCGTGGCTTGGGGATTATACTGAGCAAGTCCCAGTTTACAAAGGCATCAAACTAAAGTGTTTAACAAACTTCTCCAACTATGAAGAAGTCATTTTACAATAAGGATTGGGTTCAAATATGAACTCCTTCGCCTAAGCTATAAGTATATTCTGTTGAGCTTAGGGTTAGAGGGATAGGGAATGAGAGTGTGGCTTCTAGATCGACGAACAGCTGAAATAAGCTTTAGGTTCGTGTATCGTCGATTTGTGTTGGATATGAGTCAGTAGATGATACTCAGTTGTTGTTCGGTTAAAAGAAAATTGGGGGAAATCATAGTAGTACTATGGAATTGAAGATCCCAAAACCTAGCTGATATCAGTAGATTAGTGTGTCGTTAGGATTAGCTGATGTATAGGTTAGACTTGATGTATTGATTATTATTTTTGTCTAAGTCCTGTACGGGGTAGTTGTTGAACTGATCTTCTGTCGAAGATACTTTTCAGAACCCCACGTCATCGGTGTAATCGCTTGTGTTCTTCGGTCGGCGGTGATCTTCCACTCGGTCGAAGAGCAGCGCATCGGTGACAAATCATTAGTAGAAGACTACTCCCGGTGATAGTCATCGGCGGAAGAACGAGAAACAAGCACGGTACCTTTGCGGTCGCCGGTGACCTACTCGGTAGATGCCGTGTCGGCCGACTCGGTGAAGAAGACGAGAGACTTTTTAGTCTAACGTATCCTACGGAAAGCGACCCGACTATTCAAGTCTTTTCGAAAAGTTCAGCAGAAGATATACGAGGTTGTTGAACGGTCAACTCTGACATTCTCACCAACTACAAACCTTGACCAATGAGAAGCCGACAACGCTTACCTACTCTACACAGTAAAGCTGCTCTCATGAACAATGCATTCTCGCCTGTTCGCAACAAGTTCGAATTATGGCCGTTTTCTTTGGAAGCTTGTGACACGTGGCATCGTCGTCTCCAACGGACATATGCCATAACTCACAACTATAAATAGAGAAGTTTTTGAAGCTTCGAGTGACGGAATTTCAAAGGGACAAGCTCAAGTTCATAAACGCTCTAGAACACTCAAAGATCATCCAGAGGAAAACTTGCGTACTTAGAAGATTTCTCAGTTTTTCTCTCTAGAGTTCTTACATCCGTTTCTTCTCTAGACTAAGCTCATTGTCATATTTATAGCTTAGATTCGAAGGAGTTCACATTTAGTGAATTGTTCTTATTGTAAGAACTCCTTCTCAGTTGGAGAAAATTCCCTTCCCTTTCAGACTTAGGTTTGGATTGTAAAGTCGCTAAGGACTATAACTTAGAGGAGGCGTCCGGTGCGCAGTATCCCTGCCGAGGCTTGCTCGGGAATAATCAACAAGTTCTCCTGCCTTGTTCAGGACCGTGGACGTAGGATCTTGCATATCCGAACCACGTTAAATTGCTTGTGTTCTTTTACTGTTTTATTGCATAGCATTCTACTGACTTGAAAATCATAAGCTTGCATAAAACATATTTTATAAAGTGCACGACCAAAAGATTTAATTTGCTAAAACGTGTTTTCAAAAGAGACGAATTCCGGGCCCCACACTTTCCGCACAACAGTCTCAGGCCGATTCTCAAAGTAATGCGACAACGATCGGTAGGAGAAGCTCGATGGCCGACTCACTCGTCCCGCGATCGAAGGCTTATTTGGCGCTGTTCATCGGTTGCAATCATCGGCTCGGTGACTTTCATTGAGAAAAAGAAACGAGCTCGGGTGTATTCACCCCCCCCTCTACACGACTTATTATCTCCGAACCAACAATTGGTATCGGAGCGCACGGTGTTCGTCGATCGCCGGTTCGAAATCTTGGTCCTCTCGAAGCCCGATCCTCGAAAACCGTTTTCCTTCGCATAAGCATCTTTTCAGCATCCTTATACTCTTACTCTTACAATGTCGATATGTCAGGTATTAGGATGGTACCGATGTTCTCAATAGAGAACTACACGGTATGGCGCGTACGTATGGAGGCACAACTTAACGTCACTCCACGACAGCATGTCGAGATGTCCTAGAGTCGGGACCGATCATTCCCATGATCGACGGCGTAGTATTTGCTCTTTGGAGGAGGCGTGGGAGCACAAGCGGTGCTAAGGTTCCCAAAGACAAATGCGCCTTCACGCCGAAGAGAAGAAGCTGCACAACCTTGATCGAGTTGCACGTAATGCCATACTGACTACGCTCAGTGATTCACACCTCGGAAGGGTACATGATTGCAAGACGGTGAAAGAGCTATGGGACCCCTTGGCTGTACTGAGCCATGGAACCCCTCAGATCAAAGAAAATAAGCTCGAGCTAGAGCTTCAGAAGTTCGACGCCTTTGCAATGGAGCCTACTGAAACCATTGAGGAGCTGAGTGTCAGATTCACCAATCAAGTCAATGTCATCAATAGGTGGGGAGGTCGTTCACCAACAAGGAGATGAACACCAAGATCTTGAGAGCGTTGCCCAGACGAAGTGGCTTCCATTTGCTACTTATTTACGTCGCTCACGATCTAAATGCTCTAACTCCCGATGTTATATTTTCGTAATTAAAATCGGAGGAATTCGAGCATAGCCTACCCCAAAAGTGCTTAAGCGCTCCCGGCGACACACGGTTCGATCACGCCTTCAAGGCAACGATCGGCAATACAGGAGCCAAGCCTATTTCCTCAAGCAAAGGCGTGGCCACATCGGTAGCAAAGTCTTACGAGACTTGAGGCCACGACCGGCTAGCAGCGATGGCTCTCAAATATCGAGAGGGAAAAGGAGAGAGTCGGAAAGTTGAGGAAATACAACCGAGATTCTTCTTTAGGTAAGAAAGAATATCATAAGAAAGAAGAATCTAATCCTTCTACTGAATGCGGGAAATCGGAGCTGCTTGCCGGTCGTCTAAAGACTCGGTGGTAAGAGCAAAGCGAGAACATCCACCTGCTACAACGCAAGAAGGAGGGACACTATCGATACGATTGTCCCGAACTCTCGGCTGCTCAAAGAGCATAACGGCGAGCCGGGGAGAAAGAAATTCGCCGAGAGACGGTAGGCCTATATAGCCGGGAGAGATATCCGACAACTCAATTGAGGAGGATACATTCATGTATTCTTACGAAGACGAAGCCGCATTCGTCGCGTTGAGGTCGCAGAGACGGTTCTTCGATGAGTCGGCCGAATGCGTCGATGGCCGGAGAAGAGGCTGAGGTAAATTCTAAACACATTATTACCTCTTGTTCACATAGCACACAAGACACGTGCTCGGTCACAGATGATCCTCTAGATGTGGTACAAGCCTACGACGATCTGCTAGAGGACAATTCGGTGGCGAGAGAGTTCAGCAGAACCATCCGGGAACTTGAACAGGTAAAGGGCGAGAATCGGAGACATTTTTCGATTGTCGGTCTCTACTGAGTCAGTGGATCTAGTTGCGAGATTCAAGGAAGAGATTGAATCTCTTATGACTAAGTCTCAGCTTCAAGAGACTCAAATCTCAATTCTGACCAAGGACAATTCTGAGAAAGAGACTGAAATAGCCCAGCTCAATCAGAAGCTCACAGATGTGCAGAATGACTATGACTCACTCAGAAGGAGTGACGAGGTCGGGAGAGGTTTGATGACTGAACAATACCTGGGAGCGAAGGAGAAGCTTGAAAGCATGCTTAGAGCACAACGGCCAACTGTTGTGAAAGAAGGCCTTAGCTATACCCACGAAGCTTCCACCTCCAAAAGCACAGCAACTACGGGCGATAGGTTCGTCGGAGGGAAAGGTGCAAGGCTGCGACACCACACCTCGGGCGAAGAACAAACGAGAAAATGATTGCACCTCGGCCCGAGTAGCAACAAGCGGTGACCAAAGGTTCCGGCCCGGGACACCGTGATCAAATTCGGGGGGAACCAAGAAGGTCGAGATGGGTAGAACGGTACAAGGAGCCATTGTATGAGCACCCGGCTCGGTGCGGCTCGTACTACTATGACCCCGGGGGTCGGGGAGAAGCGCTAAGACTCGGAAGAAGAAAGCGCCTGAACCCCAAAATCATCGGCGAAAGTCGGTATCTCCAAGTCCTGTGGAGAAGAAAGGCGACAAGGTTCGGAAGAAGAAGTCTAGGACTTCTAAGGTCCCGAGACAGATCCGGGTTCCAAAATCACCCACTAACCGAGTAAAGACCCAATCGAACCAAAGGGTACCTAAAAATGCCTCTGTTTTGCAGGTGCATAAGGACCCATAGATAGTGGACGGCGGTTGCTCGAGACACATGACTTACCGAGAAGAGCCTGCCGACTAACTACGTACAAGAAGATGGTCCCGGAATTGAATTCGGTGACAACTCAAAAGGCTACACAAGGGGATACGGAACGCCGAACATTGGGGCGCCACGGTTCAAGAGTAACATATGTTGAAGGACTTCAACATAATCTCCCTTTCGATCGATCAATTCCGTGATAATCTTAATAGAGTAATCTTTGGCCCGGTTTACGTGATATTGTTGACAAATCTACGGGGAAAACAGCGTTATCGGGTTTGCGGAGGAAGAACATCTATGTTGCAAGCTGGAATACCACGAGAACACGAGGCTTGCTTGCTCGCACGGACAAAATGCGGTGACAAGTCGGGTGGCTATGGCACAATAGACTCGGCCACCCGAACTTCAAGACCATGAACAAGCTAGTCAAGAACTCCAAAGTCGAGAACGCCCAACGAATCGTTTATCAAAGGACGAAATTGTGAAGCATGCACGAAGGGAAAGCAAACAAAGAGTAGCAATCCACCTATTCCGTCACCTTCCACCGATGGAATCCTTGGTACTTCACATGGACTTATTCGGGCAGTCACTCCGGTGACTATAAGAGGCAAGAAGTATGCCCTCGTCGTCGTCACTACTCGAGATATACTTGGGTCATCTTCATCGCCAACAAATCGATGTTCGGCTGAGTTACCTAATCTGCGAAGAAACTCGGTGTGGAAAAGAACATCAAGATTAAGAAGATACGCTTAGACGGAGGAACAAAGTTTCGAACTCGGTAGTTAAGACATACTTGCGATAAAGAGGGAATTCAGCACGAGACATCGGCTGCGCGCACCCCTCGGCGAACGGACTTGCTTGAACGTAAGAACGAGAACACTCAAAGAAGCAGCAAGAACGCTCCTCGCAGATTCCGGACTACCCTCAAAGTTTTGGGCTGAAGCTACCGACACCGCTTTGTTACACTCGGAATCGCTCACTACGACACGGCAACACATGAAGACGCCTTACGAACTGTGGAAAGGGAGAATTCCTTCTATTTCTCATTTTCATGTTTTCTGTTTGTCCTTGCTTTATCCACAATAATGGGAAAGATCAGTTGAAGGTCATTGATAGCAAATCTGATCAAGGAGTATTCTTAGGATACTCCAGAAGTCGATAAAGCCTTCGAGTCTTTAACTATCGGACTCTTTGTGTGGAGGAAAGCCCTCATGTTGTTTTTGATGAATTTGTTACTAAGAACGGGGAAAGATACAAAGTCAAATACTGAAGATGTCGGCGGCAAGCTACGGGATCTCGGATGAATGATAAAGCCGAAAAGATCCGGCATTGTTGGGATGATGAGTCGGACGATGAAGAAATTCGGACTCGGCCCAACAAGCAACGTAGGCGACCTAGTTGATTCTCCCCAAACCGAATCAACAACGAGGTAACATCGGTCGATGAGGAAGCCCCTGTGGTAACCGAGACCTCTGCGAGAATATAAACTCGGGGGGAACGATTAATGTTCCTGAGCTAAATGCCCCCGAACACGGAAACTCGGTAGACCCTAACCTTCTTCTTGAATTGCTTGATCACGAACAGTACTCTTCGAAATGCCTAATACACCTACGGCGTGCGAAGTAGTATCGAAAGAAGAAGCCCGACTCGGGCATTCGTGGCTCGATGCTCATTCTTCGAGATCTTATCATTGGATATCCATCGGCAACTATAAGGACGAGATCAAGATTAAGTCAAGGAGAAAGCTCACTTTACTCTTGTTTTTACGTCTATAGAAGAACCTCGGTCGATAGAGGACGTACTTAAAGATCTTGATTGGGTCATTTCTATGCAAGAAGAGCTGAACCGGTTCGTCGAGAAATGAAGTTTGGGAGCTTGTCGACGGAACTGGAGACATCGGCACGTGATTGGAACTAAGTGGGTCTTCAAGAACAAGCGAGATGAAAACAACGTCATTGTTAGAAATAAAGCTCGACTAGTTGCTAAAGGATACGATCGGGCGAGAGGAATTGACTTTGATGAAACATTTGCTCCGGTCGTCGGATTGGAAGCCATTCGTCTTTTCCTAGCTTATGCAACCCATCGGGGATTTAAGGTATATCGAGATGGATGTGAAGTCGGCTTTTACGAACGGCGTGCGAAGGAAGAAGTCTACGTGGAACAACCGCTCGGCTTTCGGCGGGGACATCGGGTGTACGAGACTTAGGAAAGCTCAGTATGGGTTCAAGCAAGCACCCGGGGCTTGGTATGATACCCTATCGAGACTTTCTACTTCGAAAGGTTTTCGAAGGGGACGATAGGTGCACCCTATTCAACATAATGTCGGGAGATGACATTCTACGGGTGCGGATCTACGTGGACGACATCATTTTCGGGCTGCGAAACGAAGTCATATGTCGGCGGTTCGAGAAGATGATGAAAGAGAAATTCGAGATGTCCATGATGGGAGAGATGAATTATTTCCTTGGATTTCAAGTGAAGCAATCACCTGAAGGAATCTTCATCAATCAAGCCAAATACACTCGAGATCTTCTCAAGAGATTCGGCTGCGACTCCAGCAAGCCGGTCAAAATCCCCATGAACACGAACTTTAAAATCGATCTAGACAAAGAGGGAGCTTCTGTTAAATCTACGATTATAGAGCTATTATAGGCTCTTTACTTTATTTAACAGCTAGCCGTCCTGACTTAACTTATGTTGTAGGTGTATGCGCAAGATTCCAAGCGGATCCCAAGCGAAGTCATTTAGACTTAGCGAAGAAGATTCTGCGCTATTTAAGAGGAACACACGATCTTTGGGTTATGGTATCCTGCGATGATAACTTAATACTAACGAGGTTATTCGATGCGGTGTGCGGGATGCGGGATAGATCGAAAGTCAACTTAGGGACTTGTCGGTTCCTAGAGCGGCAAGCCGATTTCTTGGTTTTCAAAGAAGCGGCATTCGGTAGCAACGTCCACTACGAAGGCGAGTACATGGGCTGCGAGGAAGTTCTTTGTGCCCAGAATCCTTTGGCTTCGACAACAACTTAGAGATTATGGTATAACTCAGGATGAAGTGCCCATCTACTGCGACTCCACAAGTGCAATTGCCATAACTCAGAACCAGTTCTACATAAGATGCAAGCACGTGGATATCCGACACCACTTCATCAGAGACCATGTCGAGAAGAAGGATATCAGGATGGAGAAGATCCATACCGACAAGCAAAGGGGCGAGATATACTAACCAAACCACTAGGCGAGAACAAGGTTCGGGAGAACTATCGGTTGAGCTAGGCTCTCTTGGATCCCTCCGAGATGCGTCGGTAGATGCCGACTACGAGAACATCATTGCCCAACAATTGGTAACAATTGGTATCGGCATAAGGAATCGATCGACGGATCGGATAACTAAGTACAGTGACTCAGTTGGGAAAGTCACACTTGTACACGGCAAGGGGGAACATAGTCATCGGCATGACAACCATTCTCCTTATACATAACGGTAACCAGCTGATAAGTTCAGCTGAAGAGGTTCGGTAACCAGCTGATAAGTTCAGCGTAATCTTGTGTACTTATTTTTTTTGAAGCATGCTCGCATTTATTGCATCAGTCGCTCACACTCAGTAGTTAATGTGCATTCATTTCCCGCCATTAATAGTTTAAGGAAAGGTCAGTAGGAAACCTTTTCATTTGCATAAAGCGAATAATTAATCTTTGCCGTCGCGCATTTAATGCATGTCTTCTCACTTACCTTTATTACGTAGATCTATGTTTTAGGCGGCTTTTGTAATCATTCCTTTTATAACATTAAATCTTAGCCGTTCATAGTTTTTGGAAGATTAAAACTCAGTCGTTGGATTGAAACTTGCAATCAAGCCAATATATACAAAATCTTTCATCTTCTATCTTTTTCCTCACTTTTCGCCATTATCAAATCCTAAGAGCTTTTATCGCAAATCAGTTTCCATCTCAAACTTCTTATAACTGCTTTGCCTGTGCATCTCTCAAGCTCTCATACTCGGTAATGTATTCAAATCTGCTGACAACTACTGACTTACTCTATTTTCAAGTGCTAACATGTGTTTTGCAGATTTCTATGGCGATCTTACAGACTCCTGAACCAATAGTGGAGATCATGGCCATCCGGATTCAGTTCGAACCCACAATGGCTTTCCGCCAGGTGGATATCCCATATCTGGAGCCAATGTTCGATGCTCTGGAGAGGTCAGGGTTGGAGACCCTCGTGACCAAGCATCCGCGTGCCCATCTACCAAGGCAAGTGGCAGAAGCGTATTTCAACTGGAACTCAGTGGCTGCCGGAGGAGAAGAAGCTTCCTTCTCATACATGAGAGATACAACTCTGAACAAGTGGAAGCCGACTCAGCACACCTTCAACATCCGAGAGGCTCTAGTCCTCGCGTTTCAGCTTCCTAATTCTGGTATCTCCCCTATCGGATATAAGGAGAGGGAGATCAACGCTTATGTGCAAAAGTTCTGGGCTGACTATTACACGACTCAGATGAAAGCCTAGGCCCAGAAATTCACTACTCTACCCACTGGCGAGAGGAGGTTGGCCAGTACGGGTAAGCTTCTATTCGGGACCAAGATGTCAGTCCTAATAGAGAGTGTTGTACAGAGGAACTCAGCTTTCGAAGACTCAAAGCTGTACAACACTAAGCTGATAAAGTTTAAGACTAAAGAAGCGACGGAGAAGTCAATTGGCAAAGGGCCACTTTGAGCGAGAAGAGAGCTGCTCCGCCCCGCCATCTCCCGCGATGTGTCCAAGAGGAGGAGGCTTATCAAGCCACGACCGGTGAGGTCACCTGTGGCTCGGCCCGATAACCGTCATAGAAACAGGCTCCTCCTCCACCTCAAGATGAGCAAACCTTGGACTCCGACACGGGGATGGAAGGAGCCGCCCTCAAGGAGAAAGCTCAAGTCATCGGCTCCGATGACACTCGGTCGGACATTCGAGAGCCAAGCGAAGAGGCGAATGGACAACAACTCATACCACTCGTCTACGTGCTACGGTGAGATTCACGATCGAGAATCCGAGAGATAGGCGAGCATGAAGACTTGGTTGACATTGCCATCGGGGCAAGAGTTCGGATGCTTTCGAGGTTCTTAAAGCCCGGGATATTCGATAGATTTTGCAAAAACTCGGTCGGCCATCGATCTGCCGACAGAGGAGCAAGATTTACGAGGGCGGAGATCGGATTCGGGGAGCCAGGCTGATTTGGCGTCCTTTGAGGATCTTCGAGCTTCTATGCTCTATCTTCTTAGCCTGCGTACCACAGCTCCTGCTACTAATGCTCCGCCTCCATCTCCTCCTGCTGATGAGGGTGATGACCAAGAACAAGATCGGGAGATGGAAGGCAACCCCAAGGATGCGGAGTTGGGAGGCTCTGCCGAGGGACCAACTCCCCCATGAGAAGAGCCAATCACCACCCCTGGTACACCGAGGTGAGGCTCGGGGCGCTCGAAGTACGGTCGGGAGTAGCTCCTCGTGTTTTCTGATCAAAGGCTCGGAACAAGCTCTTACCAGATTCAACCCATTGGTTCCGTGTCCTCCAAATCAGTGAATAAGGCGATCAGACGCCAAGGAGCTAAAAACAGACTTCTCGCCAAAGACGTCCATATCAAATGGGAGAAGTATACGAAGGCGCGGCCCGATAGCTTTGAATAAGCTAGCCGGCGGCATCTCCACTCCTCAAGAGGCTCCTTCGCGGCTGATATTAAGGAGATGATCGAGCGAGGTTTTGATAACGCGCAAAGCGGATCTATGCGCACAGAGTCGTTCTTTGCTCCAAGCTCGGCATAAAACATTCTTGCGAGCGGTGACTCATGCTCTCACAACAGTCCAAGCTCAAATGGATGAGCGAAACAAGTTGGCTACAAACAGCCTCCAGACTACTATTAAGCAACAGGCTGAGGTCTTGAACGAGATTCTGAAGGAGATGAAGGAATCCAATGATCTAGCCCTGCTTGAAACTCCGCCGAGAGTCGGTTGCTCATCTCAATCGATCTAGGGCGGCTCAAGAGAAGGACTGGGAGCAATGCGTGACTTGGTCAAGGACTTCGACTCTGAGTTACTCGAGATCAAGGACTCGGTATACAAGCTCGAGAAAGAAGTCATAGCTATCCGTACCCAACCTCGATAAGGGGCTGCGATGCCAAAAAGGGGGGAGGTATAATAAAAGATGAATGCGAAACGGATACGGCGATGTACGGATAATCGGGGAAAGGGTTCGGGGAGGAGAGACCCTCCATGGTGAAGAACCCGCACGGACTCGGGGGGAAAGGGCTCGGGAGGAAGGACCCTCTACTACTCGGGATAAGAACTCTTCGGAGGTCCTTCTCCTAGAATTTCCACTTGACCAACCCCCCATTTCCTCTTTTCTTGCTCACATTGAAGAAGTAGCAAACTTTATTGAGGAGACGAGAAGAAGAAGAGCCCGAGCCCGAACAATTGCCACCGAGAGGCCGGGAAGGAGATTGCAAGCTGTATCTACTTCTCCTTCCTCCCCGGTCCATAAGTTCAAAAATTGCCCAACAGGCTGCAGGATAAGCTCGACCATGAGCGTCGGCTTGAAGAGGCAGCGAGGAAGCAAAGAAGCCCAAGGGCAAAGGCTGTTAGGGGCAAAGGCAAGAAAAAGGTCGGGTCGGTCGAAGGGCGGAAGAAGAAAGCCCAAGCGAGATTTTGCTAAGGCTCTTCCGACCGAGATCCAAGCTACTTGCTCGAGTATTCCCACTTCTACTCTAACACCCGAGCGAGATAGCGGAAGATCAAGCGACACGGGAGGCGACGCTGCAAGGTGCGAGTCTCGGGCGAGGAAACGATGAGAGCGGCCGCACTGCGAAAAGAACGAGGATAGGCGACTTGGCAAAAATGCGTAGCTTATCTCTCAAGCCGGCGGTGATCCGAGGAGGCGGATCCCAAGAGGATCCAAGTTCATCGGGGGCCCATATGTTAAGAATATTCCTATCCCGCATGTGGATAAATGGGTGCCGGGCGATATGAACGTCCATTGGGAAAGGCTGAAAGAGGATTTTATTAAAGGTTATTTTGTATGGCGCATTTATCCTCTCAACTGTCTAGCTGATCAGTTATTCGACGAACTAATCTCGAGATTTGATATCTCATTCGGGAGATCGGTGAGACAGTTATGGAAGAACGAGAATATTCCCTTTCGTGCCCCATCTTTCCGACGTATTCCTCCGCCAAGAAGCGCTAGTGGACTGCCGTGCACGAAGGACATTGAGAGAGAGATAGAGGAAGTTGCTTTCCATCACGGGTTTCTTTGCCCGACAATCCTCTTGACAACGAAGAAATCCGGGGAGATCGGGATCGAGTTTACAAGTATTATTACGGATCCTCCGCCGAGAAGTCTGCTGATTTCAAGGAAAGGACTCAACGCTTCAAGCGTCAGCAGTGATTTCTCCTTCTTTTTGATTTATGTTGTAATAGCTGTAAGAGCTTGTACATCATTGATTATATATATCAGTTCCTATTGCTTGTTAGACAATTACTCATTGTCTTCCAGCTCTTTGCATCGTGTTTTTCACGACTGGTCACTAAGTGATCTGACACACACTCACAGTCAGTTTCTCTGATTTTGCCTATCTCCCACCTACTGATGTATTGAAATTTCTTTATTTTTTTTCCTCAGAATGTTGTAAGGGGGAAATTGTTGTCAGTAGGATAGCATCTTTTATAGACTTGAGAATTTTAAGAGTTAGAGGTAGAGGTTTTGGCATCATCAATTAGGGGGAAATTGTTGGATATGAGTCAGTAGATGATACTCAGCTGTTGTTCGGTTAAAAGAAAATTGGGGGAAATCATAGCAGTACTATGGAATTGAAGATCCCAAAACCTAGCTGATATCAGTAGATTAGTGTGTCGTTAGGATTAGCTGATGTATAGGTTAGACTTGATGTATTGATTATTATTTTTGTTTAAGTCCTGTACGGGGTAGTTGTTGAACTGATCTTCTGTCGAAGATACTTTTCAGAACCCCACGTCATCGGTGTAATCGCTTGTGTTCTTGATCGGCGGTGATCTTCCACTCGGTCGAAGACGGCGCATCGGCGACAAATCATCGATGAAGACTACTCCCGGTGATAGTCATCGGCGGAAGAACAAAAACAAGCACGGTACCTTTGCGGTCGCCCGGTGACCTACTCGGTAGATGTCGTGTCGGCCGACTCATTGAAGAAGACGAGAGACTTTTCGGTCTACTTTGTATCCTACGGAAAGCGACCCGGCTATTCAAGTCTTTTCGAAAAGTTCGGCGAGAAGACATACGAGGTTGTTAAACGGTCAACTCGACATTCTCACCAACTACAAACCTCGACCAATGAGAAGCCGACAACGCTTACCTACTCTACACGGTAAAAGTTGCTCTCATGAACGGTGCATTAAGCGCCTGCTGCAACAAGTTCGAATTATGGCCGTTTTCTTTGGAAGCTTGTGACACATGGCATCGTCGTCTCCAACGGACATATGCCATAACTCACAATTATAAATAGAGAAGTTTTTGAAGCTCCGAGTGACGGAATTTCAAAGGGACAAGCTCAAGTTCATAAACGCTCTAGAACACTCAAAGATCATCCAGAGGAAAACTTGCGTACTTAGAAGATTTCTCAGTTTTTCTCTCTAGAGTTCTTACATCCCTTTCTTCTCTAGACTAAGCTCATTGTCATATTTATAGCTTAGATTCGAAGGAGTTCACATTTAGTGAATTGTTCTTATTGTAAGAACTCCTTCTCAGTTGGAGAAAATTCCCTTCCCTTTCAGACTTAGGTTTGGATTGTAAAGTCACTAAGGACTATAACTTAGAGGAAGCTGTCCGGTCACGCAGTATCCCTGGCTGAGGCTTGCTCAGAATAATCAACAAGTTCTCCTGCCTTGTTCAGGACCGTGGACGTAGGATCTTGCCTATCCGAACTACGTTAAATCGCTTGTGTTCTTTTACTGTTTTATTGCATAGCATTCTACTGACTTGAAAATCATAAGCTTGCATAAAACGTATTTTATAAAGCGCACAGCCAAAAGATTTAATTTGCTAAAACGTGTTTTCAAAAGAGACGAATTACGGGCCCCACACTTTCCGCTACTTGAGTCTCCGACCGATTCTCAAAAATGCCGACAACGATCGGTAGGGAGAGAGCTTCGATGGGCGACTCACTCTGTCCGCGATCGAAAGCTTATTTGGCACTGTTCATCAGTTGCAATCATCAGCTCAGCTGACCTTCATTGAGAAAAAGAAACTGAGCTCAGGTGTATTCACCCCCCCCCCTCTACACCTAACTTATCGTCTCCGGACCAACAATTTGGATACTAGAGGCTCTTCTAATAGTTTAGCTTGGTTCCCTATGAGCTGAGAAGGTAGTCTTTCGCCGGAGATAGATCTTTAAGTTCTTGCGGAAGACTTAGGGTTTTCTGGTTCTAGCTCGTTTGAATGCTTGTGTTTGATTTCGTCGTTAAGCTTATGCGCATTCTCTCTCTCTTTTTTCTCTTGAAATGTCCCTCTATTTATAGATCAGAGATTGGAAAAGATGCGTTGGAGACGATCTTCCTTTCTCTCTCTCTTTTGGTAGCAAACGGCTCTTTTGAAGTAGGTAACAGTGTACTTTCCCACCTTTTTAGGTAAAGGGTTGGCTGCGACTTTAGCGGGTGAGAAGACACGTGTGTTCTTGTCATTCGTCGAGGTGGATAGAGTGGTTGAGACGGCCACGAGACTTCAAGGCAAACCGAAGGCGACTTCTCTCTTCCTCGTATATGACAATGCTGATTGTCTTTCAAAAGTATTTGTGAGTTCCGTACCGTCCGTCGATCTTGAGTCCGATCCCGTATTCGGTAGGTAGATAGGCGAGGAAAGTCTACGAAGATCAGCTACGAGTTCGATGGCTTCTCTGCGAGTCCGGTTCACCGACTCTTTCGATATCTTGCTCTCTTGAGTCCCGATATCCTGAGTCTTCTACTTCTGATGTTAAGGCAGATAATCTACTGAGCGCCTTGATCAGAGCAGAGTGTCTACTGAGTCTGAAACCTCAGAGACAAATAACGATTACAATGGAATGGTTCACCAATCAGATAGGGTTTTGGGATCTTCAAATCTTCTCAACAATCAGAGCACTAGGCTGCTGAGCATGGTTTAGTATAGAAGATAGAATCATTTCCCACTAACTATAACAGTGCTGAGGATAGAATCATCACCCAACAATTTCCCCCTATTTGATGATGCCAAAACCTATCATCTATGCTAACACTAAACAAACAGAAACAGAGCCCCTTACAGTATTACAGGTAAGATCAGTGGAGTTATTCCAACAGTTCTAGACTACTGAGAAAACAGGGCAAAACACAATTTCCCCCATTACATAGAAACTAGACTAGCAGAATCTAACAAAGTAATATACTGACAAGAAAGTAAATAGTAGTGAGTGTGTGAGTCAGTAATCATTTCAGTGATTCTGAGTGTTAAAGCATAATACAAACACGGCTGGATAGACAACAAGTGGTTGTCAGAGCCAAAATCAGATTTGTATATATGAGTGATTCAGACCAGTATAATTACAAATCTTGTTAAGCTTCAGAACTAAGCCTATGAGCCCTTAAACTGCTTGATCCTGTCCATGAATCCTTGAGATTGCGTCTCTGGCAGTGGCACTCCATACATCCGGTATGTGTTCTTCCTCAGCTTCAAGTATGCAGCAAAGTCTGCTGGCTCATCTTCGTCCAGTTCTCTTTTTGATGCAGCATACTTCACTTCAGCTTTTATTATCCCAAAGTGGATTGAGTCATCATTTCTTCTAGGTGGAGGTATGATTCTGGGCTCCGGAACACTGACTTCTATACCTTCAGATACGGCTTTATGCACGTATATGTATAGATCGAGTTCAATTATCATCATCCGTTACGTGTAGGCATCGAGTCTTAGTCATGTTGGGCGAGAACCTCCGGAAATAATTGCGCTTGATGAACTCTATCTTTGCCGATTCCCATCTCACGAGTAAATTGAGCGGGTATCCAATTATGCGTCTTTGGCCATACGTGCGATTTCGGATCGGCAGCTTCCCGAACCTACGTATCGATAAGGAATATCGGCTTTTGAAGGTACTCTCGGCTGGCCTCTTCCTCGGTCCTTTTCCTCGGTGCTTCAGTACGCCTCCCCGGATTCTGTCTGCGGCGGCTGAACTTTTCTAGCCTCTTCGCCTCTGTATAAGTATCCGTTCATTTGGTCGAATATGGCCTCAATCTCATCATCTTGGGCTTCAGTGGCTTTCGAGGAATGTCTTGATTCGGCGGGGGTACTTGATTTTTCTTTTGACGTACCACGCTTCTCGGTGCTTTCTTTGCTTTTGCTCTCTCTTTCTCCCTATCTTCTTCATCCTCGATAATCGGTTTCCTTGGAGGTATCCTAGCGAGGCTTTCTTCCTCCTCGAGCTGGAGATTTTGTCTTTCCTTTGATCAGGCTTAGACTTTGGTTTATTAGCGGCTTACGTTTCGGCCAATCTCCCTTGCCAGCTTCTCATCAGCTGCAATTTGAGCCTCCTCCTCAGCTGAAATGTATCTCTTCGTTTTCCTAGCTGGAGGGGTTAGGAGAGTCAGCACTTTCTTGCCTTTTCCTTGAACAGGTGGAGGGAGAGGAGCCTCTTCCTCTTCTGACACTTCCTGCTCAGCATACTCTGCAACCTCCTTGATAATATCGGTCAGATGCAGGTTGCATGAGTAGCCTGGGTTCCTGAGCCACTTGGGCCAGTCTCAGCTGTGCTCGCAGCCAAGACACCCTGGGCCTTACCCTCTGTCTGAGTCTGAGTCTGAGTCTAGCTTATCTCAGTTACGGACTTGGTCTTTTTCTCAGATCTTAGTGAAGCTGTCCCCTTAAGTAATTCAGCAGTTTTGGTAGGGGTCGGCTTCTCAGTACTCTTCTCTTTTCCTTCCCCCTTTTTGGCATCATCAATTACAGCCGGGGTAAGGATGAGTACCTTCTTGTCTAGGCGTTTGTAGACAGCGGACAGTTCGTCCAGTCTGTCATGGATCTTTGTCAGTGCCAAGTGCAGCTCATTCCTCTCATTAGTCAATTCCTCCGAGTATTGCTTATGGGAGAGGTCAGCTGCTGCCTTGAATTCTGTCAGCTTCTCAGAAATCTTATCCTCCACGACCAGTTGAATGTTGTCAAGTCGGATTTCCGTGGCCTGGGCTTGTTCAGTGAAGGACTCAGTATGAGTGGACATTGAAGCCTGGAATGCTTTGAGAAGTTTGGCTTGTCCTTCCTGAATGATTCTGAGCTGATCATCAAACTGCTTCTGCTGCTTAGCCAAAGCTTCGGATACAATTGCAGAGACAACAGGGGCGGCTGATTTTGATACTAATGTTTTCAGCCCCTGTAGCTCAGTGGTTGTGGCTAGCACAGTCTGTTTCCACACCTTGTGGACGGCCTTCGCAAGAGCTCGATTCTGGATTCCCTGAGCGGTGAGAGCTTTTGCTACGGATCGAGATCTCTTGGTAGTTGGGTTGGGCGCCGCTTCGTAAGTCGACTCCAGCAAGAGCTTAGCGGGCTCTGCTGAGGACGAAGCACCAGCCGTGGACTTCGCAGGTCCAAGGATAACGAGTGGAGGTTGAGCTTGTTCAGTAGCATGTGTATCCTTGTCCTGGGGATTTCCCTCATCAGGCTTTCTAGGCCCTGAATCACTGGGTGGATCTTGACCATCGTGGTTTGATCCATCTGAGGGTGCTGGGCCGGTTGCTAGCTGTCTGTCATGTATTATTGCCAGCATAGCAGCCCTCAGGTTCTCCATGGTGCTGAGGTCAGCAGGCTCAGAGTAGCCTATTTGCTCCCTCAACTTCAATTCTTCTTCATGAAGCTGCTGGCAGGAGTAGTGGAGTACTAGACGTTGTAGATGGGGCCACTCCTGAAATCGCAGCAACATGTGGAGCCTTGCTGATTTTGCAATGAGCAACAAATCAGAGTAGTCAGCAAGCTCTGGAATCTGTTGAAGAATCTCTCGGGATGCTCTGGATACGATCACAGAAGCTTCCATCCCAATTGTCTCTTCTTCGAATCTTTGTCTCGGACTCCAAGTCTATGGGAGACGTCTGAGCCGCAGCAGGAGGCACACTGCTGAGTGGTGGAACTGAGAGGGGGCTGTCAAGACGCTGAATCTCTTCGCTATGTGCTTCTATAGCATCCCCTTGTTCCACTTCTACGGGTTCCTCAGTGGAGACGGCCTTCTCCACTGATTGAGTCTTCTCATATGATTCTGACTCGTCTATCAGCCGTTGAGGCTGAATAGGTTCTTGAGTAGCTGGCGAGCAAGAACTTCGGGGAGAGACCTCAGGCTCAGTAGGCATGTCCGGAATGGCTTTCCTCAGTTTCTTAGCTGGTGCCTTTGGAGTTTTTGCTGGAGGTGTTCTCTTCTTCGAGGGTGTAGCCTGCTGAGGCTTAGTCTGCTGAGTTACGGCTGAGGGACCTGACCCGATCTGCTGAAGAACAGCAGTCTTGTTGTGGAATCTGACCTTCTTCACATTAAAATACTCCTTGTCATTGTAGGTTATTGGTTCGAGATCCGTGAGACATCCTCTATCATTATGGACGACTTCGATCCATAAAGAAGCTTGGCCTTTACACTCAGCGTGCAAGAGGCCTTGTCGAATTTGGCCGCCTGAGCCTTGAATTCACGGATAAAGAACTCCGTCCAATTGATCTGAGCTCTATCATATATGGCCATCATGAGCTGGATCTTGAGCCTCGATACTTGATCGAATGAGCACGCTTGGCCGGGTCGGTAGCGCGTCGTCACAATATAAGCCAAAGCTCGTGCGAGGCAGCATGTTGTTTTTAGGAAAAGCGGCTACGAAGGTCGTGGGCTTTCCACAGAATATTGTCAAGTAGTCATCTACAAGATCATCATTGTACCCCACAGTACTGGCTCCTTCAGAAGGCAGATCAAAACTTCTCTTTAGCGCCTCCTTGATTGATATTTGCTTCAGTATCGGAAAAGCATCCTTGATCTCATGAACGGCGAATATTCCGATTATGTCCCCACCTATTGAGTCAAAGTTAAGATAAACTTCGGCCACCTGCCTCGGGAGGAAGTATGTCGGCTTCCTTGAAAGAAAACTTTCAAGCCCTGACTCTCTAAGAGCTGAGAAGATCTCGTCCATATAATCGAGATCACAGGCGTCGAACTCCATGGTTGGCTCGAACCAAACACGGTCCTTGTCCACGATTTCTTGCATGTTAACTGGAGCAGACACCGAAACATTATTACTTGCCATTGTACCTGTTACACTAGCATTTATCAGTATCGATTTAAATAAAACAGTTTGTATAGTGATTCTAAAAAAGAAAATTAATTCGTGTAGCAGTTGTAATAAGCATACCGAAAGAGAGATTGAGATTCTGAAAGGATATGCAAGAGGGGATTGCAAGAAATGATCTCAGAATTTTTGGATGCAGAGGATTTTAAGTGCGGTAATGGCGGTTTCTAAGATATGATCGAAAATATATATCTAACGTGAAGGTGAACGGTTTTCGATCAAAGGCAAAATTTAAATCTGCTTTATGATATGGACGGTTAAGATTGGATATTAAAAAAGGTAATGATCACAGTAGCCACCTAAGTCAAAGCCAGTTGTAAATATGCCTAAGTAGTAACTATGAGATGACATACATTAAATGCGTGGCAGAATTCAGCATACTTATGCATAGAATGTCGGGCATTAAATGAGAGTCATTTTCATTAAATGACAAATTTTAAGATAATTAATACCATGCTGAATCTGAATTATAAGTGCAGAATACTGTTCTATTAGTTACTACTGAGTAGAGATACACAAACCTGTCAGCTGAACATAGTAGTCAGCTGATACCTCATGTAGATGGTTGCTGATTCTCTACGTACTGGTTATACTCAGTACTGAGAGTGAACATTCCCCCTTACTGAAATGGTCCTCTCTTGAAGACTCTTACTGACTGGGGTCAGTAGGGTCCAGCAGACCTAGCTCTATTGAAAGTTCTTTGAATCTGGATTCAGCTAGAGGCTTGGTCAGAATATCAGCCCTTTGTTTGTCAGAATAGATCTTTTCCATCCTGATATCCTTCTTTCCGACATGGTCACGAATGAAGTGATGCCTAATGTCCACGTGCTTGCATCTCGTGTGTAGTACAGGGTTGTGAGTGATTGCAATAGCACTGGTACTGTCGCAGAATATCGGCACTTCATTCTGAATGACGTCATAGTCTCTTAGTGCTTTGTCTCGGCCCAAAGGATTTGGGCGCAACAACTTCCGGCAGCCATGTATTCAGCTTCAGTAGTTGACGTGGCTACTGAGTGCTGCTTCTTTGAAAACCATGAGATCAGCTTACTGCCTAGGAACTGACAAGTTCTTGAAGTTGATTTTTGGTCAATTCTACATCCTGCATAGTCAGCATCAGAATAGCCAGTTAGTTTGTTGGTCCCGAGTGTACGGTCAGGTGTAGAGGGGGGGGGGTGAATACACCTGATTCGATTTCTCAACTTTCGAACACGAACAGTCCTATTCGGGAAGGTGCCGCATCGAACTAGTTCGGCAGACCTGCACCTGTTCGAATCGTGTTAAAAGGCTAGAAAAGTACTCGACTCGACCGAGATCCGCTAACCGACTAGGTCGAATTCGGTATCTACGGTAAGAGTTCGGTGTGCGGAATAGTGTAGGCCCAAATCGGTTTTTGTGAGAAAACGTTGTCTCGGTTCGGTAGATATAGAACTCGGTATGAATGGTAAAATCAATGCAACGCGGTTAAGAAAGCAAGAAGAGACGGGATTTTTAAAGTGGTTCGGATATCGCTCAAATCCTACGTCCACTGTCCCGAATGATCGGGAGGCTATTTATTATCCCGAGTTAGTCTCGTCGGGCCTTGCACACCGGGCAAAGCCGCGTCTTGGTTTTTATATCGATCCAAGTCTCGGTTTACAACACTATCAAACTTAAAGTGTTTGACAAACTTCTCCAACGGTGAAGGAGTCCTTATACAATAAGGATTGGGTTCGAGATGTGAACTCCTTCGTCTAAGCTATAGATAAGAACGGTTGAGCTTAGGGTTAGAGGGATAGGGAATATGAAAGAGTAGCTTCTAGATCGACGAACAGTGAAGGTAAGCTATAAGTTCGTGTAACGTCGATTGGATACTAGAGGCTTTATATGTTGGTTTAGCTTGATTCCCTATGAGCTAGAATGTAGTCTTTCGCCGGAGAATGTTCTTCGAGTTTTTTGCTAAGACGTAGTTCTTTGGGTTCTTTGCTCGTTGAATGCTTTCTTGATTTTTGCTCTAGATACGTGCATTCCGTGCATTCTTCTTGAATAATCCCTCTATTTATAGAGCGAGAGATTGAAATAGATCCGTTGGAGACGATCTTCTTCTCTCTCTCTCTTTTTGGTAGCAAACGGCTCTTTTGGTGTAGGCAACGAGTGCCTTTTCCTCCTTTTCCGGAAAGTGTTAACTTGCGGCTTTAGCGGTGAGAAGACACGTGTATGCTTGTCATTCGTTGAGGTGGATGTAGTGGTTGAGACAAAGACAAACTTCGAGATAGGCCGAAGCCGACTTCTCTCTTCCTCGTACATGATGGCTGGCGATTGTCTTTCAAAAGATTCGACGATCCCGAAGACTATCTGCCGTTGCCTGAGTCGACCTCGTATTCGGTAGATAGGCTGAAGATAAGTCTACCGATGATCGGCTACGAGTCCAAGTGAACTACTCTGCCGAGTTTAGTTCGATCGACTCTCTCGATATCTTGCTCCTGTTGAGTCCCGGTATCGAGTCTTTCAAGATATCTTGCTCCCTACCGAGTCCAAAGTATCACCGAGTCTTTCGATATCTTGCTCCCGCCGAGTCCAAGTATCACCGAGTCTTTCGTACGGTGCTGAGGCAAATAAGCTACTGAGCGCCTTGACCAGAGCAGAGTGTCTACTGAGTCTGAAACCTCAGAGACAAATACAAATACAAAGGAATGGTTCACCAATCAGATAGGGTTTTGGGATCTTCAAATCTTCTCAATAGTTCAGAGTACGAGGCTACTGAGCGTGATCCAGTATAGAAGATAAGAGTCATTTCCCATAAGTATGATCATGCTGAGGATTGAATCATCACCCAACATAGTTCAATATTATCATCAGCTGGATACCATAAACCTATGTCAGGTGTGCCTCTGAGGTAGCGGAGAATCTTCTTTGCTGAGTCCATGTGGATCTGCTTAGGATTCGCCTGAAATCGAGCGTAGACACCTACAGTATAAGTTATGTCAGGACGAGTAGCTGTTAGATATAATAAGGAACCAATTATTGCACGAAATTCAGTTTGGTCTACTGATACTCCCTCTTTATCAAGATTGATTTTCATATTCGTGTTCATCGGGATCTTGATAGGTTTGCCGGATGTGCAACCGAATCTTTTGATGAGGTCTCGAGTGTATTTGCCTTGGTTAATGAACATTCCCTTTTCAGATTGTTTGACTTGAAAGCCGAGGAAATAGTTCATTTCACCCATCATTGACATCTCGAACTTGTCCTTCATCATTTTCTCAAACTGCTGACACATGACAACGTTCTTTGATCCGAAGATAATGTCGTCTACATAGATCTGCATGAGTAATAAGTCGTCTTCCAGTCGAATGCTGAACAGTGTGCGATCTACTGTGCCCTTCTGAAAACCTTTCTGAAGAAGAAACTCTGACAGGGTATCGTACCAAGCCCTGGGTGCTTGTTTTAACCCATATAGAGCTTTTCTGAGTCTACAAACCTGATGTCCCTGCTGAAAGCCGGGCGGTTGTTCTACATAGACTTCTTCTTTCAGTACGCCGTTCAGGAACGCAGACTTCACATCCATTTGATAGACTCTGAATCTTTGATGTGTTGCGTAGGCTAGGAATAGTCTGATTGCCTCCAATCTTGCAACTGGAGCGAATGTCTCATAGAAATCTATTCCCTCAGCTTGACAGTAGCCTTTCGCCACGCCTTGCTTTGTTCCTTACTATAACGTTGTTTTCATCTCGCTCGTTCTTGAAGACCCATTTTGTTCCAATGACGTGTTGATGCCGGGTCCGTTAACAAGCTCCCAAACTTCGTTTCTCGTGAACCGATTCAGCTCCTCCCGCATAGCTATGATCCAATCGGCATCTTTAAGTGCATCCTCAATCGTCTCGAGGCTCTTCGAGAGACAAGAAGCGAGGAATATAATGCGCTTTCTCCTTGACGAGAATATGGATCTTGTCTTGACTTTTCTTTGAAGGATCTCCAATGATTAGATCGGGAGTGTGAGCATCTAGCCACGATCTACGATGTTTCAGCTCTTCATCCGAAATTTGATCAACACGAGATAGTAGGTGAGTTAGGCATTTCGGTTGTACTATTCGAGATTGAAGCAATTCAAGAATGAGAGTGTGATCTACCGAGTTTCCAAGGTTCGGGGGCATTCGGCTCGGGAACATTAATAGATGTTCCCCCCCGAGTTGTTATTCTCGGTAGTGGTCTCGGTTACCTCTAAGGTTTCTTCATCGACCTGAGTTACCTGGGATTGACTCTGTTCAGGAGAGTCAATCTGTTCAGGTACTTGCGTTGCTGGTTCAGATTCAGTAGGTTTATCTTCAGTTTCTTCATCTGAATCATCATCCCAACAAAGCTGGATCCTTTCAGGTTTGTCTTTTAGGTTCAGATCCTCGTAGGCTGCGTCCGATGTCCTCAGATTCAGACTTAGAGTTATTGCTCCTGTCTTCAGTAGCAAACTCATTAAAAACAACATGAGGGCTTTCTTCCACGCAAAGGGTCCGATAGTTGAATTCTCTGAAAGCTTTGCTGACCCGAGACTATCCTAAGAAAACTCCCTGATCTGACTTGCTATCAAAAGTCTTCAGCTGATCTTTCCCATTATTGTGAATAAAGCACGAACAACCAAAGATATGGTAATAAGATAAAGAAGGCTTCCTGCAGTTCCATAGTTCATATGGTGTTCTCTTATGCTGCTTTGTCAGTAGAGATCGGTTCTGAGTATAACATGCAGTGTCAGTTGCTTCTGCCCAGAATTTGGTTGGGAGTCCTGAGTCTGCGAGTAGAGTTCTTGCTGCTTCTTTGAGTGTGCGATTCTTTCGTTCAGCAACCCCGTTCTGCTGAGGGGTGCGCGCAGCAGATGTCTCATGCTCAATCCCTTCGGTTTTGCAGAACTCCTCTACCATGGAATTAAGGAACTCAGTTCCTCTGTCAGAACGAATTTTGATTATCTTGGTGTTCTTCTCAACACTGAGCTTTTTCAGAAGCGTTGGTAACTCTGTTTTGACGTCAGACTTGTTGGCAATGAATATGACCCATGTGTAGCGCGAGTAGGCATCGATGACCACTAAAGCATACTTCTTGCCTCTGATCGTCACTGGAGAGACTGGACCAAACAAATCCATATGTAGCAGCTGAAGGATTCCATCAGTGGAAGGAGATGGAATAGGTGGATTTTGATTCCTTGTTTGCTTTCCCTTCAGACATGCTTGACACTGAGTGTCTTTGCTGAATACTTCATTCGGCAGTCCTCTTGCTAGAGTGTTCCTTGCTAGTTTGTTGAGCGTTTTGAAGTTGAGATGGCTGAGTCTCCTATGCCAAAGCCATCCTGTACGGTTGTCGTTCTTCGCCAACCGGACAAGCTTCGTGTTCTACTCGAGTTCCGATCGACTACATATATATTCTTTTTACACGAACCTGATAACACTGTTTTCCCTGTAGATTTATCAATGACATCACAGAAACCAGTGTCAAAAATCATTCTATTCGAGTTATCACAGAATTGACTAACAGAGAGAAGATTATGCTGAAGTCCTTCAACATATGATACTCTAGGAACTGTGGCAGTTCCAATGCTGAGTGCTCCATATCCACTTGTATAGCCTTTTGCATTGTCTCCAAACTCGATTCTGGGTCTTTCTTCAGCTATATAATTCTTCAGTAGGTTCCTTTGGTACGTCATATGTCTTGAGCATCCACTGTCCACATACCAAGGATCTTTGTGCACCTGCAAAACAGAATTATATTCAGGTACCCTTTATTTTTGATTTTGGGTCCTTAGATGTTAGTTTTAGTAACCCAAATCTGTCTAACAACCCTGGTGGTTTCAGACAGTTTCTTTCCACTTGAGTCAATATACTTGACCACTAGACTGGTCAAAGCTGACTTCTTAGGTTGTTCAGGTTCAGGAGTCCGGATCTTCTGAGCTGGTGGACTACTGACCTTTGCCTTTTGTGCGATTTTCTTCTTTTTCTGACTCTTGGAACCTCTTCTGACTATAGGATCATAGTAATATGACCCATACTGAGCTGGATGTGTCAACTGAGGTGGTCCATACCGATCGGCCCATTTAACTCGCTAGTTCCCCCCTTGACCGAACCGGGGTGTCTCGGCATCGATCTTCCGGTCGAATCCGATGCGTAGGATGAGGTGCTTTCATCTTTTGTTTGTTCTTTGCTGAGGGGTTCAGAACATTTGTATTGATTGTTTCACCTCGAACAAACTTATCAGTTAGACGCACTTCTGAGTGTACGGGGGCAGATGAGGAAGCTTCCTGGTTGAAGCCAAGTCCTTCCTTACAATGCTTGGGCTTGTTGCTTGCAAGCATAGCCTCCACCTTCTTTTCAGCGCCCATGTAACGCTCAGTCATCAGGCTCTTCCAGACATCATCACTCTTTTTCAGTATGTCGTGCTTGGTCTGAAGTCCTGACAGTTCTTGCTTCAGTAGACGCAGTTCAGTATCTTTCTGAGTCAAGTCATTGGTCAAAACTGAAATTCGATCTTCTTGATGCTGAGACTTGGCCATCAGAGAGTTTATCTCCTCCCTGAGTCTCAACACAAGTCCTTCAGCTTCAGTAGCGGCCTGACTCTCCTGAGAAAGTCTCTGATTCTCCACTTTCAGGGTATCCAATTCCAGAAGAGTCTTATCGAGCTTGCAGACTCATTTGAATTTGTTCATCTAATAATTCTTCATAGGCGGTCGTGATGTCCAAATTCCCATCTGCACCTGAAACAGTGTCGTGTGTGCAGTGTGAAGAGGAATTAAGTGGTTCATGAGAATTTACCTCATCCTCTTCTCCTGCCATTAGGCACTTTTCAGTAGCTTCTTCAGCTTCAAGCTCTAAGGCCATAAAAGCTGCTTCATCATCAGATGAGTCCATAAAGGAGTCGACTTCTTCTGAGTCGTCTGAGATTTCGCCGGCTATGTAGGATTATCTTTTCTGGGCGAATTTCTCTCTCCTTGCCTTACGTGCTGCGCGTTCAGCACTACTGAGCTCAGGACAGTCATATTGATAATGTCATGGCTTTTTGCAGTTGTAGCAAGCGATGACTCTTTCTTCTTTGCTTTCACTATCCTTTGATGGTGCTGAGTCATCCTTCTTTCTGCATTCAGAAGATTGTGAGTCAGGAGTGTGTTTTGGCGTATAATCTGACTTACCTTTTGTGTCTCGGTATGCTTTAGTCAGTTTTCTGCGCCTCTCCTTCTCCTTCTGATACTTCACAGCGAGCAACGCGTACTTCTGAATGAGACTTCCTTCTTGTAGATCATTGAGTGAAGGTTCAGTCTTACTCGTTGTCTTGTTCGTCGCTGGAGATGCTGCGGTGACTGATGCTTTGAAGGCATGGTCAATTTTATTGTCAGCTTCAGCTCTTTGCTTTTGTTGAGGTCTGTCGAACTCAAACTCTTCTGCCTGAAGTTCTGAAAAGATATGGTCAGGAGAGACGACATCTAAATCAGAATGACGCAATAAAGTGGCAAAAGGTGTCCAGTGTCTGTCCGGCAGTGCCCTCAGTATCTTGAGATTCATTTCTCGGTTGCTGAATGTCTTTCCCAGCCCATTGATGGAATTCATCAGATTCGTAAATCTGACGTTCAGATCTTTTATTTTGTCACCAGGCATGAGAGACAAATTTTCCAGCTTTTGGAGTTCCAGCGCCAGTTTGTTAGCTTTTATCTTCTGAGTTCCACGACTTAGTAGCGCTAGAGCATCCCAGAGTTCCATTGCCGTTTTGCATTCCTGAACCCTGCCAAGATAAGAATCACTAAGAGTGGTCAGTATGGCATTTCTGGCGACTCGGTCTAAGTTGTGAAGCTTCTTCTCTTCAGGAGTGAAGAGACTTCTGTCTTTAGGGATCTTCTTCACAGTCACCATTCCTCCTCCTTCAGCTGGGGCCTGAGTCACGACACTATCGATCTTGGGAACAATAGGTCCATCTTCAAGCACTTCAGTCATACTATCATGGAGGGATGTCACATGTGCTTCCATTCTGACTCGCCATACTCCATAATTCTCTACCGAGAACATGGGTACCATTCTTATACCTGACATATCAGCCATATAAAAATAATGATATGAATGTAGAGTGATATGCAGTGAAAACGATTTTCCGGATCCGTTCAAGTAGACCAGTTTCAAGATAACAAGAGTCTTAAAGAACTCCTGCTCTGATACCAATTGTTGGTCCCAAGTGTACGGTCAGGTGTAGAGGGGGGGTGAATACACCTGAATCCGATTTTCTCAAATTCGAACACGAACAATCCTGTTTAGGAAAGTGTCGTACTGAAATAATTTAGCAGACCAAATAGCTGTTCTGAATCGTGTGTGACAAAGAATCTGACTCTACTGAGATCTGCTAGCTGACTGAGTCAGAATTCAGTATCAAACAGGTAGAGTTCAGCGGTGCAGAAAAGTGTAGGCCCAAATCAGTTGAGTGGAAAAACCGTTTTAGCAAGTCTCAGTTCAAGTAAATAGACGAGTTCAAGTATCTTCGAGACAAGTTGTATGATTTTAAAGTAGGTTTTCAGTATGAACAGTAAAATCAATGCAACAGTAATCAGAAAGCAATAACAAGACACAGATTTTTTAAGTGGTTCGGATATCAATCGATCCTACGTCCACTATCCCGAAAGTTCAGGAGGCTATTTATTATATTGAGTTAGTCTCAGTCAGCTTGTGCACAGGACAAAGCCGTGGCTTGGGGATTATACTGAGCAAGTCCCAATTTACAAAGGCATCAAACTAAAGTGCTTGACAAACTTCTCCAACTATGAAGGAGTCCTTTTACAATAAGGATTGGGTTCAAATATGAACTCCTTCGTCTAAGCTATAAGTATATTCTGTTGAGCTTAGGGTTAGAGGGATAGGGAATGAGAGTGTGGCTTCTAGATCGACGAACAGCTGAAATAAGCTTTAGGTTCGTGTATCGTCGATTTGGATACTAGAGGCTCTTCTAACAGTTTAGCTTTGTTCCCTATGAGCTGAGAAGGTAGTCTTTCGCCGGAGATAGATCTTTAAGTTCTTGCAGAAGACTTAGGGTTTTCTGGTTCTAGCTCGTTTGAATGCTTGTGTTTGATTTCATCGTTAAGCTTATGCGCATTCTCTCTCTCTTTTTTCTCTTGAAATGTCCCTCTATTTATAGAGCAGAGATTGGAAAAGATCCGTTGGAGACGATCTTCCTTTCTCTCTCTCTTTCGGTAGCAAACGGCTCTTTTGAAGTAGGTAACAGTGTACTTTCCCACCTTTTTAGGTAAAGGGTTGACTGCAGCTTTAGCAGGTGAGAAGACACGTGTGTTCTTGTCATTCGTCGAGGTGGATAGAGTGGTTGAGACAGCACAGACTTCAAGGCAAACTGAAGCTGACTTCTCTCTTCCTCGTATATGACAATGATGATTGTCTTTCAAAAGTATTTGACAGTTCTGACTGTCTGCCGATGCTGACTCTGATCCCGTATTCAGTAGGTAGATAGCTGAGGAAAGTCTACTGAAGATCAGCTCTGAGTTCGACGAATCGCTCCCGCTGAGTCCGGTTCCACCGACTCTTTCGCATATCTTGCTCCCGCCGAGTCCAAGATCACCGAGTCTTCTACTTCGATGTTAAGGCGGATAATCTCCGAGCGCCTTGATCGGGAGCAGAGTGTCTACCGAGTCCGAAACCTCGGGAGATAAATAACGATTACAACGGAATGGTTCACCAATCAGATAGGGTTTTGGGATCTTCAAATCTTCTCAACAATCAGAGCACTAGGCTGCTGAGCATGGTTCAGTATAGAAGATAGAATCATTTCCCACTAAGTATAACAGTGCTGAGGATAGAATCATCACCCAACACTGACACACTCTGACCCCGTGATCGAAGGTTACTATTTAGCACTGTTCATCAGTTGCACCAAATAGCTCAGCTGTCCTTCGGTTTGAGAAAAAGAAACTGTGATCAAGTGTATTCACCCCCCCCCCCCTCTATACCTGACTATCATATCCGGACCAACAATTGGTATCAGAGCCTCGGTGTTCTTCTGATCGCCGGTTCTATACTACTGGTCCTTGAAAACGTTTTCACTGCACAAGCATCTCTTCATTCATCCTTATACTCGTTCACATAATGTCTGACATGTCAGGTATTCGGATGGTGCCGATGTTCTCGATAGAGAACTTCATGGTATGGCGCGTGAGAATGGAGGCACACCTCACATCGCTGCACGACAGCATGACGGACGTCCTTGAGACAGGACCCATCATTCCCATGATTGACAGCGTTCAGTTCGCTGCTGCGGGAGGTGTAGGAGCACAGATTGGTGCTAAGATCCCTAAAGAAAAATCAGCCTTCACGCTTGAAGAGAAAAAGCTGCACAAACTCGACCGAGTTGCGCGAAATGCTATACTGACAACGCTCAGTGACTCTCATCTCGGGAGAGTGCAAGACTGCAAAACGGCTAAAGAGCTTTAGGATGCCCTGGCTATACTGAGCCAAGGAACCCCGCAGATCAAAGAGAACAAGCTCGAATTAGAGCTTCAGAAGTTCGATGCCTTTGCAATGGAGCCCAGTGAGACCATTGACGAGCTTAGTGTCAGATTTACAAATCAAGTCAACGTCATCAACGGGCTGGGGAAGATGTTCACCAACAAGGAGATGAACACCAAGATCCTGAGAGCGCTACCTCGACAGAAGTGGCTTCCTTTTGCTACTTATTTACGTCGCTCTGATCTTAATGCTCTAACCCCTGATGTTATCTTTTCAGAACTAAAAACAGAGAAATTTGAGCATAGTCTACCCCAAAGGTGTTCCAGTGCTCCAGCTGACACACAGATCGACCATGCCTTCAAGGCAACAGTCAGCAAGACTGGACCCAAACCAGTTTCCTCAAGCAAGGCAGTGGCCACAATCGAAGCAAAGTCTTTCGAGACTTCGGGCACTGACCAGCTAGCTTTGATGGCTCTCAAATATCAGAGAGAAAAAGAGAGAGTCAGAAAGCTGAGGAAATACCACCGAGATTCTCCCTCAGGTAAGAAAGAATATCCAAAAAGGGAAGAATCTAAACCTTCTACTGAATGCAGGAACACAGAGCCTGCTGCGAGTCCATCCAAAGCTTCAGCTGGAAAAAGTAGCAGAATGTCTACCTGCTACAACTGTAATAAGGAGGGACACTACCAGTACGACTGTCCCGAACTCTCAGCTGCTCAACGAGCAGAACGGCAGGCCAGACGAGAAAAATTTGCCCAAAGAAGGCAGGCCTACATAGCCGGAGAGATATCCGACAACTCACTTGAGGAGGATACATTCATGTATTCCTCTGAGGACGAAGCTGCATTTGTAGCAGTTGAGGTCGGAGAATCAGTTCCTGAAGGAACAGTTGAATACTGTCTGATGGCCGGAGAAGAGGCTGAGGTAAATTCCAAACTTAATACAACCTCTTCTTCACACAGCACACACGACAATTGCTCTGTCACAGATGATCCTCTGGATGTGTTACAAGCATACGACGATCTGCTAGAGGAACAGATTCAGCTGAGCAGAGAATTCAGCAGAACGATTCAGGAACTTGAACAGGTAAAGGCTGAGAATCAGAGACTTTCTTCTGATTGTCAGGTCTCTACTGAGTCAGAGAATCTAGTTGCGAGACTCGAGGAAGAGATTGAATCTCTTATGACTAAGTCTCAGCTTCAAGAGACTCAGATCTCAGTTCTGACTAAGGATAATTCTGAGAAAGAGACTGAAATAGCCCAACTCAGTCAGAAGCTCACAGACGTACAAAAAGATTATGACTCACTCAGGAGGAGTGACGAGGTCTGGCAAGGACTGATGACTGAATAGTACCTAGGAGCTAAGGAGAAGCTGGAAGGTATGCTTAGAGTGCAACGGCCAACAGTCCTGAAAAAAGGTCTTGGCTATACTCATGAAGCTTCTACCTCAAAAAGCTCAGAAGCGCTGGCTGATAGGTTCGTCAGAGGAAAGGTGCAAACTGCTGACACCACACCTCAGGCGAAGAATAAGCAGAAAATCGTTGCACCTCGGCCCGAGCAAAGCAAAAGCAGACCGACCAAAGGTTCCAGCCCCAGGACACCGCGATCGAACTCAGGGGGAACCAAGAAGGTCAGGTGGGCAGAACAGTACAAGGAGCCACTATATGAGCACCCGGCTCAGTACGGTTCGTACTACTATAAGCCCAGGGTCAGGAGGAGCACAAAAACTCAGAAGAAGAAAGCTCCTAAACCCAAAATCATCAGAAAGTCAGTATCTCCGAGTCCTGTGGAGAAGAAAACTGACAAGGTTCAGAAGAAGAAGTCTCAGACTTCTAAGGTTCCTAGGCAGATTTGGGTTCCGAAATCACCCACTAACATGTAAGGACCCAACTGAACCAAAGGGTACCTAAAAATGCTTCTGTTTTGCAGGTTCATAAGAACCCTTGGATAGTGGATAGCGGCTGCTCGAGACACATGACATACCAGAAAAGCCTACTGACCAACTACGTACAAGAAGATGGTCCCAGAATTGAGTTTGGTGACAACTCAAAAGGCTACACAAGGGAATATGGAACGTTGAACATTGGGACTGCTTCAGTTCCAAGAGTAACATATGTTGAAGGACTTCAACATAATCTCCTTTCTATCAGTCAATTCTGTGATAATCTTAACAGAGTAATCTTTGACGCTGGTTTATGTGATATTGTTGATAAATCTACATGGAAAACAGTGTTATCAGGTTTGCGGAAAAAGAATATATATGTTGCTAACTGGAAAACCGCAGAACCTGAGGCTTGCTTGCTCGCACAGACGAAATCTAGTGACAAGTCAGGATGGCTATGGCACAAGAGACTCAGCCACCTGAACTTCAAGATTATGAACAAACTCGCCAAGAACTCTAAAGTCAGAGGACTGCCCAACGAATCGTTCATCAAAGACAGAAATTGTGAAGCATGCTTGAAGGGAAAGCAGACAAAGAGTAGTAATCCACCTATTCCTTCACCTTCCACTGATGGAATCCTTCAGCTGCTGCACATGGATTTATTCGGGCCAGTCTCTCAGTGACTATAAGAGGCAAGAAGTATGCCCTCGTCGTTATTAACGACTACTCGAGATATACTTGGGTCATCTTCATCGCCAACAAATCTGATGTCCAAACTGAGCTGCCCAATCTACTGAAGAAACTCAGTGTGGAAAAGGACATCAAGATTCAAAGAATTCGCTCAGACAGAGGAACAAAATTTCTCAACTCAGTAGTTAAGGAGTACTGCGATAAAGAGGGAATTCAGCACGAGACATCAGCAGCTTGCACCCCTCAGCAGAACGGACTTGCTGAACGAAAGAACAGAAAACTCAAAGAAGCAGCAAGAACGCTCCTAGACGACTCTGGACTACCCTCAAAGTTTTGGGCTGATGCTACTGACACCGCCTGCTATACTCAGAATCGTTCTTTACTTACACAGCAACATATGAAGACACCCTACGAATTATAGAAAAGGAGAAATCCTTCTATCTCTCATTTTCATATTTTTGGCTGTCCTTGCTTTATTCACAATAATGGGAAAGATAAGCTGAAGGTCTTTGATAGCAAATCTGATCAAGGAGTATTCTTAGGATACTCTCGAGTCAGTAAAGCCTTCAGAGTCTTTAACTATCGAACCCTTTGCGTGCAGGAAATCCCTCATGTTGTTTTTGATGAGTTTGTTACTGAGAACAGGAAAAATACAGAGACAAACACTGAAGATGTCAGCAGCAAGCTACAGGATCTCGGACTGACTGATAAAACTGAAAAGATCCAGCATTGTTGGGATGATGAGTCAGACGATGAAGAGATTCAGACTCAGCCAACAAGCAATGTAGCTGACCTGGTTGATTCTACTGAACAGAATCAACAACAAGTAACAACGGTCGATGAGGAAGCCCCCGTGGTAACTGAGACCTCTACTGAGAATATAAACTCAGGGGGAATGATTAATGTTCCTAAGTTAAATGCCCCTGAACCTGGAAACTCAGTAGATCCCAACCTTCTTACTGAACTGCTACAGTCACAAAACAGTACCACTGAAATGCCTAATACACCTACTGACTGTGCAGAAGTAGTATCAGAAGAAGAAGCCAGACTCAGACGTTCATGTCTTGACACTCATTCTTCAGATCTCATCATTGGAGATCCATCAGCAACGATAAGAACAAGATCTAAATTAAGTCAAGGAGAAAGCTCACTCTATTCTTGTTTCTTGTCTACAGAAGAACCTCAGTCGATAGAGGACGCACTAAATGATGCTGACTGGATCATGCCATGCAAGAAGAGCTGAACCAGTTCATCAGAAACGAAGTTTGGGAGCTTGTTGACAGACCTAGACATCAGCACGTGATTGGTACTAAGTGGGTCTTCAAAAACAAGCGTGATGAAAACATCATCGTCAGAAATAAAGCTCGACTAGTTGCCAAGGGTTATTGTCAAGCAGAGGGAATCGACTTTGATGAAACATTCGCTCCACTCGCAAGATTGGAAGTCATTCCTCTTTTCCTAGCTTACGCAACGCATCAAGGATTCAAAGTATATCAGATGGATATGAAGTCAGCTTTTCTGAACGGCGTACTGAAGGAAGAAGTCTATGTGGAACAACCGCCCAGCTTTCAGCAGGGACATCAGGTGTACAGACTTAGGAAAGCTCTGTATGGGTTAAAACAAGCACCCAGGGCTTGGTATGATACCCTATCAGACTTTCTACTTCGTAAAAGGTTTTCGAAGGGGACGATAGATCGCACCTTGTTCAACATAAAGTCAGGAGATGACATCCTACTGGTGCAAATCTACGTGGACGACATCATTTTCGGCTGCAGAAACGAGACCATATGCCAGCAGTTCGAGAAGAAGATGAAAGAGAAATTCGAGATGTCCATGATAGGAGAGATGAATTATTTCCCTGGATTTCAAGTGAAGCTGAAGGAATCTTCATCAATCAAGCCAAATACACTCGCGATCTTCTCAAAAGATTCGGATGCGACTCTAGCAAGCCAGTCAAGATCCCCATGAACACAAATTTTAAAATCGATCTAGACAAAGAGGGAGCTTCTGTTAACTCTACTAATTATAGAGCTACTATTGGTTCTCTATTATACTTAACAGCTAGCCGACCTGATATAACTTATGCTGTAGGTGTATGTGCAAGATTTCAAGCAGATCCTAAGCGAAGTCATTTAGACTCAGCAAAGAAAATTCTGCGATATCTAAGAGGAACACCTGACGCTGGGTTATGGTATCCTGCCGATGATAATCTTATACTGACAGGTTATTCTGATGCTGATTATGCAGGATGCAGGATAGATCGAAAATCAACTTCTAGAACGTGTCAGTTCCTAGGCAGCAAGCTCATATCTTGGTTTTCAAAGAAACAGCACTCAGTAGCAACGCCCACTACTGAAGCTGAGTACATGGCTGTTGGAAGTTGCTGTGCCCAGATCCTTTGGCTTCGACAACAACTGAGAGACTATAGTATAAAATAGAATGAAGTGCCCATTTACTGTGACTCCACAAGTGCTATTGCAATAACTCAGGATCCAGTTCTCCATACGAGATGCAAGCACGTGGATATTCGACACCACTTCATCAGAGACCATGTCGAGAAGAAGGATATCAGAATGGAGAAAATCCATACTGACAAGCAAAGGGCGGACATACTGACCAAACCACTAGCTAAGAACAGATTCAGAGAACTATCAGTTGAGCTAGGTCTATTGGATCCTACTGAATCATATCAGTAGAAGAAAACTACTGACAAGTGCCATCAATTGGTATCAAGTGTAGGAACCAGTATGACAGGTCAGTTTATGCTGTATAGTGATTCAGTCGGGAGAATCATACTGTACACACTAAGGGGGAACGTGGTCATCAGCACGTCAACCATCCTCCTTAACCTTAACGGTAACCAGCTGATCGTAAAAGTTCAGCTGAAGAGATTTGCGTAGTATTTTTTTTCTTAAACTTTTTCAGAAGCATGCTCGCATGTATTATATCAGTCGCTTGCACTCAGTAGTTAATGAGCATTTATTTCCCGCCTTTAATCTTTAAGGATGAGTCAGTAGGAAACCGTTCTTATTTAAAGTAACTCGTCTTTTATATGCTCGCAGCGCATTTAATGCATGTCTTCTCACTTACCTTTATTACGCATCATCCTACATGAGTCTATGGTAGAGGCGGCTAAGTAATCATTCCTTTTATAACATCTAATCTGAGCCGTCGATAAAAATGATAGATTAAAACCCAGCCGTCCGATCTAAACGGCTAATCATGCATATCTTACAAAATCTTTCATCTTCTACCATTTCCTCACTTCTCGCCATTTCCGAACTTAGAGCTCTTTTTCTGCGAATTCAGTTTTCTCCCCAAATCTTAAAACTGCTTTGCATCTGCATATTTCAAGCTCTAAATATTACGGTAATGTATTTAATCGTGCTTAAAACTCATACTGACTAATTCTATTTTCAAGTGCTAACGAGTTTTGATGCAGATTTCCATGGCGACGATACAAACCCCCGCGAACATTGAAGAAATCATCCTCTCGCGCATACAATTCAAACCCACCATGGCCTTCCGGCAAGTGGATATTCCGTATCTAGAGGAAGTCTTCGATGCTCTGGAAGAATTGGGCCTAGACGCTCTTGTTACAAGGCAACCGAGAGCCTATCTTCCCAGGCAAGTTACAGAGGTCTTCTACAGCTGGAGGACTCTAGACTCAAGAGCCGAAGTCTCCAGCTTTTCATACATGAAAGAGATCGATTCCCTCTCATGGGACGCCAGTGTTCACGAGTTCAACATTCGAGATGCTCTCGAACTGGCTTTCGATCTGACAGACGAAGGTATTTCTCCGGTTGGTTACAAGGAGAAGGAGATCAATGCCTATGTGCAGAAGTTTTGCGGTAGGAAGGACATAGCCTTCAAGACCGCTCTGCCGAAGAATTTGTTGCTACCGAGATACCGAGCGCTCGCTTATATCGTTTCTCATATCTTAACGAGCTCAGCCGGATCATATGATCAGCTTTCTAAGCCGAGAATCCAACTGATGATGATTATTGACGATAGAGTCCGCGTCAATTGGACGGACTACTACTTAGCCGAGCTGAGGGCTCAGGCTCAGAAGTTTACCGCTCTACCCACTGGAGAGAGGAGGCTCGCCAGTGTGGGTAAAATACTGTTTGGGACTAAGATGTTGTTGGTCCGGAGACAAATATCAGGTGTAGAGGGGGGGGTGAATACACCTGAGTACAGTTTCTTTTTCTCGATGAAGGTCAGCTGAAGCTGTTAGTTGCAACTGATGAACAGTGCCAAATACAACCTTCGATCGCGGGTCAGAGTGGGTCAGCTACTGAGCTCTCCTACTGACTTTTGTCAGTACTTCGAAACTCAGTCGAAGACTTTAGCGTGCGGATAAGTGTGGGGCCCGAAGTTTGTCTCTTTTTGAAAACGTGTTTTCGCAAATTAAGTTATTTTGGCTGTGCGACTTTTGAAATACGTTTTATGCAAACTTATGATTTTCAAAGGTTTGTATGCAATAAAATAGTAAAGAACACAAGCAATATAACGTGGTTCGGATACGCAAGATCCTACGTCTACGGTCTTGAACAAGGCAGGATAACTTGTTGATTAATCTGAGCAAGTCTCAGCAAGGAAACTGTGCACAGGACAGATCCTTCTAAGTTATAGTCCTTAGCGACTTTAATTCAAACCTAAGTTCGAAAGGGAGCGAAACAATCTCCAACTAAGAAGGAGTTCTTTCAATAAGAACAATTCACTAAGTGTGAACTCCTTCGAATCTAAGCTATAAATATGGCAATGAGCTTAGGTAGAGAAGAAAGGGATCTAAAGACTCTAGAGAGAAGAACCACAAAATATTCTAATAAATGCAGATTCTTTGCTGGATGTTCTGATGAGTTTGCTAGAGTGTTTGAGAGCTTGAGCGATTTTCCCTTTTGAATTTCGTTGTTCCGTGTTTCGTGTTTTGGTCTTGTGTGTTTCTCGTGTGGAACTTCAAATTCTTCTCTATTTATAGCTGTGAGCTATGGCATATGTCCGTTGGAGACGACGATGCCACGTGTCACAAGCTTCCAAAGAAAACGGCCATAAATTCGAACTTGTTGCAGCAGGGTAGTTAATTACTGTACATGAGAGCAGCTTTACTGCAGGGAGCAGGTAAGGCGTTGTTGGCTTCTCATTGGTCGAGGTTTGTGGTTGGTGAGAATGTCAGAGTTGACCGTTCAAACAACCTCATATGATCTTCTGCTGAACTTTCGAAAAGACTTAAGTAGCTGGGTCGCTTTCTGTCGGATACAGTAGACTGCAAAGTCTCTGTCTTCTTCGACTGAGTCGGCTGACAAGGAATGTAGCTTCTGAGTAGGTCACGGGCGACCGCGAAGGTACCGGGCTTGCATGAGTTCTTCTCCGATGACTTATCGGTCTTTGGGTTGGCCTCTACTGAGGTCTACTCAGCTGATGCGCTGTCTTCTACTTAGGTCTAGTCAGCTGCTGACTAAAGAACGCAAGCGATTACACTGATGACATGGGGTTCCGAAAAGTTTCTTCGACAGAAGATCAGTTCGACAATTACCCCGTACAGGACTTAGACAAAAATATTAAAAACGATTACATCAAGTCTAACCTATACATCAGCTAATCCTAACGATACACTATACTACTGATATCAGCTCGGTTTTGGGATCTTCAATTCCATAGTACTACTATGATTTCCCCCAATTTTCTTTTAACCACGAACAGCTGAGTATCATCTACTGACTCATATCCAACAATTTCCCCCTAATTGATGATGCCAAAACCTCTACTTCTAAATTCTAAACGAAAAACATTTTATAAGGTATGCTGACCTACTGACAACAATTTCCCCCTTAATTTATCTGAGGAAAACAAACTGATATGATAACTTCAAAACATCAGCAGGTGAGAGATAGGCAAAATCAGAGAAACTGATAGTGTGAGTGTGTGTTAGATCACTTAGTGATCGGGCCAGAAAACACAAAGCAAAATCTTTGTAAGACAATGAGTAATTGTCTGTCAAGCAATAGGAACGATAATATATATGATCAGGAAATTACAAGTTCCTATTACTATTACAAAAGAGTAGAGAGAAATACTACTGACGCCTGAAGCCTTGAGTACGCTTCTTGAAATCAGCAAATCTGTCGACAGGAGGTTCTAGACCATAGTATAAATAGATTCTCTTCCTCAGCGTCTGGATATCCTCAAAGTCTTCAGCAAGGTCGACACTCAGGTCGAAATGAGATGCTGCAGCTCTAATCTCATCCTCTATTTCCTTCGTGCATAGAACTCCGCGCGCTGTTCTAGGAGGTGGAATGCGCCTGAAAGTTGGAGCTCTAAAAGGAATGTTTTCTCTCTTCATGATCTCAAGAAGTTGTTCCCTAAGCTCAGAATTGTAATTAAACATGAACTCGTCAAAAGCTTGTTCGATAGACTGCTCACGAGGATAGAATTCCCATACATAGTAGCCTTTGATGAATTCCTTTTTGAGTTCTTCCCATTGATCATTGACTAGAGCCGGTTGCCATTTATCGATATGAAGAACTGGGTCCTTCTTGACATAAGGACCTCTTCTGTACCTTGATCCTCATGGGATTTGCCTTCTGGGATCAGCTGCTGGCTTTTGAGATAGGCTAATCATCTTAGCCATATCAGCCATTCTCTTCTTCTCTCGGAGAGCCGCTGCCCTACAGTCTCCTTTTCTAAGGTTTAGGCCTTGCAGCGTGGCTTCCCAAGTGGCTCTATCTTCTGCTTCGTGCTCAGGTGTAAGATGAGTCTGATAATGACTCTGAGCAGTAGCTTGACCTGTAGTAGGAAGAGTTTTTGCAAACTCCTCCTGAGCCTTCTTTTTCTCCTCTTCCACTGACTCTCCCTTCTTCTTACCTCTGCCCTTAACAACTTTGCCCTTAGGCTTCTTAGCAAGTTGGGCTTCTTCTAGCTGACGCTCATGGTCCAGCTTATCCTGAAGTTGTTGGGCTACCCAGAGGTCGAAGGCCTCTTGTTCCGCTTTTGAATTGAATTTACGGACGGGGGAGGAAGGATGAGAAATATCAGTAGCAGTGTCCTTCCCCGGCTTCTGCGGAGGAGCCTGTTGCTCTTCTTCTGACTCTTGCTCAATGAAATGAGCAACTTCATCTATGTGAGCTGCGGAAGATGAGATGGGGGTAGGTTGTAGGGGATATTCAAGTAGTAGAACCCCTGAATCTGCTTGGGCTGCGGAGGGTCCTTTCTCTAGAACACCTTCCCCCTGAGCAGTAGAGAGGTTCTTCCCCCTGAGGAACTGTGGAGGGTCCTTCCTCCTGAACCCTTCCTTCCAAGATCTGGACTTCAGCCGTATCCGTTTCATGTTCATCTTTCATAATACATTCCCCCTTTTTGGCATCATCTGCCTTAGAGAGTTGGGTGCGGATGGCTTGAATGTCTCTTTCCACATTGTGGACTAAATCCTTAATATGAGAAGCTGTGGATTCGAAGTCCTTGACGAGATCGCAAGTATAATTCCCGATCTTTTTCCCGATCGGCTCTAGATGTTTTAAGTCGTGCAGGACTGACTCCCGACGGAGTTTCAGAGAGCCCGATCCTGCGATTCGTCATTTCTTTCGAATAAGTTTCGAGCTTCGCTCTGTTGGGTAATAGCTTTCTGAAGGCTAGAGGTGGCAATCTTATTCTTCTCATCAATTTCGAGCTTAATAGTTTCAAGAGCTTGAGTCAGCTGCTCTGAAAAGATCGTCTGCTGATTCTGAAGCAACTGCTGACTCTGAGCTTCTAAATTGATTTTTACGAGCGGCTAAGGCGGCCTCAATTATCTCCCGAAAATTTGGTTGAGGAGGAGCTCGGAGTTTTTGAGATGCCGGCGGCTAGTCCGTCTAAGCTCACTTGTCTCGAGCCTTAGTGTACTTTGTCCATTTCAGATGGACGTCCTTAGCCAATAGTCTGTTCTTCTCTCCTTGACGTCTAATGACTTTGTTAACAGACTTCGAGGATACGGAACCGATAAGGCTGAATACGGTAAGAACTGGTTCCGAGCCTCTCGCTCGTAAAACGTGAGGAGCCGCTCCCGACCGTACCGGAGCACCTTGAGCATCACCCGATGTATCAGGATGTGGTGATTTGCTCTTCTCACGGGGAGTTGAACCCTCAGCAGAGCCTCCCAACTCTGTATCCTTGGGTGTCTGATCCTTCCTCTGATCATCATCATCATCATTGTTCCTATTATCATCCTTATCAGCAGGAGGAGATGGGGGCGGAGGAGTATCACCAGGAACTGACTCTCGCAAGCTTAGAAGATAAAGCATAGCGGCTCTGAGATCTTCGAGAGTAGCCAAGTTAGCTGGCTCTCCGTACCCTATGACTTCTTGTAATTTCTGCTCCTCATCGAGCAAGTTGATGACTGAGTGGGTTTTGATTATCTCTGCTAAAATATCCCAACTCAGAAATCTCAGTAGCATTTGAACCCTTGCCCTGAGGGCTATGTCGACTAAGTCTGAGTGCCCAGCGATCTCAGGAATATGATCGTGTACTTCAGTTGTGGCATGGAGACGAGTGGAATAAATAGTTGTCCACTCAGTCGGAGTCCCCTCAGTCGGTTCCCTAACATCCAACTGGGTCTCTTCAGAGCTGATGACCTGGACCTTATCTTTGAGGGTCGCACCCTCAATGCCAGTATCAGAGTCCAAAATTTGCTCTTCTTGTGTGTGAGGAGGAGCTTGTTCAATGACAGTGAGAGGCTGAGCAGCTGAGACCTCAGCTGGTCTGGGCTTAGTTAGCCTCCTCGTCTTAGGCACTTTGGTATGAGGGGGCAGAGCAGATGCAGCTCTCTTCGGCTCAGCCAGCCCTTTCCCGATAGATTTCTCAGTCGCTTCTTTTGTTTTGAACTTAATCAATTTCATGTCAAAGAATTTTGAGTCAGCGAACGATGAGTGCCTTTGAACAGAGCTCTCAATGAGGACTGACATCTTAGTCCCATAAAGTAATTTGCCCACACTGGCTAACTTCCTCTCTCCAGTGGGTAAGGTAGTGAATTTCTGGGCTTGGGCCTTCATCTCAGAAACGTAATAATCGGCCCAGTTCACTTCAATTTCGTCGTCGATCGCTATCATCAGTTGAATCCTTGGTTTGGACAGTTGATCGTATGATCCAGCTGAGCTAGTCAGTATGTGAGAGACTATGTAGGCTAGTCCTCTATATTGGGGGAGCAAAAGGTTCTTCGGCAAAGCTGTCTTGAACGAGATATCAGTTCGTCCGCAGAACTTATGGACATACTCATTTATCTCTTTCTCCTTGTACCCGATGGGAGAAATACCGGAGTTTGGAAGGTCGAACGTCAGCACCAAGGCGTTCCTGACGTTGAAGACTCGCTGTGTAGAATCCCAACAATTCTGATCAACTTCTTTCATGTAGGCGAAAGAAGATTCCTCGCCTCCAGACGCAAGCGACTTCCAGTTGAAATACACCTCTACCACTTGCCTTGGCAGATACGATCTCGGGTGTTTTGTTACCAACTCCTGAAGACCAGAACGCTCCAGAGCATCAAAGACCGGCTCCAGATAGGATATATCTACTTGACGGAAAGCCAAAGTCGGTTCAAACTGAATCCTAGAGGACATAATCTCCTCAATGTTCTCAGGAGTCTGAACTGTCGCCATTGAAATCTGCAAAACAACTTGTTAGCACTTGAAAATAGAGTAAGTTAGTAAGTATTAAGCAGGTTTCAATACATTGCCGAATACTAAAGAGCTTGAGAAGAATGCAAATGCGAGGCAGTTTGAGAAGATTTTGAGAAAACTGAAACGCTCGAAGATAGCTCTTAAGTTGTAAATGGCGAAAAGTGAGGAAAGGATAAAAGATGAAAGATTTTATATATAACGTCTGATTATAAGTTTTGATCCTACGATCCAAATTTTAATCTTTCAAATCTTATGGACGGCTGAGATTGAATGTTATAAAAGGAATGATTACCAAAGCCGCCTCTAACATAGACTTACGTAATAAAGGTAAGTGAGAAGACATGCATTAAATACGCGATAGACAGCATTAATTACTCAGTTATTCGAATGAGAAGGTTTCCTACTGACCTTTCCTTAAACTATTAATGGCGGGAAATAAATGCACATTAACTGCTGACTTCGTGCGACTGATATAGTAAATGCAACATGCTTCTGAAAAGAAATTAAGTATATGATACTACGCAAACCTCTTCAGCTGAACTTTCGATCAGCTGGTTACCGTTATATCGCAGGAGGATGGTTGAAGTACTGATAAGCGTGTTCCCCCCTTGCGTGTGCAGTGTGATTCTTCCTCTTGAATCATCATGACGGAATCTACCGATCCGTCGAATCTTGGTTCCATCTACCGATACCAAATGTTGCCAATTGTCTCCATAAGTCGCTATCGTAGTTGCCTTCTACTGATGCATTTCAGTAGGATCCAGTAGACCTAGCTCAACTGAGAATTCTCTGAATCTGTTCTCAGCTAGTGGTTTGGTCAGTATATCTACCGTTTGCTTGTCAGTATGGATTTTCTCCATTCTGATATCCTTCTTCTCGACATGGTCTCTGATGAAGTGGTGTCAGATATCCACGTGCTTGCATCTCGTATGTAGAACTGGGTTCTGAGTTATGGCAATAGCACTTGTGGAGTCACGGTAGATGGGCACTTCATTCCGAGTGATACCATAATCTCTCGGTTGTTGTCGAAGCCAAAGGATTTGGGCACAAGCAACTTCCCAGCAGCCATGTACTCGCCTTCGGTAGTGGACGTTGCTACGAGTGTTGTTTCTTTGAGAACCAAGATATCGCCTTGTCGCTCAGAACCGACACGTTTTGGAAGTTGACTTACGATCTATCCCGCATCCCGCATAATCAGCATCAGAATAACCTGTCAGTATTAGATTATCATCAGCAAGATACCATAACCCAGCATCAGGTGTTCCTCGTAGATATTGCAGAATCTTCTTTGCTGAGTCTAAATGACTTCGCTTGGGATCCGCTTGAAATCTTGCGCATACACCTACAAAGATAAGTTATATCGAGTCGGCTAACTGTTAAATATAACAAAGAACCAATAATAGCTCTATAATCAGTAGAGTTAACAGAAGCTCCCTCTTTGTCTAGATCGATTTTAAAATTCGTGTTCATGAGGATTTTGATTGGCTTGCTGGAGTCGCAGCTGAATCTCTTGAGAAGATCTCGAGTGTATTTGGCTTGATTGATGAAGATTCCTTCAGGTGATTGCTTCACTTGAAATCCAAGGAAATAATTCATCTCTCCCATCATGGACATCTCGAATTTCTCTTTCATCATCTTCTCGAACTACTGACATATGATCTCGTTTCTGCAGTCGAAAATGATGTCGTCCACGTAGATTTGCACCAGTAGGATGTCATCTCCTGACTTTATGTTGAATAGGGTGCGATCTACTGTCCCCTTCTGAAAACCTTTCTGAAGTAGAAAGTCTGATAGGGTATCATACCAAGCCCTGGGTGCTTGTTTTAACCCATACAGAGCTTTCCTAAGTCTGTACACCTGATGTCCCTGCTGAAAGCCGGGCGCTTGTTCCACGTAGACTTCTTCCTTCAGTACGCCGTTCAGAAAAGCAGACTTTACATCCATCTGATAGACTTTGAAGCCTTAATGTGTTGCATAAGCTAGGAATAGACGAATGGCTTCCAATCTAGCGACTGGAGCGAATGTTTCATCAAAATCAATTCCTTCTGCCTGACTGTATCCCTTTGCAACTAGTCGTGCTTTATTTCTGACAATGACGTTGTTTTCATCTCGCTTGTTTTTGAAGACCCACTTAGTACCAATCACGTGTTGATGTCTAGGTCTGTCTACAAGCTCCACAACTTTGTTTCGGACGAACTGGTTCAGCTCTTCTTGCATGGCGATGATCCAGTCAGCATCATTAAGTGCGTCCTCTATCGATTGAGGTTCTTCTGTAGACAAGAAACAAGAATATAGTGAGCTTTCGCCTTGATTTAATCTCGATCTTGTTCTTATCGTCGCTGACGGATCTCCTATTATGAGATCTGAAGAGTGAGCATCTAGCCAAGATCGTCTGAGTCTGGCTTCTTCTTCTGATACAACTTCTGCAGAATCAGTAGGAGTGTTAGGCATTTCAGTAGTACTATTCTGAGATTGCAGTATTTCAGTAAGAAGATTAGGATCTACTGAGTTTCCGGTGTTCGGGGGCATTTAGCTCAGGAACATTAATCGTTCCCCCTGAGTTTATATTCTCAGTAGAGGTCTCAGTTACCACGGGGGCTTCCTCATCGACCGATGTTACCTGTTGTTGATTATGTTCGGTAGAATCAACTAGGTCAGCTACATCGACTGTTGGTTGAGTCTGGGTTTGTTCATCGTCTGACTCATCAACCCAACAATGTTGGATCTTTTCAGCTTTATCAGTAAGTCCGAGATCCTGTAGCTTGCTGGCTGACATTATCGTTATTTGTCTCGTATCTTTCCTGTTCTCAGTAACAAATTCATCAAAAACAACATGAGGGATTTCCTCCACACAAAGAGTCCGATAGTTAAAGACTCTGAAGGCTTTACTGACTCGAGAGTATCCTAAGAAAACTCCTTGATCAGATTTGCTATCAAAGACCTTCAGCTGATCTTTCCCGTTATTGTGGATAAAGCAAGGACAGCCAAAAATATGGAAATGAGATATAGAAGGAAATCTCCCTTTCCATAATTCATATGGTGTCTTCATGTGTTGCTGAGTGAGTAGTGAGCGGTTCGAGTATAGGTGGCGGTGTCGGTAGCATCAGCCCGTAACTTCGAGGGTAGTCCGGAGTCCTGCGAGGAGCGTTCTTGCTTCGCTTCTTTAAGTGTTCTCGTTCTTTCGTTCAAGCAAGTCCGTTCTGCCGAGGGGTGCGCGCGGCTGATGTCTCGTGTTTAATTCCCTCTTTATCGCAAAGACATCTTAACTACCGAGTTTAGAAACTCGTTCCTCCGTCCGAGCGAATTCTTTGAATCTTGATGTCCTTTTCCACACTGAGCTTCTTCAGCAGATTGGGCAACTCAGTTTGAACATCAGACTTGTTGGCGATGAAGATAACCCAAGTATATCTCGAATAGTCGTCAATAACGACGAGGGCATACTTCTTGCCTCTTATAGTCACTGGAGAGACTGGCCCGAATAGGTCCATGTGCAGCAGCTGAAGGATTCCATCAGTGGAAGGTGACGGAATAGGTGGATTGCTATTCTTTGTTTGCTTTCCCTTCAGACATGCTTCACAGTTTCTATCTTTGATAAACGATTCGTTGGGCAGTCCTCTGACTTTTGAGTTCTTGGCTAGCTTGTTCATGGTCTTGAAGTTCAGGTGGCTGAGTCTTTTGTGCCATAGCCATCCTGACTTGTCACCAGATTTTGTCTATGCGAGTAAGCAAGCCTCAGGTTCTGCGGTTTTCCAGTTTGCAACATAGAATTTCTTCCTCCGCGAACCTGATAACACTGTTTTCCCTGTAGATTTGTCAACAACATCACAGAAGCCAGCGTTAAAGATAACTCTGTTAAGATTATCATAGAATTGACTGACAGAAAGGAGATTATGTTGAAGTCCTTCAACATATGTTACTCTTGGAACTAAAGCAGTCCCAATGTTCAGTGTTCCGTATCCCCTTGTGTAGCCTTTTGAGTTGTCACCAAACTCAATTATGGGACCATCTTCTTGTATGTGTTGGTCAGCAGGCTCTTCTGATATGTCATGTGTCTTGAGCAGCCACTGTCCACTATCCATGGGTCCTTATGCACCTGCAAAACAGAAGCATCTTTAGGTACCCTTTAGTTCAGTTGGGTCCTTACTGGTTAGTGGGTGATTTCGGAACCCAAATCTGTCTTGGGGCCTTAGAAGTCTGAGACTTCTTCTTCTGAACCTTGTCAGCTTTCTTCTCTACAGGACTTGGAGATACTAACTTTATGCTGATGATTTTGGGTTCAGGCGCTTTCTTCTTCTAAGTCTTTGCGCTTCTCCTGACCCTGGGCTCATAATAGTATGAGCCATACTGAGCTGGGTGCTCATACAGTGGCTCCTTGTACTGTTCTGCCCATCTGACCTTCTTGGTTCCTCCTGAGTTTGATCTCGGTGTCCTGTGGCTGGAACCTTTGGTCAGTTGTTTGTTGCTGCTTGGCTGAGGTGCGATTACTTTCTGTTTGTTCTTCGCCTGAGGTGTGGTGTCAGCAACTTGCACCTTTCCTCTGACGAACCTATCAGCCAGCGTTGCTGAGCTTTTGGAGGTAGAAGCTTCGTGAGTATAGCCATGGCCTTCTTTCACAGCAGTTGGCCGTTGTGCTCTGAGCATGCTTTCTAGCTTCTCCTTAGCTCCCAAGTATTGTTCAGTCATCAGTCCTCTCCAGACCTCATCACTTCTCCTGAGAGAATCATAGTCCTTCTGTACGTCTGAGAGTTTCTGACTGAGTTGGGCTATTTTAGTCTCTTTCTCCGAATTGTCCTTGGTCAGGACTGAGATCTGAGTCTCTTGAAGCTGAGACTTAGTCATAAGAGATTCGATCTCTTCGTTGAGTCTCGCAACTAGATCCACTGACTCAGTAGAGACCTGACAATCAGAAGAAAGTCTCTGATTCTCAGCCTTTACCTGTTCAAGTTCCTGGATGGTTCTGCTGAACTCTCTGCTCAGCTGAATTTGTTCCTCTAGCAGGTCGTCATATGCTTGTACTACGTCCAGAGGATCATCCGAGACCGAGCAAGTATCGTGTGTGTTGTGTGAAGAGGAGGTTATATTAAGTTTAGAATTTACCTCAGCCTCTTCTCCGGCCATCAGACAGTGTTCGCTGATTCCTCCGGGAACCGTCTCTCCGACTTCAACAGCTATGAATGCAGCTTCGTCCTCAGAAGAGTACATGAATGTATCCTCTTCAATTGAGTTGTCGGATATCTCTCCGGCTATATAGGCCTGCCTCTTCTGGGCAAATTTGTCTCTTCTGGCCTGCCGTTTTGCTCTTTGAGCAGCTGAGAGTTCGGGACAGTCGTACTGATAGTGTCCCTCCTTCTTGCAGTTGTAGCATGTTGATGCTCTGCTGCTGCTTTTTCCAGCTGAGTCTTTTGATGGACTAGCAGCAAGGTTCTGTTTTCCTGCATTCGGTAGAAGGATTAGACTCTTCCCTTCTCTGATAATCTTTCTTACCTGAGGGAGAATCTCTGTGGTATTTCTTCAACTTTCTGACTCTCTCCTTTTCTCTTTGGTATTTGAGAGCCATTAGTGCGAGTTGGTCAGTAGCAGATATTTCAGAGGTCTTTGTATCTGCAGCTAGCCTTCGCTTCTTTGGAAGAAATATTTTTGCCTCCAGTTTTGCTGACTGTTGCCTTGAAGGCATGATCGAACTGTGTGTCAGCTGGAGCACTGGAGCACTTTTGAGGTAGACTATACTCAAATTTCTCCGTCTTTAATTCTAAAAATATAACATCAGGAGTTAGAGCATTAAGATCAGAGCGACGTAAATAAGTAGCAAAAGGAAGCCACTTCTGTCGAGGTAGCGCTCTTATGATCTTTGTGTTCATCTCTTTGTTTGAGAACACTTTTCCCAGCCCGTTTATCACATTGACTTGATTCGTAAATCTGACGCTCAGCTCGTCAATGGTTTCACTGGACTCCATCGCAAAGGCTTCGAACTTCTGAAGCTCTAATTCGAGCTTGTTTTCTTTGATCTGAGGAGTTCCTTGGCTTAGTACAGCCAGGGCGTCCCAAAGTTCCTTCACCGTTTTGCAATCCTGCACCCTCCCGAGATGTGAGTCACTAAGCGTTGTCAGTATAGCATTTCGTGCGACTTGGTCGAGGTTATGCAGTTTTTTCTCTTCAGGCGTGAAGGCAGATTTGTCCTTGGGAATCTTCGGACCGATTCAAGCTCCTTCACCTTCCACATCAGCGAACTGAACGCTGTCTATCATTGGAATAATGGGTCCGGTCTCCAGTACGTCAGTCATGCTGTCGTGCAACGACGTAAGGTGTGCCTCCATTCTTACACGCCATACCGTGAAGTTCTCTATCGAGAACATTGGCACCATCCTGATACTTGACATGTCAGACATTATGCGTACGAGTATAAGGATGAATGAAGAGATGCCTTGTGCAGAGAAAACGTTTTCAGGATCTGTTCGAGAAGACCCGATGTCTGTAACAGGTGATCAGTAGAACACCGTGTGCTCTGATACCAATTGTTGGTCCGGAGACAAATATCAGGTGTAGAGGGGGGGTGAATACACCTGAGCACAGTTTCTTTTTCTCGATGAAGGTCGGCTGAAGCTGTTAGTTGAAACTGATGAACAGTGCCAAATACAACCTTCGATCGCGGGTCAGAGTGGGTCGGCCATCGAGCTCTCCTACTGACTTTTGTCAGTACTTCGAAACTTAGTCGAAGACTTTAGCGTGCGGATAAGTGTGGGGCCCGGAGTTTGTCTCTTTTTGAAAACGTGTTTTCGCAAATTAAGTTCTTTTGGCTGTGCGACTTTTGAAATACGTTTTATGCAAACTTATGATTTTCAAAGGTTTGTATGCAATAAAATAGTAAAGAACACAAGCAATATAACGTGGTTCGGATACGCAAGATCCTACGTCCACGGTCCTGAACAAGGCAGGATAACTTGTTGATTAATCTGAGCAAGTCTCAAAGAAGGAAAGCTGCACGCGGGGAGATCCTTCTAAGTTATAGTCCTTGGCGACTTTACAATTCAAACCTAAGTTCGAAAGGGAGCGAAACAATCTCCAACTAAGAAGGAGTTCTTTCAATAAGAACAATTCACTAAGTGTGAACTCCTTCGAATCTAAGCTGTAAATTTGGCAATGAGCTTAGGTAGAGAAGAAAGGGATCTAAAGACTCTAGAGAGAAGAACCACAAAATATTCTAATAAATGTAGATTCTTCGCTGGATGTTCTGATGAGTTTGCTAGAGTGTTTGAGAGCTTGAGCGATTTTCCCTTTTGAATTTCGTTGTTCCGTGTTTCGTGTTTTGGTCTTGTGTGTTTCTCGTGTGCAACTTCAAATTCTTCTCTATTTATAGCTGTGAGCTATGGCATATGCCCGTTGGAGACGACGATGCCACGTGTCACAAGCTTCCAAAGAAAATGGCCATAAATTCGAACTTGTTGCAGCAGGGCAGTTAATTATTGTACATGAGAGCAGCTTTACTGCAGGGAGCAGGTAAGGCGTTGTCGGCTTCTCATTGGTCGAGGTTTGTGGTTGGTGAGAATGTCAGAGTTGACCGTTCAAACAACTCGTATGATCTTCTGCTGAACTTTCGAAAAGACTTAAGTAGCTGGGTCGCTTTCTGTCGGATACAGTAGACTGCAAAGTCTCTGTCTTCTTCGACTGAGTCGGCTGACAAGGAATGTAGCTTCTGAATAGGTCAGCTGGCAACTGCGAAGGTACTGGGCTTGCATGAGTTCTTCTACTGATGACTTATCAGCTGCTGGGTTGGCCTCTACTGAGGTCTACTCAGCTGATGCGCTGTCTTCTACTTAGGTCTAGTCAGCTGCTGACTAAAGAACGCAAGCGATTACACTGATGACATGGGGTTCCGAAAAGTTTCTTCGACAGAAGATCAGTTCGATAATTACCCCGTACAGGACTTAGACAAAAATATTAAAAACGATTACATCAAGTCTAACCTATACATCAGCTAATCCTAACGACACACTATACTACTGATATCAGCTCGGTTTTGGGATCTTCAATTCCATAGTACTACTATGATTTCCCCCAATTTTCTTTTAACCACGAACAGCTGAGTATCATCTACTGACTCATATCCAACAGATGTCCATCATGATCGAGCAGAACATCTCGAGGAGCTCAGCTTTTGCTGACTCCAGGTACTTCGACAGCAAGCTCATCAAGTTTAAGACTAGAGCCACTGCTGAGAAGTCAGTCGGGCGAGGGCCGCCTGAGCTGAAGAGGGTCGTATCAGACCTGCCCCCTCGCGCTGACCCACCGAAAAGGAAGAGGCTGACAAAGACTGGACCTTCTGAGGTCCCAGTGGAACAAGCCAAACCAGCCTCTCCCCCGCCTCCTCAGGAAGAACAAATTCTTAACTCGGACACCGGCATTGAGGGTGCCACGTTGAAGGACAAAGTCCAAGTCATCAGTTCTAAGGAAACTCAGTCGGACATTCCGGTACCGACTGAGGAGACATCCTTTGAGTGGACTACCTTCCACTCCACTCGTCTCCGTGCTACAGCTGAAGTGCATAACCAGATTCCAAAATCGCTGAGCACTCAGACCTAGTGAGGATAGCCATAAGGGCTAGGATACAGATGCTACTGAGGTTCCTAAGTTGGGATATTCTCGAGGACATGATCAAATCTCAGTCAGCTCTATCCCTACTCGCCGAAGAGCAAGATTTGCAGTCAGCCATTGGTTTTGGGGAACAAGTGACCTTGCCTACTTCGAGGACCTGAGGGCTGCGATGTTATATCTTCTCAGTCTGCATACCTCAGTTCCTGGCGACAGCCCTTCGCCTCCATCTCATCCTGACAACGATGATGACAAGGATGATGATGAGATGGATCAGGCACCACCCAAGGATGCAGAATTGGGAGGTTCTGCTGAGGGTTCTACTCCCCGTGAAAAGGGCCAATCACCACCACCTGCTACATCTGGTGAAGCCCAGGCTGCCTCGAAGCCGAGTCGAGCGTAGCAACTCGCGTCATCTGAGCAGAGGCTTGGAACCAGTTCTTATCAGATACAACCTATAGGTTCCGTGTCCTCAAAGTCGGTCAACAGAGCTATTAGACGCCGAGGCGAAAAGAATTGTCTTCTCTCGAAAGACGTTCACATTAAGTGGGCTCAGTATACAAAAGCTCAGACGGAGAGCATCAACCGACTTGCAGAAGGGGTCGAAAAAGTCTCTAAAGCTCCTACTCAATAGATCAATATTCAGGAGATAGTTGAGACAACCCTCACAGCTCAGAAGGCGGACTTAGCCGCCCAGAGTCAGCAGCTCTTGATCACTCAGCAGAATATCTTCGCTGAGCAGCTGACTAAGGGGCTAGCGGCGGTCCAAGCCACCATGGATGAAAGAAATAAAGTGGCCACCACCAGTCTCCAATCAGCCATTACTCAGCAGGCTGCGGCACTTAAACTCATCCAGAAGGAGATCACAGACTCCCACGATCAATCTCTGCTGAAACTCCGACAGCAGTCAGCCGCACAACTCAGATTATTCAGAGAAGATCTGGAGCACTACTGGGATAGATACTGTGATCTGGTCAAGGACTTCGAAGCCACTGCCACTCAAATCAAAGACCTTGTCTACAACTTGGAGAAAGACGTAAAAGCCATCCGCACTCACCTCTCCCAGCCTGATGATGCCAAAAATGGGGAAGGAGAAGTTAAGATTGAAGATCATGAGGCGGAACAGGCTGAGGTCCAGAAGAGCCCAGAAGTCCAAGAAATTAATAAGGGGGAAGGTACTTCTACTCCGGGGGAAGGAACCAGCACTGTACCTCAAGCAGAAGGTTCAGCCACCCAGGCTGGACCCAGTTCAGCTGTGCTCCTCCTGGAGTATGCCCCACTCCCTAATCGACTGTGACTCAGCCAGCACCTATCTCATCCGCTCAGCACATCGAGGAAATTGCTCAATTTCTTGATGAACAAGAAGAATAAGAAGAGCCACAGCAACTACCACCGCAAAGGCTCGGGAAGGAGATTACTACTGAAGCCACTCCATCTTCCCCGATGCCTAAATTCAAAACCAAGGCGGAGCAGGAAGCCTATGATCTGAGAGTTGCTCAATAGCTGCAAGACGAGCTGGATCATGAGCATCAGATGGAAGAGGCAAAGAAAGGCAAGAAGCCTAAGAAATTGATGGGCAAAATTGCCAAAGGCAAGGCTAAGCAGCTGGTGGACGAACAGAAAAAGAAAGCTCAGGAGGAGCTATCCAAAGCCCCCACCACTGCAGTCCAGCCGACAGCTCAGGGTCACTACACGCCTTATCTTACATCCGAGCAGGAGGCTGAGGACAAAGCCACCTGGGAGGCGACGCTGAAGGGACTAAGTCTCCGGAGAGGAGATGCAAGGACAGCGGCCCTCAGAGAGAAGAAGAGATTAGCTGACTTGGCTAAAATGATTAGCCTATCTCAGAAGCCAGCAGCTGATCCAAGGAAGCAGATTCCACGGGGTTCCAAGTTCAGGAGGGCACCTTATACCAAGGAGGACCCTATCCCTCATGTGGACAAGTGGGTGCCAGCCGAGCTTAATGAGCAGTGGGAGGAACTTAAAGAAGATTTTATCAAGGGATACTATGTGTGGGGTATCTATCCTACTGACAGGCCAGCTGACCAACTCTTTGATGAGCTTATTTGCCGATTTGATATGGAACTTAGAGATCAGCTTCGTCAGATCATGGAAAGAGAGAAGATACCTTTCAAAGCTCCAGTGTTCAGAAGAATCCCTCCTCCATGGACTACTCGCGGCGTGCTGTGCACAAATGAGATTGAGAGAGAAGTCGAAGAAGCTGCTTATCACCTCTGCCTGAACTTTGACCATCCTGCTGATCACGAGGAAATTCAGGTCCTGAGAGCCAGAATCTACAAGTATTATTACCTGGACCCTCCGGCTGATAAGTCTGAAGACTTCTAGAAGCTTACTCAGAGATTCAGACGTCAGCAGTGATCTTGCTTTCCTTGTCTTCCTTTTGTAAGAGTGATAGAAACTTGTACTCTCTTGATCATATTTATAACAGTTTCTATTGCTTGCCAGACAATCACTCATTGTCGCATGGCTTTTGTTTGTGTTTTTCACAACTGATCACTAAGTGATCTGACACACACTCACATAACCGTTTCTCTGATTTTACCTATCTCTCGCCTACTGACTTGATGTTTAACTGATCACCTTGATTGTATCTTCAGATATATTAGGGGGATATTATTGTCAGTAGATTAGCTTTCCTTTCCTTATTGTTTTAGAGTGGAGGTTTTGGCATCATCAATTAGGGGGAAATTGTTGGGTTATGAGTCAGTAGATGGTACTCAGCTGTCTAGTGGTTAAAAGAATATTGGGGGAAATCATAGTAGTACTATGGAATTGAAGATCCCAAAACCCAGCTGATATCAGTAGTATAGTGTGTCGATAGGATTAGACGATGTATAGGGTAGACTTTTTTTGTTTTGATTATCTTTTTGTCTAAGTCCTGTACGGGGTAAACTGTTGGACTAATCTTCTGACGAAGTTACTCTCCAGAACCCCACGTCATCAATGTAAGAGCTTGCGTTCTTCAGCCAGCAGCTGATCTTCACCTCAGTACGAGACAGCCCACCAACTGAACATAATGCAAAGTTCAGTACCTTCACAGTTATCAGCTGACCCACCAGAGCCTTATCAGCTTGTCAGCCAACTCAGCCGAAGAAGACAGAGACTGTCTTGAGTCTACTGTATCCGACAGAAAGCGACCCAGTCATAAACATCTTTTCGAAGTTCAGCAGAAGATCATATGAGGATGTGGAATAGTCAACTCTATCTCTGACACATTCTCTGAATCATAGTATTAACTGCCCTGCTGCAACAATTCGAATTTATGGCCGTTTTCTTTGGAAGCTTGTGACACGTGGCATCGTCTTCTCCAACGGACATATGCCTGCTCACAACTATAAATAGAAAAAAAATCCGAGCTCCACGAAATGGGACTCATAAGGGAAAAAGCTCAAGCTCAAGAACACTCTAGCGAACTCAACAGATTATACAGAGAAGAACTTGCTTTCATAGAATATTTGTAGTTCTTCTCTCTAGAGTATTTAGATCCCTTTCTTCTCTAGACTAAGCTCATTGCCAGATTTATAGCTTAGATTTCGAAGGAGTTCACTTTTAGTGAATTGTTCTTATTGTAAGAACTCCTTCTTAGTTGGAGATTATCCCCTCCCTTTCGAACTTAGGTTTGAATTGTAAAGTCGCTAAGGACTATAACTTAGAAGGATCTGTCCAGTGCACAGATACCTTGCTGAGACTTGCTCAGAATAATCAACAAGTTCTCCTGCCAAGTCAGGACCGTGGACATAGGATCTTGCGTATCCGAACCACGTTATATCGCTTGTGTTATTTACTGTTTTATTGCATATCATACAAACCGCTCAAAATCATATGTTTGCATGAAACGTATTTTAAAAGCGCACAGCCAAAAGAATTTATCTTGCGAAAACACGTTTTCAAACTGAGACGAATCTCCGGGCCCTACACAGTTCATCAGTTGCACCAAACAGCTCAGTTGTCCTTCGGTTTGAGAAAAAGAAACTGTGATCAGGTGTATTCACCCCCCCCCCTCTACACCTGACTATCGTCTCCGGACCAACAGATACAAATGTGTCTTTGTTACAAAGAGAAATGAAAACATATCGACATATAGGGCAATACTCATAACACAATGTTTCTCTCAAAGACCGAGAATTAATTATGTATTCTCCCATAATAGACGCCATTATATTTTAGAATTTGATTAATCTACTTATGTCACAAAAGGCTTGCTATGTGCCTTATGGATGTAGTAAATATTTATCAAAATGATTCACTAGATAGTGACATATATATGAAGATCCCTGAAGGATTTAACTTGCTCAAAGCATGTAAGTCAAAAAGAAATTTTCATAGACTGCAAAAGTCATTGTAAGGGTTGAAATAGTACAGTCGTATATGATATAATAAGAACGACGAGTATCCCTTGACAGAAGGGTACAAAAATGATAAGTTGAGTTTGATTGAAACTCCTTGAAGAGCATAATACTTATATATATATATACTCCGTCCAAATGACTTACATAGAGCAAATAATTATAAATTATTTTATTCATTGATAATCCTACTCATATCATTGTCGGCATTAGGGGGAGATATGAAATATAAATGATAAAATGCAGCAAATTTCTCGTTGGATAAATTATTCGATTCACGCACTATGAACCAGAAGTTCATCAAATTATTTAGTGTAAAATGAGTTACTAAAATCTCATATACCCGTTGTATATGCACCATGAAAGAACTGAAGTTTCTCATAGACAAAATAAATCAATTGATTCTCATTGACGCCAGAATCATGAGAGATTTGTTGATGCTAAAGATAAAAAGTCCGCGGAATAGAAATTTAAAACACATCACTCCAAATTCCTCCTGAAGAGGATATGTAAATCATTACATGAAATACAAAAGTACTTGATGAAATCAACTCATTGCTAAAGACGGAGTTAGAATCAAAAGACTTGGGTTGAACTAATAATTGTCTCGACCTGTAGATCGAGCATCTCCCTGATGGAGTACGCTAGTCGACCTACCTAAAAGGTATTTAAAGAGATTTATTGTATTTCATCTACATAGCTACCGAATGGTCGCTTCAATCACTTGAAGTGGATGGAGACTCATTTTGACCTATAGAAGATAATAAAGATGTTTTAGGACCAGAAGTTCCTTACTTATGTGCAATATGAGGATTTGAAATGGTATTGACCATCATTTGTTATCTTCAAGACAAACATGTTATTCTCTATGAGAATAATTAAACTTGTGTTGCACATGTTAGTGTAGACCTTAAAGATAACCTTGAAGATTGTTATCTTGAGGGGGAGTAACAAATTGCAAATAATCCTGAAGATTAGACTGACTCCTAAAGGTCAAATGACCCTGAAGGTCAAATAGTTGTACTCTTTTTTCCTTTCTATGTTTTTTCCCAAAGGGTTTTTTTAGTTAAGGTTTTTAACGAGACATCCAATGCATCACACGAGTAATGAGTCATTGAGATTGATTCATAAAAGAGTCAATGCAACACATGATCTCCAAAAGAGTGGCGGCATCAACATCCAACAAATTTGCTCAAGTGACAATCTAGCTGATTATTTTATAAAGGCATTATCAACGTCAACATTCAAGAAATTAGTATACAAGATCGATATGCGCCGATTCAAGTATCAAGAATGACTATATTGAGGTGGAGCAGTTGTACTCTTTTTCCTTCGACCAGTTTTTATCCCAATGGGTTTTTCTGACAAGGTTTTAACAAGGCAACAATTTCTTTTAGAGATGGTCAATCAAGGGGGAGTGTTGTAAATATATTTTATATATATACTTACCATATATTGTGATGACCATGTAAACCCTAAAAGCCCATGAGTCCATCTTATGCTCTATAAATAGAGGTCTCAACCCTCATAAGAATACACATATATTTTCCATCTTCTCTATTATTTTCTCATTTCATATAGTTTATAACAGTTGGTTTCTTATAACTCTACTCCATAATTGCACAATACTAAAGTAATGGTGTTTATAAAAGCAACGTTTATTTCAAATCAGGAAGATGAAGCATGTTATTTTCGGTATAACGGAGCGAGCGCTGCTCCTTTTGATGACATGTGCATAACCGCCGGCTATTAATTACGTAAAAGGCTGTTTTCACCTATTTTATTTTCTACATTAAAATACGAAAGCCTTTTAATATCTATTTTAATTTGTTTTTCATCCTATTTAGCAATTTTTGCAAATATGAATATTCTTGTTATTTCTCTGACGAGTATTTATGTGAATAATTTGACTCTAGACAAAAATATAGGTACTGCAAAAAAAAAATGAAAAGGTTTAGAAGAAAATTAAATAATTGAAAAAATTTAAATTTTGTTGATTTAATTCTAATGTTTTGTATTGAATACTTCCGTGCGGTGAAATATTCGACAAAAATTTCAAAATAAAATTAGGTAAATTGGCATAAATGGTCCCCTATATTTGATAGTTTGGATGAATTGAACCCTAATATTTTTTTTCTAGATTAACTAATAATTTTTTTAGGGATAAATTCATTTAATTTTAAAAATAATTTTTCGGTACGAAAAAAATTAATTAAAAATAAAAAATTAACTAAATCACATCTTTGTTGTTGTACCAAGGCCATGCCCGTTACTGCAACAACAAACTCCACTTACGTCATCCTCCATATCCTCCGGCTACCTCGTCCACCTCCAAGTCGTCCGGCCGCTCCTCTCCGACGACGTCTCCAACCTCGAAGAACACAGAATTTTCCTCAACCGCTGCGTTGACTCGCTCCCCTCCTCCATTGTAAGAAGCAAAATTATTTGTTGATCTAGATTTACTTATTTTTTATTTTTTATTAAATTTTTTTAATTATAAAAAAAATTATTTGATTTAAAGTTAATTAAAAAATATTTGAAAAAAATATATTTATAAAAAACTAGTTAAAATTTAATTCAATAATTGGATGAAGTGGTTCCTAAAATTATTATTACTTAATATTTTTATTTTTAATTAATTTTTTGTTTTAATTTTTTTTTCTTACCAAAAATATTATTTGGAAAAATAAATTAATTAAAAAAAATTATTTGAAAAAGATTATCATTTAAAAAATATTTGAAAAAAAAGGTAAGATTTAATTTAGAAATTGGATGAATTAGTCACTGAAACTTTTATTCCGTAAATGCTTCTTTGCTAACAATTACTAACTTAAAATTTAACAGAATGACCAATTTATCCAAACTAGCAAATATTTGGGACCAATAAACTGAAAAAAAAGATTAGGGATCAATTCATCAAAACTAAACATTGAAGACAATTTCTGCCAGTTTGCCATAAAATTAAAACGTCTTTGGATTATGAATGCTTTAGACGTCATTAACGTAATCCTCGGGTATATTTTAGAATTAGGAATTGAAGAAAATTTTAAATACGATGTTTTTTAAATTAAGTCTATCAGTAAGAATTGCAATGAAATGTTAAGATTTTCAAAGCATACTAGTTCAGAATACTTTTTTTGATGATATTGTAAATACGATGTTTTTTAAAATACGATGATATCAGTAAGAATTGCAATGAAATGTTAAGATTTTCAAAATTAAGTCTATCACGGAAAAATAATATTGTAAATTCGTTATAAAGTAAAATTTCTTGAATAATATATATATTTATATATATATATATATAGGGAGTGGTTCCCGTGTGAACAGCCTTTATCGTGTGAACGTGTGAACACTGCACTTTAAAGACAAACGTATTGCACTTTCAAGGTAAATATACTGCACTTTAATACTGCACTTTACGAATTGCACTTAAAGACAATGTACTGCACTTTAAGTATTGCACTTTATAATACAGTTTGTTTGCCTTTAAAGTGCAAGACATTTGTCTTTAAAGTGCAAGTGTTCACACGTTCACACGATAAAAGGCGTTCACATTTGAACCTCCTCCTTATTATTATATATATATATATATATATATATATATATATATATATATATATATATATATATATATATATATATTATATTATATTATATCATGTATATTATAGTTCAGAATACTAAATTAATATGTAAAGACAATTTAATTTGATGATTTATATTAACTTAGAGAATTATGCTAATATGATTATTCAAAAATTAAGTAGAATATATACACATGATTACATATTACAATATATTTTTAAAATATCTTGTTGTTCTGATAAAAACAATGTCACTCATCTTAGCTTATAGACCGTTTGAAAAATCGCCTAACAAAATCCTTGACAGTTTTTTTAAATTATTTCAAAGAACTATCTAAGAACAATTTCTACCATGATGTACAAAGAAATACAATATCTTAGCCAAGAGGTTCAACACATGTTTTAGATATAAAAATACACAAATTTTGCAAATATCTTTAAAAAAAATATATGCAAGGATATAAAATATTACTTAATAACGAAGTTATAATATTTTCTCAATTATATATATAGTTATGGACAGTTCAAACATAGATCTACCTTATACAATAGTTTTTGGAAACTGATTGCACAAAAAAAAAATAAGAATCCAGAAACTCTTTATGGCAAACATATAAATTGAAAACTTAGTCTAAATTTTTCAAAAAGACAAAAATCTATTTTGAATCATTTTCTATAGAAATCAATTTAGTATATATTCTTTTTTTTTAATGGCAATTTACCTATTTTTGAAATAAACAACTTAATCTAACTCAGCATTCAATAGCAATTTAATAGCATAGAAGACATTGGTAACTTTTCTGTCACCTAGATATTAAAAAATAAATAGCAATAAATAATTAAATAAATCATTGTATAGTATGTGTAAATTCCTAAATATTTTTATTGAGCAAACCTTTGAAAATGGTTGGTTTACAAAATTGGACATTAAGCTTACAATTAAATAAATCAAAATGTCGTGATTCAAAGTTTGATTTTTCATTAAGCTTAAAAACTTATCAACATAATCTTCCCAGAGAGTGCAAGTTAAAGATGTTCCCCTACATATAAATTGCAACATTATTAATTAAAAATATATTGATAGATTTTTTTTAACAAAATCTAAAATTAATAATATTAAAATTAAAATTGATACTTTTTATCTACAAGTTTGATATAGATTAGCCTCTTCTCTTGTCCATTAGGTGTAGGACGGATCTCCACATTGCCAACCTGTGCAACTGCTCCTATGATATCTGCAAGCGCATGGTAGTTGATGATATATATATTCACTCATGAACATTTTAAAACTATAAATACAATCATATATTTGTAACCTACCAAACGGTGTGACTTTGTTAATATTTTCTATTTTGTGAACTTCATCAAAGTTCTTGAAGCAATATTGTGTATCAGGAAAATCTTTTGGCAAGAGTTTAACACTCGAGTTTTTTCATTGATCAATATTCTTATGTACTTGTTGTAACCTTGTGCGTCCTACAATCATGCACTACTTTGATGTTTTTTCACACCATATATCTGACTCTCCTCAAGTTGTGGTTTGAATATGCAAACAAGATTTTTTGGTATTGTTGCTTCAATTCTCTCTTCCCGAAACATTTAAATGAGCCAATTTAAAATATGAATTCTTGGAATATTAAAATATAAAACTGCTCAATTAACTGTAACTTGGAATCATGAAAAACACACTTCATGCTTGATATATCCTTTTTCTTGAAAGAAGGTATCTCGCATGCTCGTACCATACGGAGTTTCATTGCAAATGATTCTTTAAATTCATCCAACTCTTCGATGAGAGACCAAATATTAGGCATTTGTGTTGCACTTTTTTTTTCGTTCAAATTATTATAAGAGTTGTCAAAATTATAGTAGAGTTTTTAGTAAATGTTTAATTTAGATTTTCAGCTTGTGCTTCAAAGAGTAATTAAATAAAAATCTTATGATAATCAATTGAATTGATTTCAGTAGCAAATCAATCGAAACTCAATG
>CM054825.1:22546660-22695833 GCA_028984105.1 Lavandula angustifolia
GCTCTTCAAAGTTGTTGACTTCCAACTTTAGCAGCCGCTCCCTCAGATGGGTCTGATCCCGAGGATCAGGACCCACCCCATGATTCAGGCCATGAGAAGCCTGTTGAGGGATCTCAACTGGAGGAGGATGCCCCTACAACGACAACTGCTGAAAAACCACTTAGCATCCTCCCACCAGGTCAGTCGGTGGCTGGTACCTCTCAGTTTGCAGACCCAGTACAGCTGTTGCTGGGGTCTACTTTTGAGGTAGCGCCCAGCCCGCGAAGCCGACGCTCGAAGACTGTGGCAAGGGCACTCAGAAGTTAGGGCACTCAGAATCGCCTTCTTGCCCGAGCCGTCCACAAGACGTGGAAGTAATCCACTCAGGCTTAGAGTGAGGAAATAAAGGAGCTCACAATATCTTTTCAGACATCTTCTACTCCTGATTTCTCTATAATCTTGACAGACGCCTTAGCCACTCAGAGAGCCGAGTTTGAAAGGCAACAAAAGTTGATGGAAGCTGCACATGCCAAACTTCTTGAAGAATATAAAGCAGCCCAATCAGCTCATGTAGATTCCATATCTTCTCTAACTCATGCCTCTGAGGTCAGACTCCAGACTATTCAGAAGGCCTTGGAAGAAAGGATGCATCTGAAGTTGTAGAGGATTCAGACTGTGGTGGAGAATTCCCATAAGAAGTACGGTGAAGAGCTTACAGATGAAAGGAATGAACTCCATGAAAGACTTGTGAAACTGCAGGACGCTTTGGATAAGCTGGCCTCAGCATACACCAGTCTGAATCAGAAGGTGCAGGTTCCTACCCTCGGCCCATTTGCTGATGCCAAAAAGGGGGAAAGGGAAAGGATACCAAGGGCACCAAGGGGAATCAGGACAGTGAAAGGAGCAACTCAGACTCAGTAATCTTCTCCCACTGATCCCCAAGATCAAGGTCAGGCCCAGGGTGTCTCAGCAGCAGGAGCTGTAGTGCCTGCTGAGACCGGCCCAAATGGCTCAGGACCTAAAGATTCAGCAACCCAGACTCCTAGCGAAATCATAAAGGAGGTTGCTGAATACGCTGAGGAGGACTCTGAAGAGGAGTAAGTTCCTGTACCTCCTCCAGTGCCGGGGAACGGGAAGAAGATTATGAAACTTCCTACTCCACCCAAGAAAGGAACCAAAAGGTTCATATCCCTTGAGGAAGAAGCTCAGATTGCAGCGGATGAAAAGCTTGCAAGGGAGATAGCCGAGGCAGAGGCTGCCAACAAGCCAAAGAAGCAGCCTATCAAAGGCAAAACCAAGGTTCAAGGGGGAAGGAAGCCTAGGACAAGGCAACCCCCTAGAAAACTGAAGATCAGCGACGAAGCTGACAAGGAGAAGGAAAAAGAGCAGCAGCAGCAGCAGACTGGTCAGTAGGGTGGATCAAAGTCTAAATCATCAACACCCGCTGATTCATAAGAAGAGTAAGAGTATATTCCATCCTATGCCCCTTCAAAGGCTCAAGAGCAAGAAATGAAAGAAATCTGGGATCAGATGGAAAGGTATATGTACGGAGGAGCTGAAGCCAGGCAGATAAGTGAAGTAAGGGAAAGGCTCAGACTCGCTGACCTAGAAGATCTAAGGCTCAAAGCTGAGAAAGAGGCACGACAAAGGGTTCCTGAGAAGGCTGAGATTCTCTACAAGTACAGAAGACTCAGGAAGCCCACTGACCTTAAAATACACAGATGGCCCAGAATCGATACTTGGATGACATGGGAGCGAACTCAGAGGTGGGAGACACTTAAAGCAGATTTTATCAAGAGGTTCTACATCCGGAGGTATTGGCACGACATGCATAAGTCGATAGCTTTTGCTGAGTGGCTTCTGAAGGGTGATCCAAAGATATATACAAGAGTTCAGAAGGCCCTAGCTGAGAAGATAGATGTCAAAGTCCCAGCTCCTAGACCTCTGCCCCCTCCACTGAAGCTTGATGGTTCCTTACATATTGGTGTTATTGAAGGAGAGGTCAAAAGTGCAGTCCAAGCCAATGATCTTGATGAGACTCATCCTGCTGCCATGGTACAGATACATAAGCTGAGAAGAGATACATACAAAATGTATGGACTGCCGCTACCTGAAGGGAAATCTAGAGACTTTAAAGAGCGGATCCAGCAGTTCAGGAAATAGCTGATAGCTTCTTGTATCTTGTTTTCTTTTTCTAGAATAGCAAGCTGATCTAATGTACTGAACTTTCTGATATATATAAAACATCATTGTTGTTCGGCCCTGACAATACCTTATTGTCTACATAGCCTTGTTATTTATGCTTAACAATCAGAATCACCTGAGTGATTACTGACTCACACACACTCACTGAATATCTACATTTATGTCTGTTTGTTTTTACTTAGCTTGATAGATTCTTTGGTGGTTGATAGATTGTTTGAGGGAAATTATTGTTAGAAAGGAGGAAATTGCTGTTAGATATCTGTATAGGTTCTGATATTTCTTCCCTGAACTCCCTCAGTAGTCTAGAACTTGAAGAACAACTCCACTCGTTCTACTTGTAATATTTGTAAGGAGTTTGTTTCTGAAAGTTTGTAGTGTTAGGTTTTGGCATCATCAAATAGGGGGAAATTGTTGGGAGATTATTCAGTAGCCTAGTGCTTAGTAGATTTGAAGATCCCAAAACCCTACTTTGAGTGATAAACCATTCAGTTTTGTTTGTTTATTCTGTCTTTGAGAGTTTCAGACTCAGTAGACACCCTTCGACATGGTTCAGACGTTCAGTTCTGTCCGCTGGTTCTTCAGCAGACTATCAGCCTCAGTACCATGAGAAGAAGACTCGCAGTAATCTTGGACTCAGCAGGAGCAAGATATGCGAAAGGAGTCAGTGGAACTGAACTCAGCAGGAGTAGTTCACTGAACTCATAGTTGATCTTCAGTAGAGCTGAACTCAGCAGGAGTACGCTACTGAACATAGATCAAACTCAGCAACGACCAGATAGTCTTCTGACTGTTAGGAAATCTCATAAGTCAAATCATCAGAGTCATACGAGGTATAGAGAAGTCAGCTTCAGATCCACCTTGAAGTCTGTTTATCTCACCTACTTTCTTCAGCCTCGACCAATGACAAGAAGCAGCTGTCTACTTTCTGATTAAAGCTGCAAGTCAACAACTTTCCAGAAATGGAGGGAAAGGACTCTGTCACCATACTTTGAAAGAGCCGTTAGCTACCCAAAAGAGAGAGACACATGGATCGTCATCTCCAATGGATCTATCCATGTCTCTGCTCTATAAATAGATTGAAGATTTCAAATTGAAGCTCACGACACAACCAAGAAAACGAAGAACACACGAGCATTCACGAGCAGTTCAGAATCGACTTAAGCTTTCCGCAAGAACTTCATAGAGTTATCTCCAGCGAAAGGCGACATACTTGCTCAAAGGGAACCGAGCTGAATCAGATCATAAGCCTCTAGTATCCAAGCGACTGAATACGAACCCAGAGTTTATACTTAACCGTTCATCGCTCTAGAAGCTACTTTCTCGTTCCCTTCCCTCTAACCTAAGCTCAGCAGACCATATCTATAGCTTAGAACAAAGGAGTTCATCTTAGAACTGATCCTTATTGTAAAGGACTCCTTCATAGTTGGAGAGTTTGTCAAACACTTAAGTTTGATACCTTGTAAACTGAGACTTGCTCAGTATAAATATCAAGACCAGTGTTTGTCCAGTGCACAAACCGACTGAGACTAACTCAGTATAATAAAATAGCCTCTTGATCTTTTTGGGACAGTGGACGTAGGATTGTTGGATCCGAACCACTTTAAAATTTCTTGTGTTCTGTGTGCTCTGTTTTTTCTGTTGCATTGATTACTGTTCACACTGAAAATATCTTTCAAAATCATTCAACTGTGTTTCAGCTAAGCTTAAAAGATTGCACTAATATACTGAAACTGTTTTCTTAAAAACGTTTTCTAACTCAACAGAACTTGGGCCTACACATTTCCGCACTCTACTAAACTTCAGCTGAACGGTACTGAATTCTGACCTAAATCAGCTAGCAGGCCTCAGTGAAGTCAGTCACTGTGCCACGCAATTCAGAACAACTTATTTGGCCTCTCGAACTCGTTCGGATCGACATCTTCCTGAAAGGGACTATTCGCGTTTTAAGTTGAGAAAGTGTTTTCAGGTGTATTCACCCCCCCTCTACACCTGAACGTTTATCTTGGGACCAATAATTGGTATCAGAGCAGGAGTTCTCGAAGACTCTTATTTTCTGAAACTGGTCTACTTGAACGGATCCAGAAAACGTTTTCACTTTATATCATTCTTCATTCATATCACAATTTTTAATGTCTGATATGTCAGGAATTAGGATGGTACCCATGTTCTCAGTAGAGAACTACTGGGTATGGCGAGTCAGAATGGAGGCACATCTGACTTCCCTCCACGACAGCATGATAGAGGTACTGGAGGACAGACCTATCGTTCCAATGATTGATAGTGTCGAAATCCAGGATCCAGCACAAGGAGGAGGCATGGTAACCGGGAAGAAGATCCCCAAAGATAGAAGTCTCTTCACCCCCGAGGAGAAGAAGCTTCACAACTTAGACTGGGTTGCCAGAAATGTCATACTGACCACCCTGAGTGATTCCTATCTCGGAAGAGTTCAGGACTACAAGTCCACGAAGGAACTCTGGGATGCTCTAGCGCTGCTGAGTCGGGGGACTCAGAAGATCAAAGCGAACTGGCGCTGGAACTTCAAAAGCTGGAGAGACTGTCTCTCATACCTGGTGACACGATTGAAGATCTTAACGTCAGATTTACGGATCTGATGAACACCATCAACGGGGTGGGAAAGATATTCTCCAACTGAGAAATGAATCTCAAGATATTGAGAGCACTGTCGGACGGACATTGGACTCCATTTGCTACTTTACTGAGACATTATGACTTAGATATTGTTTCTCCTGATCATATCTTTTCAGAATTAAAAGCTGAGGAGTTCGAGTTCGGTCTACCCCAAAGTAAGCTGCGAGCTAAAGCTGACACTCAAATCGACCATGCTTTCAAAGCATCAGTCAGCACAGCGGCTCCCGCGTCTAGCAAGGCAGAACCTTCACTCAATGACCTACAAGAAGGAAACCTAGCTAAGAAATACGCACTGCTTGCCCTGAAGTATCAGAAGGAGAAGGAGAGGCGCAGAAAACTCTCAAGAGTCGTCAGAGACTCCAAGGGTAAGTCTGAATATACACCCAAGCGCACTCCTGAATCGCATACTTCTGATTGCAGGAAACAGAAAGACTCAGCTCAGTCGAAAGACAGAGAGAGCAAAGAAGAAAGAGCCACCACCTGCTATAACTGCAAGAACCCAAGACACTATCAGTATGACTGTCCTGAGCTCAGTACTGCTGAGAGAGCACCACGCAAAGCTCGAAGGGAGAAGTTCATCAAGAACTCTCAAGCGTATATTGCCGGTGAACTCTCAGACGACTCAGATGAAGTTGACTCCTTCATGGATTCATCAGATGTTGAAGCAACATTCATGGCCGTAGAGCTTGAAGAAGATGCTGAAAAGTGTCTTATGACAGGAGAAGAGGATGAGGTAAACTCTCACGCTCCATTTAACTCCTCTTCACATTGTACACACGACACTATTTCAGGTGCAGATGAGAATCTGGACGTCTCGATTGCCTATGAAGAATTGTTAAACGAACAGATTCAGATGAGCCTGCAGCTCAATAAGACTCTTCAGGAGTTGGATACCCTGAAAGCGGAGAACCAGAGACTTTCTTAGGAGAGTCAGGTTGCTATTGAGTCAGAAGGACTTGTGTTGAGACTTTCTCGGAGAATTTCTCAGGAGAGTCAGGTTGCTACTGGATGCCGCTGAATACGACCCATGCAATTGGTCGGCCCAATTTCGGCGACAATTGCCGTCGTCGCAACGTGCATGCGCAAAAACGCGCCTCGCGCCGCCGCCGTTTCCGCCACCCAATTCACCCTTTTCGAGCCATGATTCGATCAATTGAAAGAGGGGAAACATAATTGGAACACTCACGACCACCATGTAATGGATTCCGGCCGAGATTAGTTCCTTAATTTCCTGAATTTCAAACGATTCGCCGGACCAATTCATGACGAGCAGCATACTTCAGACGTCAATTTCGATCAAATCTGGGATTGGATGACCCTTTGTGACCTATCGACGCGAAGCTTGTAAGATGAGGATTCCATAGGTTCAAGCCGATCGTCGATCAGACACCGGACGTGCTGGGAATCTCTGCCGCAATATGTGGCGGAACCCTAGAAAACTAGGGTTTTATACGAAAATTCGGGTTCGTCTTCATCTCGTTTTTCATGCCTCCTAGACCAATTACAGTACAAAAATAGTACAATCACATAACAAATAGGTCATATCATCTACTCGTGGATTTTCTCACGAGAAAAACGTTACAACGGGGTCAAAACAGTGGCTTGCAGCTGCCCCAAACACGAAATTAGCCCGATAACGATGAAAATAAACCCTAATCGTGCTCCTAACAGCAACAATCAGAGCCTAAACCAGGCTCTGATACCAATTGAAGGAAAATAGAGGTTAAGAATGATGCCTTCCTTCTTCGTATGTTGTCGCAGCTTTGATTGTTGCTCGTGTGTCAGATCTTCTGATCTGTGTCCCGGTCTTTTTCTTCCTCTGGGTGGTCAGAGAACTGAAGAAAATAAAGAATATTGTCTCTCCTTCACTCACGCACAGCGTGTGTAATTTTGTGTATGTGTGTAATCTGTTTATGAACAGAATACTAATATAGGCTTCAAAAGCCAATATAATATTAATATATTTGTAGCCCAATAATTTCATTATATTCCTAATGGACTTCCACATAATTAGCCCATAATATAATTAATTAATCCATTGAGGCCCAGCCAATTAATTCCAGATAAATAACATTATTAAATAATGTAAAAATACATTAATCCATTAATAATGATTTCTGAGAGACAATAAATAACTAGGCAACTAATTGGGCCAGATCAGGGATCTAATACAAGAAATAAAGCAGAGCCTCAAATTAATTAATTATCTATGCTCAGCCCAAAGCAAAATTAATTAATAAACACAGATTCATTCCACTAGAGAATCCGTGCTGACTTACCCCTTTATCCCAAATTGAGCAAGGGCTTGTATTTTAGACTTAATCGATCTCCGTATTTAAGATAGAAATATCCGTTAATTAATTAAGCTTACTGACAGCTTAAATTAATTAACATCTTGTATTCCTGAGTAGTACCACTCGACCTTATTAACACACCTGAACTTAATCAACCGGCCGGGTTTAGTGCGCTAATCCTTTCGAGTTCCTTAGGGGATATTATCAACCCATTTTACTAGGATACGGTTGCAAGATACAGACAACCAGCCTGAGCCACAAATAACTACTAAAACCCAAGATACATAGATCCGGTCGCGATGACGTTCACTATAGTAGGTCAAAGTGATAGATAACCAAATGCACTCAGCTGAAGTCCTACCAAGCTTAAGACCAAATAAGTCACCGAGATCTTGGTTCTCCACTAAGGTCAGTTAGGAGAACACATCTCACTGTGATCCATCAATACACCACCTTAAGTGTACCAGTAAAGAAAAACAGCTAAGACAAGCCACTTCTTATCTAAACTGCAGCTTAAACCGACAACTTATCCTTAAGTTGACTTAGCTGTGATAACTTTTTATATCTTGTCAGTTCAACCAATTTGTGTTGTCTTCTGTGATACCCGACACACTACACAAAGCTAACTTTTATGCAAGATAAATGATAACATGTGCAAATATATATATTTATTAGATAGGAGAATAAAATAGTGGTAAGGAGAAAAACACATTGTATACAAGCATAAGAACTGCTTTCAGTATACAAAATCCCAACAGGTGTAACAAACATGATCAGTTGCCCCCGAATCCACTACCCATTGGTAGGTAGAAGAGGAAACCAGAACAATTTCAGTTACAAGAGCGACTCGCGTCACTTTCTGTTTTGCCTTGACATCTGGATAATAACTCTTCCAGTGTCCTTTCTTACCATAATTGAAGAACCTTCCTTTCTCCTTTGACATTCGCATGTCGCCGGTAAGGACCATCTTCTTACTCCCACTGCTCTTCTTGAATTGACTACCCTTTTTGCTCTTTTTCTGGTTTCCGCCTTTCGGAGGATTCCTTGAGCTACTAGGGATATTCAAGACTTGAGCACTCTTGCCCTTTCTTAAAACCTCTTTGACCGCTACCAAAGATTTGAGTAACTTACTCATAGTAAACTTGTTCTTAGACATAGCGGTCCTAAAACAGAAGTTCTTATAAGACCTTTGCAGAGCATTTATTGGAGAGGTAAGATATCTCTTCCACTCTATGAAATTATATAAAATTGCTAAACCCGTTAGAGTTTGGTTGGTGAGAATGTTTAGGAACTCGAAAAATATTCGAACAGACATAACTGAAAAATATAATTTAAAAGCATGTATGAAATTAATATTTACACATAATTCGTAATTAACCATCATTATAACCTTTTGAAAAACCAATGATATTAAATACTCGAACACCTCCAGGAATTCAACTCGTAAGCCACGCAGGTGGACGTTTACTACTGTAACCCTAAACCAAGCTATTTACCTAGCTCTTTAATTCCAATCCACGCCTAGGATCTTAAGACGAATGGAATTAATAGTACAATAGTATGGACCATGTCACAATTAAAACGCGGGAAGGGACTTCGAGGGAAGTGAATTGTACCTGCGGTGACATCTAAGCATTGACCATTAATTTGACCAAATTAGAATCAAATTTTTGAAATTGACATACTTACGAGAACCATGCCGTATTCAATTCGATCTAATTAGCCATCCTATTTAATTATTATATTCTAGAGTACTCATGTTTACTAGGCACGCAAGCCACGCAAGTGGACGTTTACGGCTTCGCTCCCACTACTCAATAATAATTAAATATTATTTTGGTAAACTCATTTCACAAAACTGGTAGCTCAAAGATGCAAGAAAGCCACGCAGGTGGAGGTTTACTCACATAATCTTACTACTTTCATGTAGAGTCCAATTAATGGAGGCCCGATTAAGTATTTAATATCAAAATTGATTGGAATCTAATTAAACATTATTGGGATAAGGATTCAGTATATGAATCAGTAGATCTGATAGTCGATAGATCTGGATAGATTTGATAGATCCCAAAACCCTAGCTGAATATTGTACATTCGTATCTGTATAGCCCTGTCGAGTTCAGTTGTTAGAACTCAGTAGGACAGAGTTCAATTGTTAGAACTCAGTAGGACAGAGTTCAGTAGCTGCAGGATTCAGTAGAAGACCTCACTCAACTGTAGAACTCAAGATCGAAGAAGTCAGTTGGACAGCAACCTCCAGCTCAATCTGCCCAGCAATTCGTGCCCATGCACTGAAAGCTCAGGTGAGTAGGAAAGACACTTCAGTTGCAGGTCCGAGGATTCAGAGGAAGTCAACCTTGTTGTTTGACAAGTCTCAACTGCTAATTTACCTCGACCAATAAGGAGCCGACAGCGACCATCTACTCTGACAAAAGCTGCTCTGAAACTGAAAAAGAGAACAATCTCTACAGTGTACCTGCTAGACAACGTTCAAATTAAAGGAGCTATTTTCCTTTTCGCATCGACACGTGTTTAGAGCCCCCTCCATCGGATCTATTCACCATTGACGTCTATAAATAAGAGAAGTCGCCATGCAGAGACGACACCGGGAACCCAAGCTTTCTATGCACAAACTCTTAGCAATCTCAAGCAGAATCCAGTGAAGAACTAGCATCCATTGAAGAACACCTTTAGTTCATCACTTAGAGTTTTATCTTGTTCCCCTTCTCTTATCTAAGCAAGCTCATTGTAATATCTTTAGCTTAGAAACCTTGAGGAAGTTCACATCCTTGTGAAACCATTTTTATTTGTAAGAACTTCCTCTTAGTTGGAGAAGACTCAAACTCTTCAAGTTTGAACCCTTTGTAAAAGTCAATACGACTATAAGTAGAGAATCTGTCTCGCGCACAGATCACTGGGAACTTGCTTAGTATAAATTTCAAAGTTCGCGTCTGTCCAGTGAACAGACTAACTGAGACTTGCTCAGTATAAATATAACAAGTATCCTGCTTTGGTCAGGACAGTGGACGTAGGATCCAGCGTGTCCGAACCACTTTAAAAATCGTTCGTGTTGATTTACTATTTTACTTAACTGATCATACTGCATACAAACTGTACTTCACAAACTCAGCATAAAAACTGGTGTTTTCTATCCGAGACGTTTCATAGGGCCTGCACTTCCATACACACTCTGATACTGAACGACTGTTCGAGTGACTAAAGTCAGTAGAGCTGAATTTAGTAGAAGATTTTCTGCCCACGCGATCTGAAGTATATCTGGCTATCTGACTCAGTTCAGTAGCAAACTCAGCTAAGTGCTGACTTCGCGTTTGAGAGAAATTTGTATTCAGGTGTATTCACCCCCCCCCACACCTGAACTACGTCTCAGGACCAACAATTGGTATCAGAGCACAGTGTTCTTAACTGATCATTGCTCTGAAACTGGTCTATCTCAAACAAAGATCCTAGAAAACCCATTTTCTCTGCATCTTGCATTTCTTCATAGCATCCTATATCTTGTATTCTTCAATTGCTGATATTTCAGGTATTAGGACTGTGCCATTGTTCTCTACTGAAAACTATGCGATATGCCGCGTAAGGATGGAGGTGCATCTGACTTCACTACACGACAGCATGACCGATGTTCTGGAGAAAGGCCCCATTGTTCCGATGGTCGACTCAATCGAACTCGTAGTAGACGGAGCAGGAGGTGCCAGAACTGGACCTAAAGTTGCGAAGGACAAGAGTCTCTTCACTCTTGAAGAGAAGAAACTGCACAACCTCGACTGAGTCGCTCGCAATGCTATACTGATTACACTCGGTGGATCGTTATCTTGGGAGGGTGCACGACTGCAAGACAACTAAGGAGCTATGGGATGCTCTCGCAGTGCTGAGCCAAGGAACTCCACAGATTAAAGAAAACAAACTGGAGTTGGAGCTGCAGAAACTCGAGGCATTCGCTATGCTTCCAGGAGAGTCCTTAGATGATTTCAGCGCGCGATTTACAAATCAAATCAACATCATCAACGGACTGAGGAAGATATTCAGCAATAAGGAGACCAACACCAAGATTTTACGGGCTCTTAGTAGGCCCAAGTGGTATTCTTTTGCTACATGTATGAGGAGAACTGACTTGAATTCTGTTACTCCTGGCTATATCTTTTCAGAACTTAAAGCAGAGGAGTTCGAGTTCAATCTCCCACACACCCCCGGTGCTGAAGCTGAAGTGCCAATGGATCATGCTTATAAGGCATCAACAACCACTCCCGGAGCAAGTCCCTCAGCAACAAGCCAGTCAGCTAGAAGTTCAGTGACCATACCCATTGCTGACAACTTGGCTGAGAAGTATAGTCTCCTCGCGGTGAAATACCAGAAGGAGAAAGACATGTTCAGAGGAAAGATGAAAAAGACTTCCCAGAAATGTCAAGGTAAGAGAGATAATGATCGCTCGAATAGTAAATCTAAATCTCTACCTGATTGTAGGAATGCTGAAGCTGCCCCTGTTGAACAAAAAGAAACACTCAGAAAGGAAGGCAGAACCTCAGTATGCTACAACTGCAAGAAACCAGGACACTACCAGTATGAATGTCCTAAGCTCTCAGCAGCAGAAAGAGCTGAAAGGAAAGCCAGACACGACAAGTTCGTGAAAAAGAGGCAAGCTTACATAGCTGGAGAGTTGTCCGATTGCTCAAGTGATGATGAATTGTTTATGGAATCGTCCGACGACGATGTCGCATTCATGGCAATCGAGACTGAAGAAGCTGAACCGTGTCTGATGTCCGGAGAAGAGGCTGAGGTAAATTCTGAACCCATTACATGTCCTTCTTCACCTGGCACACACGACACTAGCTCTATTACAGAAGAACCTCTAGACGTGGTTCTTGCGTACGAAGATTTCCTGGTAGAGCAGATTCAGATGAGCCATCAGTTCAACAAGACCATTTAGGAGATGGAAATCCTGAAAGCAGAAAATCAGAGACTTTCAAAGAGAAGTCAGGACTCCACTGAGTTTGAAGGACTTGTTCAGAGGCTGAAGGAGGATATTAATTCTCTGATGACTAAGTCTCATGATCAAGAAGCACAGATCTGAGTGCTGACCAAAGACATCTCTGAGAAAGAGACTGAAATAGCTAATCTCAAGGAAACTCTCGCACAAGCCAAATCTTAGCATGAAGCTCTAAGGAAAAGTGATGAAGTGTGGAGGACCTTGATGACGGAGCAGTATGTTGGAGCAAAGGAGAAGTCGGAGAAGCTTCTACGAGCACAAAGACCACATGCCACCAAAGAAGGACTTGGGTACACATATAAAGCCTCCACTTCAGGACTAAAGAGCTCCAACAAGCTGACTAATAGGTTTAACCAGGGGATAACTCAACATGCTGATTACACATCCCCTCAGGGAAAGAATAAGCAGAAGATACAAGCACCTAAGTCTAGCAACAAGAAGATGACCAATGGTTCAAGCCCCAAGACACCAAGGTCAAACTCAGGGGGAACCAAGAAGGTCAGGTGGGCTGAATAGTACGACCACCAACTACTGACTCACCCAGCTCAGTATGGATCATATTATTTTGAGCCAAGAGTCAAAGGCCCTAAGGTTCAGAAGAAGAAGAAAGCTGAACCACAACAGACTAAGAAGTCAGCTACTCCGAGTTCAGTGGTGCAGATTACTGACAACAAGGGTAAGAAGAAGTCTTAAGCCACCAGGGTTGTCAGACAAGTTTGGATCCTAAAATCTAACCATTAAGTTCCCAAGCTGAACCCAAAGGGTACCTAAATCTATTTTTGTTTTGCAGGTGCAACAGGACCCTTGTATTGTCGATAGTGGATACCCAAGACACATGACACATCAGAAGAGCCTACTGACCGATTATGTTCAGCAAGATGGAGCCAGAATTGAGTTCGGTGACAACTCCAAAGGCTACACAAGGGGAAACGGAACACTAAAAATAGGAACTGCAGTAGTTCCTAGGGTATCTTATGTTGAAGGACTTCAACATAATCTCCTTTCTGTCAGTCAGTTCTGCGATAACTCCAATAAAGTGACTTTTGACACAGGTTTTTGTGATGTTCTTGATAAATCTATAGGAAAAACTGTAGATCAGGGTCGCGGCGAAGAAACATGTATTATGCTGAATGGAATACCGCCGAGCCTCAAGCTTGTCTGCTAGCACACACGGGGTCAGATGACAAAACAACATGGCTGTGGTAAAGACGATTGAGTCATCTGAACTTCAAAACAACGAACAAGCTTGCTCGCGATGCTAAAGTCAAAGGACTGCCCAACAAAGTATTCAAAAGACACAAGAATTGTGAAGCATGTCTGAAGGGAAAGCAAAGAAAGTCAAGCAATCCGCCTATTCCGTCGCCTTCTACTGATGGAATCCTTCAGCTGCTGCACATGGATTTATTTGGGCCAATCAATCCAGTGAGGATCAGAGGAAAGAAGTATGCTCTTGTGGTCGTTGATGACTATTCGAGATATACTTGGGTGATATTCATCGCAAACAAGTTTGACGTTAAAGTTGAGCTGCCGAAACTACTGAAGCGACTGAGTGTCGAAAAGGATATCAGGATTCAGAAGATACGCTCAGATCGTGGAACTGAGTTTCTGAACTCAATGGTAAGAGAATTCAGTAAGGCTGAAGGCATTGAACATGAGACATCAGCAGCACGCACGCCTCAGCAGAACGAACATGCTGAAAGAAAGTACAGAACACTTAAAGAAGCAGCAAGGACGCTACTCGCAGACTCAGGTCTTTCGTTGAAGTTCTGGGCAGAAGCTACTGACACGACTTGCTACACTCAGAACCGTTCACTACTGACTCAGATGCACATGAAGACGCCTTATGAGTTGTGGAAAAAGAGAATTCCTTCTATTTCGCATTTTCATATGTTTGGTTGTCCGTGCTTTATCCACAATAATGGAAAGGACCAGCTAAAGGTCTTTGAAAATAAGTCAGACCAAGGAGTTTTCTTTGGATACTCCAGGGTCGGCAAAGCTTTCAGGGTTTTTAACTACCTGACCCTTTGCGTGGAAGAAAGCCCCCATGTTGTATTTGATGAGTTTATTTCTGACTACAGGAAGTCAGACTCTCAGCCAGAAGCTGAAGAGGTCAGAAGCAAGCTACAGGATCTAATTTAAAAGATAATATTGAAAAGATCCAACTTTGTTGGGATAATGATTTAGATGATGATGTTCAGCACCCGACAAGCAATGTAGCTAAGGAGATTGATTCTAATAAACAGAATCAATCCCAGGTAATTTTGGTCGATGAGGAAACCGATATGGTAACTGAGACCTCTACTAAGAATACCAACTCAGGGGGAACTTCTAATGTTACTGAGCTGAATGCCCCTGAACCTGGTGACTCAGTAGACCCAACCCTTGTTACTGAATTACTGCAGACACAGAACAGTACTACTGAAATTCCTAATACTCCTACTGTTTGTACTGAAACAATTCCAGATGAAGTAACAAGACGTCGTTGCTCATGGCTAGATGCTCACTCTTCAGATCTTATCATAGGAGATCCTTCAGCTAGCGTCAAGACACGATCTAAATTCTGTCAAGGAGAAAGTGCCTTGTATTCATGTTTCTTGTGAACTGAAGAACCTCAGACTATTGAGGACGCGCTGAATGATGTTGACTGGATCACCGTCATGCAAGAAGAGCTGAATCAATTTATGCGAAATGACGTATGGGAGCTTATCGATAGACTTAGACACCAGCACATGATTGGAACGAAGTGGGTCTTCAAGAACAAGCGTGATGAAAACAACGTCATCGTCAGAAACAAAGCTCGACTTGTTGTCAAAGGATATTATCAGTCAGAAGGGATAGACTTTGACGAAACATCCACCCCACTCGCAAGATTGGAAGCTATTCGTCTATTCATAGCCTAAGAAACACATCAGCAGTTCACAATCTATCAGATGGATGTGAAGTCAGCTTTCCTGAATGGCGTACTGAAGGAAGAAGTCTACGTTGAACAACCGCCCGGCTTTCAGCAGGGACATCAGGTTTACAGATTTAAGAAAGCTTTGTATGAGTTAAAACAAGCACCCAGGGCTTGGTACGATACCCTCTCAGACTTTCTACTTCAGAAAGGTTTTCAAAAAGGAACAGTTGATCACACCATATTCAGTATCAAGTCAGGCGAAGACATCGTACTGGTGCAGATCTACGTAGACGACATCATCTTTAGATCAAGGAATCGGACTATGTGTCAAAAATTTGAGCAGATGATGAAAGAAAATTTCGAAATGTCGATGATGGGAGAGATGAATTATTTCCTTGGACTCCAAGTCAAGCAATCAAAGAAGGGAATATTAATTAATCAAGCGAAATATACCTATGAACACAAATCTCAAGATTGATCTTGACAAAGAGGGAGTATCTGTTAACTCTACTGACTATCGTGCTATTATTGGTTCTTTATTATATCTTACAGCCAGAAGACCTGATATAACTTATGCTGTAGGTGTATGCGCACGATTTCAGGCAAATCCTAAGAAGAGTCATATCGATTCAGCGAAGAGAATTATTCGTTACCTGTATGGAACACCTGATGTGGGATTATGGTATCTAGCTGATGATAACCTTGAACTAACTGGTTATTCTAATGCTGACTATGCAGGTTGCCGAATCGACAAAAAGTCAACCTCAGGAACTTGTCAGTTCCTCGGTAGCAAGCTCATATCGTGGTTCTCAAATAAACGGCACTCAGTAGCAACGTCCACTACTGAAGCTGAATATATAGCTGCGGGAAGCTGTTGCGCACAGATACTGTAGCTTCGACAACAGCTGAGAGACTACGATATACATCAAGATGAAGTGCCGATCTACTGCGACAGTACCAGTGCTATTGCAATCACTCAGAATCCAGTTCTACACACAAGATGCATGCACGTGGACATTTGTCATCACTTCATCAGAGATCATATCGAGAAAAAGGATATCAGAATGGAGAAGATCAACACAGATAAGCAAAGAGCTGATATCCTGACCAAACCTCTAGCTGAGACCAGATTCAATGATCTCTCAGAAGAACTAGGTCTTTTGGATCCAACTGATACGATTCAGTAGATGATCCGGAGGAGTACTGAGTAAGGGGGAACCCATATTCAGTACAGTTGAATACTCAGCATTCGTCAAACGTGGTATCAGCTGACTACGATGTTCGGTGACGGAGTTAAGAGTATTAAATTCGGCTTGTGGTGATTCAAAGCATGTCATAACATTTATTTCCTGCAATTAATGTTCATCGTATTCAACTGATTATGTCATTTTCATTAAATACACGACCTTCCATAAACCTAACTACGACGCATTTAATGTATATCATATCACCTTACGACTTAGGTGTTAGAGATAAGCAGGCGAGATTATAGGCGGCACAGTAATTATAACCTATTATAACATTTAATCTGAGCCGTTCAATGCTTTAAACCTGATTAATCTCAGCCGTTCAGCTGAAACCGCCTTAGATTCAAATCTTAGTATATATACTCAGTCATCTCTAACAAGCCTTACTTTTTCGCCAATAAAGAAGAAATAGTGCTCTCTGAAAATCACCCATACTTGCATTTAAGACCTCTATTGCTTTTTAGGACTTCTTCTTCGGTAAGATATTCTTATGCTGAATCTGCAATCAATTTTGGTATTTTCGATATAATAATATTTATTTTTGCAGATTTTCAGTTACATATAATAGCTCTTACTCCGATCACAGACGTCATCATTCCCCTCGACACTGAAGACATATTATCCGGGAAGAGAGTCTGGTTTGAGCCTGTTCTCTTGGTGAGAAGATGTGGGGTTGATTACAAGGCGCCCGTATTCGACGCCTTGGAGAGATCGGGTCTGCTTCTGATTCTCTCGCTTGCTCTGCGCCATCTTCTACCTCGACAATTCGTGGAGTTCTTCTACAACCTCCATGAAGATGATGATTCCAATGATATTTCCTCGGTCATTGTGAAGAGGGAGGTCCTCGCCAATCAGTGGGAGGACCGGGCTACTGAGATTGACATCTCATAGAGCCTCCAGGCCAGCTTTGGCCTTGTTGATGAAGGGTCCTCTGTCGCTCATTACAAGGAGGTGGAGATCAACCGTTATCTCTACCAATTCAGCGGCCTTTCAGACTGTGTATTCAAGGCAGCGTTCCCCAAGAACCAGCTGCTGCCTGAATACTGCGAGTTGGCGTACGTGGTCAACCACATCCTGACGAGTTCTGCCGGCTCATATGACCAACTCAGTAGTTCGCGTCCAGCTAATGATAGCCATAGTGGACGCCGCAAAAGTGAACTGGAATGCATTCTTCCGGACTGAGTTTAAGGCTCAGTCGCAAAAATTTGTGGATACCAAGGAAGGAATGCAACTAGTCCAGTAGGGGAAGCTGCTCTATGGGACTAAGGTCTCGATTATGATCGAAGATGAGCTGCCCCAAAATATTTCCTTTGCCAATTCATTCTACTTCGATGTGAAGTTGATAAAATTCACAACGGCTGCCTCAACCGAGAAGTCAATAGGGAAGGGCCCAGCTGCTAAGCGCCCCCAGGAGATTGCTCAGTCTCCTGCCCTTATTCAGGAAAAGAGACCAAAGACGCTGAAGAAGCATGTCTCAGAAGTGGCACCCTCCTCTCCTATCTCCATAGAGGACTCAGGGTCGGGCAAGCACGACATCACGATAAGAGACAATGTTCAGACTGTCTTCAGTGAGGAAACTCAGCCAGAGACTCAGGCTAACACCCAAACTACTGAGTTTTCCTCAGTACCTCTTTCGCATCGAACGCCCGTCTGAAGGTAACAGAAGAGGTAGCTAAAGAGATACCTAAGATCGGGTCGTACCCCGATCTCATAGATATTGCGATCCACGCGAGGACGCTGATGCGGATCCGATTTCTGGAGTGGGAATTTCTGGAGGAGACCATCAGGGTCAGGTCCCTTTCCACCTTGCTCGAGGAGGAGCAAACCCTTAAGGAGCAGATTGGCTATGAGGAGCCAGCTGATATCTCCTCCCTGGAGGATCTTCGTGGAGTCATTCCCCTGAGGCACCACCTTCTACTCAGCCTCCTCTGTCTCCACCTCCTTCACCTCCTCAGCCACCTAAGGATGCAGATATGGGTGGATCTGCTGAAGGCAAGGACACACCCAAGGACGATCAGCCACCACCCCCACTGTCGACATCAGGTGCAATCGTCAGGACTCCGTCCTCATCTCAGCCCCTGAAGCGCAGATATCAATCTGCTGAGATAAAGGACATTTCCACAGAGTCCATAAATCAGGTCATTAAGCGATAGGCCCACAAGAACCGCAATCTCGCCGATGATGTGAGCAAGACATGGAGCAGGTTCACGGAGGCACAAACAAAGTCGCTAACCGGGCTGAAAGCAGAAGTGCAGAGGATCAACACCCCAACTGCTGTTAATGTCGATGAGATCCGCTAAGGAACTGGCTGCTCAGAAGATTGACCTGGAAGCTCAATTCCAGAGTATCATACAGTCGCTAGCCAAGTCTTTTACTAAGGAAGTGGCGACTGTAACAGGTTGCGTCCAGGAAGCGGTAGACGAGAGGTACTCTTTTACAGCTGATAGTGTGACCAAGGCACTGACTCAGCAGCATGCCTCATGCAAAACGATAGAGGAGAATGCCTCTACGGCTGTGCAAGATACGCTACTGAAGGCCATAGATCAAGCGCATTACAGTCGGTGGTAGTCTACACGGATGTCGCTACTGACATCGCGACTGGTATGTCCTCTGTCAAGGACTCAGTCGGTGAATTGACCAAGAAGGTCACTGCCCTGGCCACCCTCTTAGATGATGCCAAAAAGGGGGAAGGGTCGAGAGCTGCTCAGCCGAAATTAATTATGAAAGATGAAGAGCAGCAGCAGCAGGGCGAACAGAGCTCAACAGCTGAGAAGGCCATTGTGCCGGTAGCTGAAGGAGCCACTGAGCAAGCGGTGGCGGAGGTGAATACTTATCTCGAGAATTTGCCTGTTGAAGGCTCACCTCCTCCTACACCTGAGCCAAACATCAAAGGCAAAGGGAAGGTACTTGATGACCCTAGCCCTCCTAAAGCTCAGAAGAAGCTCAAGTTCTACTCGCGAGAGGAACATATAGCTTTCGATGAAAAGCTCACGAGGGAACTGGCAGAAGAAGAGGCTAAGCATAAGCCTGCTGTACGAAGAAAGGAGTCCAGATTCACTCTCCGCGATCTAAGGAGACTCGATTAGCAGTAGCATCTAGAGCAGCAGCGGCTAGAGCTCAGCAGTCCAGAGCTCAACAGTCGCAGTAGCAGTCGCAGAAGTCCAAGACTGACCAGCAGGGCGGAGCATCAGGTTCTAAATCCAAATCTCAATCGCCCGCTGAGTCAGAGGAACAGCCCCATGTTCCCTACTATGTCCCCTCCAAAGAGCAAGAACAAGAGATGAAGGAAATCTAGGACACAATGGAGAGGGCCTTAGACGGAGACACCGAGGCGAGGCGAGATCGGCAACGCGAGAAAGGATTCGGCCCGGGCGACTTAGAAGCCCTCAGACTGCGTACTGAGAAGGAAGCCAGGGAGAGGGTTCCAGTGAAGGATAGGAGTATCCCTCGTTCCTCCCGGTTCTTCAGAGCTAGAGAGCCCCTGAGTCAGGTGAAGTGCATAACTTATAAAAGAACCGACGACGGGGTGCCTCTCAAGCTTAATCAGCGAGTGGGAGCGAGATGAAGGTGGAATTCCTCAAAAGATTCCACGTATGGAGAATTGGTGATGTAGATCCTACTTCTGATCATGACTCTTACTTCAAGGATCTACTGACCGCCATGAGTCCAGCTCTCCTAGCTGAGATTCAGACTCTGCTTGACAAGATGGGTCAACCGCTAAAGGCACCTCCCTTTCGGACTCTACCTCCTCCCATGACGCATGAAGGGAATCTATGCAAAAAGGAGATAGAAGAAGAAATCAAGGATGCTATAAATAGCAGAGGACTGGAGAAAGTTGATGCAAATGACTTGGAAGAGATCAAGGCCTTGAGGAAACGTGTTTACAAGAGCTATGGCCTTGAACTCCCGGAGAAGAAGTCAGCAGACTTTCAGGCAAGGATGCAGCAGTTCAAGAAACAGAAACCCAGCTGATCTTCTCTCTTCTCAGTCTTAGCTTCTAGTGATAGCTTGTCAATGTAATGTAAATTCTCTATCATATATGACAGTATCACATCTTTTGGCCCTGACAATAACTCATTATCTTTAAGGCTTTTCTTTACTTTCCAGCATGACTGATCACCTCAGTGATCAGCTCCTAACTTATCTTATCTGACCTATGTGACTTATATGCTTATCTGCCTTAGAATGTTTTCCTACTGATTAACTGTGTTTATCTTACTCTTCTCTGATATATGACTTATACTTAGGGGAAGAACTCTTTTATGATATAGTAATAAAAATGGAGAAATATAAGGGGGAAATTGTTTCTTAGGTGGAACTTTCATCTTAGGAAGATACTTGATTAATGCTGAAATTACATTTGATGATTAGCTACTACGTGATCTATTCTGAACCTAGAACATTTGTATCAACCTTGTGCTGAACTTGTTATGATCTGAAATTCTGATACATGTCAGCATGCTATAAATATGATAACTGTAGCCACAACTCTGATACATTCAACTATCCTTAACTGTCATAGTTTGGCTTTGAGTTTGGCTCTAATACATAACCTCATAGTTATAAGTTTGCTCTAATATTCTTTACTTGTGGCTGCTATGTTCTCATTTTCTTTATTTTAGTCAGTTGCATTTGTTGACAGGAGCTTTCCCTTGTAATAGATATTCTGTTCAGTAGCTATTAGTCTTAACCTTAGAATGTTTTATGTGATAGAAGATGTAATAGGTTTTGACATCATCAAATAGGGGGAAATTGTTGGGATAAGGATTCAGTAGACGAATCAGTAGATCTGATAGTCGATAGATCTGGATAAATTTGATAGATTCCAAAACCCTAGCTGAATATTGTACCTTCGTATCTGTATAGCCCTGTCGAGTTCAGTTGTTAGAACTCAGTAGGACAGAGTTCAGTTGTTAGAACTCAGTAGGACAGAGTTCAGTAGCTACAAGATTCACTAGAAGATCTCACTCAGCTGAAGAACTCAGGATCGAAGAAGTCAGTTGGACAGCAACCTCCAGCTGAATCTGCCTAGGAATTCATGCCCATGCACTGAAAGCTCAGATGAACGTCTGTAGGAAAGAAACTTCAGTTGCAGGTCCGAGGATTCAGAGGAAGTTAACCTTGATGTTTGACAAGTCTCAACTGCCAATCTACCTCGACCAATAAGGAGCGGACATTGACCAACTACTCTGACAAAAGCTGCTCTGAAACTGAAAAAGAGAAGAATCTCTACAGTGTACCTGCTCGACGTTTTCCTTGTCGCATCGACACGTGTCTAGAGCCCCCTCCAATGGATGAAAACATGCTTTAAAACGAATTAAATCATATTTACATGCTTTTCTAAGCGCAATTAATCACATAATCGCATGCTAAAGCATAATAATAAATAAATGCGCAAATAGGAAATAAAAGGTCATTATCGAGCTTAAAACACAGATAAAAATTAAAACTCTATCTATTACAAAGCCCGATCGAAATACAGCTCTTCGTAATCTTGAACCGGAATATGAATAAGAAAAACTGTCTCAAATTCTGCATCAGTGCTACGCTATCAGACTAAATGACACGTGGTATCCACGTGGCAGCCATGTCAGCAAAGGATTCCCAATCAGCAAGGGTTGATGTCAGCAATTCAAGGGCTGACGTCAGCCCATCATCTTTGAGCTACTGCCGCCGCGCACCTCTCCACCGCTGCTACCGGCCAGTTGCTGCCTCCCCGACCTCTTCCAGACGTCGCTGCCTGCGCCTTGACTAGCCTCACCCAGCGCCGCAACATGAAACGCGATGCAGTGTCGTGGAATGACGCTGGTGATAGCAGCGCGTGGCCGCGACTGCACGCAGCAGACGCGCGCCGCCGCGCCTTCCCCGGCCCTCCGCCACCGTCCTCGCTGCCCCCTGACATCATCCAGATGTCTGATCTGGGCAAGACAGCCGCCTGCGCAACCTTGTGATGTGAAATTTCGCAGCCCGTCGCCAGCGAGCTCCTCTGCCAAAATTTATCTTTCCCGAGCCGCGATTCATTCAATTGATTCATAGGTAATGATCCTTGGATGATTTTAGGACACCATGAACGGATTACGGCCAAAATCGTCCTTCAATTTCCCTCAATTTTCTAATTTATCGCTGGAAAAATTTATGGTGAGCAGCAAACTTCAGACGTTGATTTCGGTCGCATCCGAGATCAGTTTATCCCATACGACATATCGACATGATGCTCGTGAGATGAGAAATCCAGCGGTTCAAGCCAATCATCAATCAGACGCCGGATGCATGGGGAATCGCCGCCCCAAGATGCGGCGGAACCTTAGCCAAATTAGGGTTTTTGGCCAGATTGGGGATTTCTGGACAGCACGACCACTTCTCCTTTCCGAAGCTATTCCGGACAAAACAGAAATCAAAATGGGTCGTGCGACCTATCCAGACGAAGCTAACGAAAAAACAAATTAAAATACTCGAATGGATCGGAAAAAGATATTGGCACGTACCCCCACGCGCTTCGTGAAGTCGGCGGTCGTGATCTGCCAGAAACTAGGGTTTCGCCTTTTCCATATTTCCACGCCGTCACGCCTCGATTTTCATGCATACCTGACCAAAATACAGTATAAAACAACAAATACAAGTATGCACAATGGTCATATCAACTACTCGTAGATTTTCTCACAAGAAAAACGTTACAACGGGGTCAAAACAGTGGCTCGTAGGCCGCCCCAAACACGAAAAATAACCCGACAATGAAAGAAATAAACCCTAATCATGCTCCTAAAAGCAACAATCAGCGCTTACACCTAGCTCTGATACCAATTGAAGGAATTTTGTATACAGGAAGCAAATTTTATGCTTAGATACAATGTGTTTTGTCCTTACCACTATTTTATTTTCCTATCTGATATATATATATATATATATATATATATATATATATATATATTCGCACATGTAATCCTTTATCTTATATAAAAGTTAGATTTGTGTAGTATGTCGGGTATCACAGAAGACTACATGAATTGGTTGAGGTGACAAGATATAAACAGTTATCACAACTAAGACAACTTAAGGATAAATTGTCGTTTTAAGCTGCAGTTTAGATAAGAAGTGGCTTTTCTTGTCTGCTTGTCTTTACTATTACACTTAAGTTGGTGTATTGATATATCATAGTGAGATGTGTTCTCCTGACTGACTTTAGTGGAGAACCAAGATCTCGGTGACTTAGCTGGTTTTAAGCTTGGTAAGACTTTAGCTGAGTGAATTGGGCTACTACCACTTTGACCTACTATGGTGAACATCATCGCGACCGGGTCTACGTATCTTGGGTGCTAGTAGTCATTTGTGGCTCAGGTTGGTTGTCTGTATCTTGTAACCGTGTACCAGTTAATTAGGTTGATAATATCCCCTGAGGAACTCGTAAGGATTAGCACACTAAACCTGGCCAGTTGATTAAGTCCAGGGGTGTTAATAAGGTCAAGTGGTACTACTTCGGATATAAGAAGAGGTTAATTAAATTAATCAGTGAGCTTAATTAATTAACGAATATTTATTTCTTAAGTACGGGGATCAATTAGGTCTAAAATACAAGCTCGTGCTCAAGTTGGGATAAAGGGGTAAGTCAGCACGGATTCTCTTGTGGAATGAATATGTGTTTATTAATTAATTTTTCTTTGGGCTAAGCATAGATAATTAATTTATTTGTGGCGCGGCTTTATTTCATGTATTGGATTCCTGGTCTGGCCCAAATAGATGACAATATTTATTCTGCTATCTCGAAAATTATTATGAATAGATTAATATATTTATACATTATTTAAAAATACATAAATTATTTATCAGGAATTAATTGGCTGGGCTAATTAATTGATAAATAAGTGACCCAGTTATTATTAATTACATTATGGGCTTAATATTAATTTATTAGAAGTCCATTAGCAATATAATTACTAATGGGCCACAATTAGAATGTTATATACGTTATCTTATAAATATACACGTTCTGGAAACAAATTATTATTCTTCATTCTTGAGATTCACGCCTATCTAAAAGAACGTGAGTTACGTCAGAGCAGTTTCATTCATTCCTCTCGGATCTCTGTCCACATGGAGCAGCGGAAGAGCTGGGACACGGTCCAGATGCTCCAAACACGAGCAACAATCAAAGCTGCAGCAACAAACGTAGAGGAAGGTACACTCTCTTCCTCTTCTATTTCAATCAATTGGTATCACAGCCTAGTTTAGGCTCTGATTGTTGCTATTTAGGAGCATGTCTAGGTTTTATTCCGTCTTTATGGGGCTATTTTCGTGCTTGGGGCAGCTTGTGTGCCACTATTTTGACACATTTGTAACATTTTTCTTGTGAGAAAATCCACGAGTAGTTGATAGGACCAATATGTTACATGTTTATACTATTTTGTACTGTAATTTTTGGTCTAGGATGCACGAAAATTGAGGCAGAAGGAAAGAACAAGACGCAGCTGAAACCTAGTTTTCTAGGGTTCCGCCACCACTTGCGGCGGCGAATGGCGGCGCATCTGGCATCGCCTGGCCAAGAGGCTCATGCCGTTCGGTTCTTTTTGTCACAAGCTACGCGTTGATGTGTTGTATAGGGTCATCCGACGTCGGATGCGACCGAAATCGACGTCGAAAGTTGGCTGCTCACCATGAATTCTTTCTGGCAAATCGTTTCAAATTTAGGAAATTGAGGAACTTATCTTGGCCGGAATCTATTACAAGATGGTCGTGAGTGTTCCAATTATATTTCTCCTCTTTCAATTGATCGAAACCCGGCTCGGAGAAGATAAATTTTGAACGGTTGAGCTTGCCGGCGACGGGATGAAAGATTCACTAGATTCTTGTTGCGGCGGCGCCGATTGTGATTGAATCTAGGTCATCTAGATATCTGGGTGACATCTGGAGGCGGCTTTGGAGGACAAGGATGGCGACGCTGGGCTGGGGAGGGCGTGAAAACTGCGCTTCTGCTATCGGTAGTCACGGATGCGTACAGTGACGATTTTCGCTGCTGCAGGCGGCAGCGCGCGTCGGGTCCTGGCGGCGTAGCCTCGCCAGATCTCGGCGAGGCAAAGGAGTTTCCGAGCGGCGTGATTCCGGTCCCAACGGCGGCGGCGGTGCAATCTTGAAGGAGAAGGTGCTGACGTCAGCCCTTGGGCTGCTGACGTCAGCCCTATGCTGATTGGGCAGTACATGTGTCTGCCACGTGGCAGACACCCTGATGTCATGGCGACGACGCACACAGCTCCAGATTCAAAGATATTGAAGACCGAAGAGCTGTATTTTGATAGGGCAATGTAACAGATAGGATTTATATGTGAATTTGCTCGATAACGACGTTTTTATTTCCTATTTTTGCATTTATTTATTCGTTTGCATTAGCATGCGATTATGTGATTAATTGCCCTTAGAAAGCATGAAAGATAGGATTTACGTCATTTTTCAAAGCATGTTTAATTTTTTGCGAGCACGTTTTATTATGTGCACTTAGAAATTGCATGCTTTAGGAATTATGTGGTGATGCATGATTCAAAACAAACCTTTTGAAGAAAAAGACTAAGCAAATAATAAAATAATTAATGTTTGATTAGATTTCAATCAGATTGGATATTAAAAACTAATTCAAACCTCCATTAGTTGGACCATACACAAAAGTGGAACAATTATATAAGTAAACGTCCACCTGAGTGGCTTGCTTATATTTTTGAACCACGAGTTTCGTGAGATTGGTTCTTTAATTAAATATTTAATTATTATTGAGTAGTGGGAGCGAAGCCGTAAACGTCCACCTGAGTGGCTTACGAGCCTAGTAATTAAATAGTTAAATATTGAGTAGTGAGTACTCTAGCAGATACTAATTAAATAAGATAGCTGATTAAATAAAATTGAATGTGGTATGGTTCTCGTAAGTATGCCAATTTCGAGAATTTGATATTCATTCGGTCAAATTAATGGTCAAAGCTTAGATTTCACTACCGGTAAAACTTCCTGAGAAGTCACTTCCCGCGTTTTAATATTAATAGTGATATGGTCCAGAGATATCGGATTATTAATTACATTTGACTAAAGAACCTAGACGTGCATTGGAATTAAAGAGCTAGGTATATAGCTTGGTCTAGTGGTACACGAGTAAACGTCCACCTGAGTGGCTTACGAGTGTGATCTCTAGCTCTAATCGAGTATTTAACATCACTATTTTTTTCAAAAGGTCACAACGATGGTTAATTACGAATTATGTGCGAACATAACATGTTTTTATATTTCAGATATGTCTGTTCAGAAATTTCATAAGTTCCTAATCAGTCTCACCATCCAAACACTAACGGGTTTAAATAATTTCATAGAGTGAAAGAGATATCTTACCTTCCCAATAAATGTTGTGTAAAGGTCCTATAAGAACTTCTATTTTAGGACTGCTATGTCTAAGAACGAGTTTACTATGAGTAAGTTACTGAAATCTTTGGTAGCGGTCAAAGAGGTTATAGGAAAGGGCAAGAGTGCTCAAGTCTAAGAATATCCCTAGTAGCTCAAGGATTCCTCCGAAAGACGAAAACCAGAAAAAGAACAAGAAGGGTGGCCACTTCAAGAAGAGCAGTGGGAGTAAGAAGACGGTCCTTACCAACGGTGAAAACGCTTATATCAAGAACCGGTCCTTACCAGAAGGGGGAACGACGGATGTAGTCGTTGAGCTAAGGATAAACGGTCCTAAAGATCCTACGTCCACGGTCCTGCAGAGCAGGAGTTCTTGTTGATTAATCTGAGCAAGACTCAGCAAGGAATATGTACGCTCGACAGACCCTTCTAAGTTATCTTCCTTAGCGACTTTACAAATCAAACCGAAGTTCGGAAGGGATAGGATTTGTTGGGTGATGATTCCATCCTCAGCACTGTTTCACTCAGTGGGAAATGATTCGGTCTTAGACACTGATCTTAAGCTCAGTAGCCTTGTGCTCTATACTTGTCTGAAGATTTGAAGATCCCAAAACCCTATCTGAATGATGAACCATTCCCTTGTATCTGTTTTGTCTCTGAGGTTTCGGACTCGGTAGACACTCGCTCTGGTCAAGGTGCTCAGTAGCTTATCTCGCCTCAAGCACCGGTGTAGAAGACTCGGTGATCTTGGACTCAGCGAGAGCAAAGATATGCGAGAGAGTCGGTTGAATCGAACTCGGCGGAGTAGTTCACCTGGACTCGTAGCCGATCTTCAGTAGACTTATCTCAGCAGTCTCTCTACTGAATACAAGGTCAGACTCAGCAACGGCAAATAGTCTTCAGGACTGTCAGAATCTTTTGAAAGACAATCAGCATTGTCATGTACGAGGAAGAGAGAAGTCAGTTTTAGTCTGTCTCGAAGTTTGTGCTTGTCTCAACCACTCCATCCACCTCGACGAATGACAAGCATACACGTGTCTTCTCACCGCTAAAGTGCAAATCAACCTTTTACCTAAAAAGGTGGGAAAGTACACTGTTACCTACACCAAAAGAGCCGTTTGCTACCAAAAAGAGAGAGAGAGAAGAAGATCGTCTCCAACGGATCTATTTCAATCTCTGCTCTATAAATAGAGGGATCATTCAAGATTTGAAGCTTGACCAAGAACACGAGAGAGCGCGAAAAAGAGCGAATTCCAAAGAACAAAGTTTTAGCAAGAACTTGAAGAACAATCTCCAGCGAAAAACTACATTCTAGCTCATAGGGAATCAAGCTATACCGACATATAAAGCCTCTAGTATCCAAATCGACGTTACACGAACTCAAAGCTTACCTTCAGCTGTTCGTCGATCTAGAAGCTACTCTCATATTCCCTATCCCTCTAACCCTAAGCTCAACCAATCTTATCCATAGCTTAGACGAAGGAGTTCACATTTGAACCCAATCCTTATTGTATAAGGACTCCTTCCATTGTTGGAGAAGTTTGTCAAACACTTTAAGTTTGATAGTGTTGTAAACCGAGACTTGGATCGGTATAAAAACCAAGACGCGGCTTTGCCCCAGTGTGCAAGCCGACCGAGACTAACTCGGGATAATAAATAGCCTCCCCGATCATTCGGGGACAGTGGACGTAGGATTTGAGCGATATCCGAACCACTTTAAAAATCCCGTGTCTCTTCTTGCTTTCTTAATCGTTGCATTGATTTTACTATTCATACCGAACATCATATTTAAAATCAATCAACCGTCTCAAAGATACCGAACTTTTAATCTATCGAACCGAGACTTAAAACGTTTTCTCACAAAAACCGATTTGGGCCTACACTATTCCGCACACCGAACTCTTACGTAGATACTGAATTCGACCTAGTCGGTTAGCGGATCTCGGCTGAGTCGGATTTTAGCCTTTAACTCGATTCGAAACCGGTTATGCAGTCTGGCCCGAATCTGTTGATCGCCGACACCATCCCGAATAGGATTGTTCGAGTTCGAAGTTGAGAAATCGAATCGAGTGTATTCACCCCCCCCTCTACACCCGACCGTACACTCGGGACCAACAGATTTTCTCCAACAATGAAGGAGTTCTTACAATAAGAACAATTCACGGTAAAGTGAACTCCTTCGAAGGTTCTAAGATATAGATATAACAGTGGAGCTTAAATATAGAAGAGGGAACTAAAGAATCTCTAGAGAGAAGAACTACGGATTTTCAACTAAGCAAGTTCTTCACTGGATCGGCTTGAATACGCTAGAGAGTATGTATGCAATGAGCTTGTATTCCATTTGATATCCCGTGCGTTGAGCTTGGAGACTCTTCTCTATTTATAGTCGTGATCTAAGCATGTATCCGTTGGAGAGGATGATACCACGTGTCACAAACTTCCAAGGAAAATGGCCATAAGTTTTCGAACTCGTGCCGCAGAGTGGTTGGCTTCTGTACATGAGAGCAACTTTAATATCAAAGTAGGTAAGGCTTTGGTTGCTTCTCATTGGCCGATGTTTATGGTAGGTGAGACTTGTCAGACATCAGTCTTCATCTGAGTTGACTCTCACTGATCCTCGTATGAATAAACTCTGCTGACTTCGAATGATAATAGTCGAGCAGTTATTTCCTTGTCGGATCCGCAATTGAGTTGCATACGTTCGGTAGACTGGACCTATCATACTAACTTCTTCACTCGAGTCCGCCGATAAAAATCTTCTACCGAGAACGATCGGCAGGTGACTCGAAGGTACCGAGCTCTTCTCACATTCGGTAGATACGACTCGTCATCGAGTCTTCAACGGAGGTCTACCGATAAGAATCTTCTATCGAGAAACGGTCGGTTGGAGGACCCGAAGACACAAGCTCTACAACCGATGACATGGGGTTCTAGAATTTAACTTCTCTAATGAAGTTCAGACCAACAATACCCCTTACAGGACTTAGACAAAATAATCAATGAATATAAAAAAAAGTCTAGCCTATTATATCATCAAGTTCGAAAAACACAACGGGTTCAAGACAGATTTTGGGATCTCACACCCAACATAGGCATGTTTACAACTTGCATTGACTTAGACGGCTTTTGTGATCATTACCTTTTATAATATTGAATCTTAACCGTCCATCTCATAAAGTAGGTTTAAACTCAGCCTTAGATCGATAACTGTTCATCTTCTAGATATGTACACATTTCGATCAAATCTTAAGAACCGCCATATTCACGCTTAACATTTCGATCATATCTTACCTCTTAAAATCCGAGAATACCTTTGTGCAAAAACCCTCATTTGCTTACATTCTCTTCGATAAAATTCTCGGTATGCCTACATGAAGTTACTTATGTGCTGATCTTTATTGATTAGTATCTAGTATTAAACTGTTTTATTTAAAAATCGATACTGATAACAACTTCGTGTAATAGGTACAATGGCGGAAACCAATATCTCTATGATATCTCCAGTGGATATGCAGAACATTCTGGAGAAGGATCGCGTGTGGTTTGAACCCACCATGGATTTCTATTCATGCGATCTGGAGTATATGGATGAGATCTTCTCGGCTCCGTGCGAGTCGGGGCTAGAGAAATTTGTCTAGGAGGCCTTCGTACTTCCTCCCGAGACGAGGTTGCGTAAATCTGTACTTGAATTCGGACGAAGTGTCCGGAGACATAGTGGCGAGATTTGTTGTCTATCCAAGACGCCACTACGGAGCCGAAGCGAGATGTCCATCAAGGAAGCCCCGAAGCGGAGCTTTGATCCGCCCTCCGAAGGAATTAGTATAGTTGGGTACGAGAGACGACCGAGTTGATGAATATCTTACCGTCTTTCGTGGAAAGCCCACTACTTTCGTGAGCTGCTTTTCCGAAGAACAAAGCATGTTGCCTCGTTCGGGGGCACTTGCTTACATTGTCACGCAGCCTACCGACAAGCCAAGCGGTGGTCGTTTGACCGAGTGTCGAGGCCTAAGATTCGGATGATGATGGCCATATACGACCGAGCCCAAATTAACCGGACGGAGTTCTTTCTCCGTGAATTCATGGCTCGGGATCGCTAAGTTCGACAAGGCATCGAACATGCCGAGCGCAAAGGGCAAATTGTCGTATGGACTCAAACTGTCCATCATGATCGAGGATTTATGTGGATCCGAGCCTATCACCTACAGGTGACAAGGAGTACTTCAATGTGAAGAAGGTCGGATTTCACAACAAGAAGAGCGCGCTTCGACAGATAGGGTCGGGACCCTCGGCAGTCTCTCCGCAATCAAAGCCTCGGCAGAGCTACGCCTACAAAGAAAAGAACCCCTCCCGCTAAAACTCCTAAGGCACCGACAAAGAAAACCGAAAAAAGCCGTTGAGGTGCCGGCCTCCGAGGAAGTTCCGGAAGTGCTGCTCGAACGGGCTCCCGAGAGGACTACTCAGCCCCTGCAATTGGTTGATGAGTTCGAGTCTTCTGAGAAGACTCAGTCAGTGGAGAAGATCGTCTCCACTGAAAGAAACCAAGGGGATGCTTCGAAGCTCGGAGCGCGAGATATTCGGCGCCTAGACAACCCCCTTTCTCGTCCCTCCACTCAACTCGGTCCCTCCAACCGAAGAGCGAGACTTCACACATAGACTTGGAGTCTGAGACTGCATCTGAAGGTGAATCAATCGGGATGGAAGCTTCAATGATCTTATCTCTAGCCTCCCGTGAGATCCTTCAACAGATACCGGAGCTTGCTGATCATTCAGACTTGATGATCATTGCCAAATCAGCAAGGCTCCACATGCTTCTTCGCTTTCAGGAGTGGCCGCATCTACTTCACCTTGTTCTCCACTACTCCTGTCAGCAACTCCATGAAGAAGAGATGAAGTTGAGGCAAGCAAATAGGCTACTCGAGCCTGCTGACCTCAGCACCATGGAGAATCTGAGGGCCGCTATGCTTGCGATGATACATGACAAACAAGCGAAGGCTCGGCACCCCAGATGGGTCGAGATCATGACGACCCGGAGACCCACCCAAGGATTCGAGGCCCCGGACAACCTCCGATAAGGGATCACTCCGGAGACAAGGATACACATGCTGACATTCCTGATATTCCTCTCGGTATCCTTGGTCCTGAGAAGTCCAAGGCTGGTGCTTTGTCCTCAGCAGAGCCCGCTCAGCTCTTGCTGCAGTCGACTTTCGAAGCAGCGCCCAGCCAGACCGCAAAGAGATCTCGATCAGTGGCAAAAGCTTTAACTGCTCAAGGGATCAAAAATCGAGATCTTGCGAAGGCTATCCATAGGACATGGAAGCGGCATCGCTCAAGCCACGACTAAAGAACTTCGGGGGCTGAAGTCTTCGTCTCTCCATCGGCCGCCCCCGATGTTTCCGCGCTTATTTCGAAGCGTTGGCTCAAGCACAAGTCCATTCGAAGCTCAGCTCAAGATCTTTCAGGAGAGCCAATCCAAGCTACTTGATGAATTTTTAGCTTCTAAATTGGCTCATACTGACGCTATCACTGAACAATCCGAGGCCACTGAACAAAGACTTGAGAATATCCAACTGGCCTTGGAAGACAAGATCACCGAGAAGCCGAATGATGTAAAGGCTGCAATGAACTCTCTTACAAGCAATATGATGAAGTTCTAACTTCGAGAGGAACGAGCTGCATGAGGCTCTGACAGACATCCACAATCAAATTCAGTCGCTGTCAACCTCCTTCAACAGCCTTCAGAACATAATACTTATCCCTACCCCGGCTGCAATTGATGATGCCAAAAAGGGGGAAAGTAGAAGAGGGAAGAGTATTGAGCCGACCAAAGGCAAGAAACAGAGTACTGAGAAGCTGACCCCCACCAGAAGTCCAAAATCTAAGGGGGAAGCTACACTAAAGTCATCCCAGACTCAGACTCAGACTCAGACGGGTGAGGCCAGGGTGTCCCAGCTGCGAGCACAGCTGAGACCGGCCCAAGTGGCTCAGGATCCCAGGCTACTCGTGCAACCCAGACTCCTACTGATATCGTCAAGGAGGTTGCAGAGTATGCTGAATAGGAAGAGGACTCAGATGATGATGAAGAAGTTCCTCTACCTCCCCCTGTTCAAGGCAAAGGTAAGAAAGTTTTGAAACTCCCGACCCCTCCAGCAAAGAAACCCAAGAGATACATCTCAGCTGAGGAGGATGCTCAGATTGCCGCTGATGAGAAGCTGGCAAGGGAGATCGCCGATGCTGAAGCTGCCAACAAACCAAAGTCTAAGCCTGCTAAAGGAAAGACTAAGGCACCAAGCACGCGGTGGAAAAAAGAAGGCGCCTGCTAGATTGCCTCCCGTAAAACTTCGGAATTGAAGATGATGAAGATAGGGAGAGGCAACAGAAAAAGGCACCGAGCAAGCAAGGTACATCCAAAACCAAATCCGGTACCTCTACCGACTCACGAACAAGCTCCTCGAAGCCTCAAGAGCAAGATGCGAAATTGAAGAAATCTTCGCTCGAGATGGATAGATATCTCTACGAGAGGAGAGGAAGCTAGACAGATAGAGGTCGCCGAGCAGAGGATACATTTGGCGCACCTTGAGGCACTCGAGAAGCGATCTTGAACAAGAGGCCAGGCTGAGAGTTCCTTCGAAAGTTGACATTCCTTATCGATACAGAAGGTTCAGGAAGCCAAACGATCTGAAAACACAGAGATGGCCGAGATCAGACGAATGGATGCCTATTCAGTTCAATCAGAGATGGGAATCGGCCAAGATAGAGTTTATCAAGAGAAATTATTTCGACAATTCGGCTCGAAATGTCTAAGGGCCGATGCCTATGTCGAGTGGATGACCATTCATCGAACCCGATCTTTACCCATATATGCACGTAGCAAGAATCGAAGGGGTAGTAGTCAGCGTTCCTGAAGCAAGGATCATTCCTCCACCCAGAAGACAAGACGACTCAGTACATCTCGGAATGATTGAACAAGAAGTGAAGAATCTTTGCGTTGAACAGAGGTCTAGAACAAGATGATCCAGCAGACTTCGCCGAATACCTGAAGCTGAGGAAGAACACGTTCAGAATGTATGGAGTCCCACTGCCTGAAGATCAATCCCAAGGTTTCATGAATAGGATTCAGCAGTTTAAGGGTTCTCCTTCTTAGTTCTCCTTTTAGTTTAGCAAGATTTGTAATGTACTGAACTGTTTATCATATATATACAAATCTTCTTTTGGCTCTGTCAACTACTTGTTGTCTAAATAGCCGTGTTTGCTTTATGCTTTAACACTCAGAATCACTGAAGTGATTACTGACACACACACTTTGTTTATTTACTTGTCACTTTTTGCTCGGTTAGATCTCTGATAGTCTAGACTTTCATAGAGCTATTATTTCTCTTAGGGGGAAATTGTTGCATGGGGGAAATTATTGTAAAGGGGGAAATTGTTCTGCCCTGTCTCCCTCAGTAGTCTAGCACTTACCAGACAACTCCACTGATCCTACTTGTAACATTTGTAAGGAGCTCTGTTTCTGAGTAAGTTAGTGTTTAGCATAGTTGATAGGACATAGATGATAGGTTTTGGCATCATCAAATAGGGGGAAATTGTTGGGTGATGATTCCATCCTCAGCACTATTTCACTCAGTGGGAAATGATTCGGTCTTAGACACTGATCTTAAGCTCAGTAGCCTTATGCTCTATACTTGTCTGAAGATTTGAAGATCCCAAAACCCTATCTGAATGATGAACCATTCCCTTGTATCTGTTTTGTCTCTGAGGTTTCAGACTCAGTAGACACTCTGCTCCGGTCAAGGCGCTCGGTAGCTTATGCGCCTCGGCACCGGTGTAGAAGACTCGGTGATCTTGGACTCGAGCAGGGTAGTATGCGAGAGAGTCGGTTGAACCGAACTCGGCAGAGTAGTTCATTTGGACTCGTAGCTGATCTTCAATAGACTTATCTCGGCAGTCTCTCTCGAATACAAGGTCGGACTCAAGCAACGGCAAATAGTCTTCGGGATCGTCGGGAATCTTTTGAAAGACAATCAACATTGTCATGTACGAGGAAGAGAGAAGTCGGCTTATACTGCCTCGAAGTTTGTCTTTGTCTCAACCACTCCATCCACCTCGACGAATGACAAGCATACACGTGTCTTCTCACCTGCTAAAGTGCAGATCCAACATTTTACCTAAAAAGGTGGGAAAGTACACCGTTACCTACACCAAAAGAGCCGTTTGCTACCAAAAAGAGAGAGAGAGAAGAAGATCGTCTCCAACGGATCTATTTCAATCTCACGCTCTATAAATAGAGGGATCATTCAAGATTTGAAGCTTGACCAAGAACACGAGAGAGCGCGAAAAAGAGCGAATTCCAAAGAACAAAGTTTTAGCAAGAACTTGAAGAACAATCTCCAGCGAAAGACTACATTCTAGCTCATAGGGAATCAAGCTATACCGAGCATATAAAGCCTCTAGTATCCAAATCGATGTTACACGAACTCAAAGCTTACCTTGGTTTGTTCGTCGATCTAGAAGCTACTCTCATATTCCCTATCCCTCTAACCCTAAGCTCAACCGTTCTTATCCATAGCTTAGACGAAGGAGTTCATATTTGAACCCAATCCCTTATTGTATAAGGACTCCTTCACTTGTTGGAGAAGTTTGTCAAACACTTTAAGTTTGATAGTGTTGTAAACTGAGACTTGGATCGTATAAAAACCAAGACGCGACTTTGGCCCAGTGTGCAAGTTGACTGAGACTAACTCAGGATAATAAATAGCCTCCTGATCATTCGGGACAGTGGACGTAGGATTTGAGCGATATCCGAACCACTTTAAAAATCCTGTGTTTCTTACTGCTTTCTTAATTGTTGCATTGATTTTACTATTCATACTGAACATCATATTTAAAATCAATCAACTGTCTCAGCATACTGAACTTTTAATCTACTGAACTGAGACTTAAAACGTTTTCTCACAAAAACTGATTTGGGCCTACACTATTCCGCGCACTGAACTCTTACTGTAGATACTGAATTCTGACCTAGTCAGTTAGCAGATCTCAGCTGAGTCAGTACTCTTAGCCTTTAACTCGATTCGAACGGTTATGCGGTCCTTGAAGCTGACCCGATCGAGACACCATCCTGAATAGGACTGTTCGAGTTCGAAGTTGAGAAATCGAATCAGGTGTATTCACCCCCCCCCTCTACACCTGACCGTACACTCGGGACCAACAGGATTTTCTCCAACAATGAAGGAGTTCTTACAATAAGAACAATTCACAGAAAGTGAACTCCTTCGAAGGTTCTAAGATATAGATATAACAGTGGAGCTTAGATATAAAAGAGGGAACTAAAGAATCTCTAGAGAGAAGAACTACGGATTTTCAACTAAGCAAGTTCTTCACTGGATCGGCTTGAATACGCTAGAGAGTATGTATGCAATGAGCTTGTATTCCATTTGATATCCCGTGCGTTGAGCTTGGAGACTCTTCTCTATTTATAGTCGTGATCTAAGCATGTATCCGTTGGAGAGGACGATACCACGTGTCACAAACTTCCAAGGAAAATGGCCATAAGTTTTCGAACTCGTGCCGCAGAGTGGTTGGCTTCTGTACATGAGAGCAACTTTAATATCAAAGTAGGTAAGGCTTTGGTTGCTTCTCATTGGCCGATGTTTATGGTAGGTGAGACTTGTCAGACATCAGTCTTCATCTGAGTTGACTCTCACTGATCCTCGTATGAATAAACTCTGCTGACTTCGAATGATAATAGTCGAGCAGTTATTTCCTTGTCGGATCTGCAATTGAGTTGCATACGTTCAGTAGACCTGGACCTATCATACTAACTTCTTCATCTGAGTCTGCTGATAAAAATCTTCTACTGAGAACAGTCAGCAGGTGACTCTGAAGGTACTGAGCTCTTCTCACATTCAGTAGATACGACTCGTACTGAGTCTTCAACGGAGGTCTACTGATAAGAATCTTCTACTGAGAACAGTCAGCTGGAGGACCTGAAGACACAAGCTCTACAAACTGATGACATGGGGTTCTAGAATTTAACTTCTCTAATGAAGTTCAGACCAACAATACCCCTTACAGGACTTAGACAAAATAATCAATGAATATAAAAAAAAGTCTAGCCTATTATATCATCAAGTTCGAAAAACACAACGGGTTCAAGACAGATTTTGGGATCTTCAATTCTATAGCGATGAAAATCACTACAATTTCCTCCATTACCGAAATATAACAATAAGTCCTAAGTACATGAACTGCTGACGTTAGTTCTAAGTACCCCCTAGCAATGATCTAAACGACCACTGACTCATAACCCAACAAAGGCCATTGGTAGCAAATGGGTGTACAAGAGAAAGAGAGGACCGAATGGAGAGATCGTAGCATTTAAGGCTAGGCTAGTGGTGAAGGGTTTTATCCAGAAAGAAGGTATCGATTATGAAGAGACCTTCTAGCCTGTAGCAATGATCAAGTCCATTCGGATTCTCCTTGCCATAGCAGCTCAAATGAACCTAGAGATCTGGCAAATGGATGTTAAAACTGCATTCCTAAACGGTCTCCTTGAAAAAGGTAGAGACATTTACATGAAACAGCCAGATAGTTATGTGAAGGAGGGATAAGAGCAACTAGTTTGGAAGCTTAAGAAGTCCATTTATGGACTTAAGCAAACTTCTTCCCGAGCCCACATATTTTTGCACTTATTCATCTACTGAGTTTCTCATTACTGACTTCAGTCAGTAGAAAGACTTCAGTCATTGAATCACTCTGCCCCGCGATCAGAAGGCATAACTGGCAACTGAACCCGTTAAGTCGCAAACTCAGTACAAGACTGACCATCGCGTTTCAGCAAAAAATTTGGACTCAGGTGTATTTAATCTTTACGTTTGAGCAAAGACTGAACTATGCAATTTATGCTTAGAAACTAAGCCCATACTTGACATCACATAAAAATTTATCTTGTGCATTATGGTCTACCAGAATTTTACAAGCTTTAGTGCATAGTTATTTATCATTGTAAGTAGGGATGTAACGGTTTGGTTCGGTTCGGTTTCTTATGCATTTTAGGAACCGAACCAAACACATAGAAATGGTTCGGTTCGGTTCAGTTCGATGTGTTTTTAAATATCGGAACCGAATCGAACCGAACCGCTTATAAATGGTTTGGTTCGGTTTGATTTACCGGTTCACCTTTTTACTTATTTATTTATTTTTTAAATCCTAAATAATGCAAGAATAATAGTTTATAGGATGTCACTCGTTCCAAATTCATAAGTATAGAGTTGTTACTCATTTCTCTTCCTTTGTATAGATTAGAATTGATATTAACTTAAATCTAATATTTAAATCAAATAACACTCTTATATAATAAAGACAAATATTAAATAAAAAAATTAAAAATAAGATATTGGTTCGGTTTGGTTCGAACCGTTCAAAAATTCTTGAAACCGCGAACCAAATCGAATGTAAACGGTTCCTAAAAAAATAAACCGAATCAAACCGCGAAGCCAAACCGAACCACATTTTTCGATTTAATTCGATTCGATTTAATCAATTTCGTGGTTCGGAGCTGAACCAATTACACCTCTAATTGTAAGCAGTAAAAACATGATGAGTAGAGAATACGTAAGACTTGGCATGGACTGTATGAACTATTGTCCCGACTCCCAACCTAATGATGATGTGATTGACAATAAAGTAATATTAAGTATGCTAGCTGCAAAAAACATCTCATACACACGTGTAAGGCATGCATGACTAAGATGAAGGATTGGAAGGATGATTCATAGCTTTTGAGTCTTGCTCGTGTCTGGAAATTTTGGACTGTTTTCCGGCCATTTCCTTCCTTTGCATGGACATAAATATGAAGGAAATATTTTTTTCCCTCGTACACGTTCTCATGTGTTTTCTCACAGTAGTGAAGGAAATCTGAAGTGATGACGTGAATCATAAACGTTATCATATACTCCCTCTATCCTATTCCATTAGTCTCATTTCTTTTCGGCACGGAGATTAAAAAAATTATTTTTTTGTTTGTAAAATAAGATAAAATTGTGGGGTCCATTGAATATGTTAGAGGAGTATTTTAATTGAAAAAGTAAATGCGACCAATGGAGTGGGACAACTAAAAAATGGAAATGGGACCATTGGAGTGGGACGGAGGAAGTATAATATAATGTATATACATTATATTATATTAAAATTATGGCCCATTGGTAATTATATGTCTAATGACTTCTAATAAATTAATATTCAACCCATAATATAATTAATAAAAATTGGGTCATATATTTATCAATTAATTGACCCAATCAATTAAATCCAGATAATTATTTTTCTCATTTTTAAATAATCTATAAATACATTAATTTATTAATAATAATTCTCGAGAGCGCAAAATAAATACTGGGCATATATTTGGGCTAGATCAGGGATCTAATATAAGAAATAAAGTCGCGTCTAAAATAAATTAATTATCTATGCTTAGCCCAGAGAAAAATTAATTAATAAACACATATTCATTCTACAAGAGAATCCGTGCTTACTTACCCATTTATCCCAACTTAAGCAAGGGCTTATATTTTAGACTTAATTGATCACCGTATTTAAGAAATAAATATTCATTAATTAATTAAGCTCACTGACATCTTAATTTAATTAACATCTTCTTATAATCGAAGTAGTACCACTCAACCTTATTAACACACCTGAACTTAATCAATCGATCGGGTTTAGTGTGCTAATCCTTATGAGTTTTTCAAAGGATATTATCAACTCATTTGATAGGGATACGGATGCAAGATACAGATAACCAGCATCAGCTACAAATAACCACTATCACCCAAGATACATAGATCCAGTCGCGATGACATTTACCATAGTAAGTCAAAGTGATAGATAGTTGTCGGGAAAAAAATCCAGAAGATGATTTTTGTTTGCTTATTTATTTATAATTGAAGAAAAAGCAAATCTAAAAAATTAAAAATGATTTTCGTTTTATCTCTTTAATTTACTCTGTAAAGGAATAAAAAATAAGAAAATACAGTTGTACTAGAAAAATATGAAAGAAAAATTAATTTCTAGAAATAAAATACTCCCTCCATCCCATCCGACTTGTCTTGTTTCTTTTCGGTACGAAGATTAAGATAAATGGGTGGTTGTGTGTAAATGAGTAGGTGATTTTATGTAGAAAAGTAGGTCACACACAGAAAAAAGTAGGAGTTTGTGTAATAATTATTTTCATTTTTAGGAAACAAGAGAAGTAAAGTTGGACAATACAAAAAGGAAAACAAGACAAGTCAAGCGGGACAAAGGGAGTATATATATTTATTTTATGTCAGCGGAAGATCAAATCTAAGGAATGATTTTTGGAAGAGTTTTTTTAGTTTATATTTATTTATAATTAAATTACAGAAATAAAGTGAAATCTGAAAAAAAAAATTTGGAATAGTGTTATTTTGAGGAATGACTTCTTAAAAGAATATTAGTTTGAAAATTCACTCTTTAGGTGTGGATTCCAAATTAAAAAATTGAAGGTTGGAATCTGCAGTTTTAAGTGAGAAACTTATAAACCTCCACTATTCTTATTGCATTTAAATTGGTCTTCTATCTTCCAATGGAATTATATAAGCATAAATATTCTAATTTCAATCTATCATATTTGTCCTCCCTTTCTCCTCACCTTCTCTTTCTGCTAACAAAGCTCTCTCGTGGACATCGAAACACAAATATTTATTTATTTAACTTATTCCTTTAAGTAAAAAATTGGGACTGATTTATAGTTTAAAAATTGATGAAAGTGGTGAATGGGAGGATGAATATGCCGGATAAAATTAGAATGTTTAGTTTTATATGACTCAAATGAAAGATGAATGATCAATTTGAATGTTATGAGAGAAAGATGAAGGGACAAATGTTACTATAAATTGAAATGTTTAGAATTATATGACCCCAATAAAAAATGAACTATTGTGAATATTATGGGAATGATGGAATGTTGGTCCGGAGACGAGTGTTAGTGTAGGGGGGGGGGGAGGGGTGAATACGCCTGAGTACAAGTTTTTCCTCAAACGCGAAGGACATCTGAGCTGTAGAGTGCTACTGATGAACAGTGACATATAATAACCTTCTGATCGCGGGTCAGAGTGTCTCAACTATTGAGTCCGACCTACTAACTTTTGTCAGTATTGAGAGATCAGTCGGAGAGTTTAGTGCGGATAAGTGTGGGGCCCGTTAGACTTCGTCTCTTTTGAAAACGTGCTTCCGCAAACCAAATTTGTTTTGGCAGGTGCACTTTTAAATACGTTTTATGCAAAGTATGAGTTTGCAAATCGGTTTGAGAACAATGCAATAAAACAGTAAATGACACAAGCAGTTTTTAACGTGGTTCGGATACGCAAGATCCTACGTCCACGGTCTTGAGCAAGCATCAGCAAGGAATCTGTACGCTGGACAGACACTTCTAAGTTATAGTCCTTAGCGACTTTACAAATCAAATCGAAGTTTGAAGGGGAGGGAATTGTTCTCCAACAATGAAGGAGTTCTTATAATAAGCACGATTCATAGAAAGTGAAATCCTTCGAAGGTTGTAAGCTGTGGATATAACATTTGAGCTTAGATAGAGAAGGGGGAACTAAAGAATCTCTAGAGAGAAGAACTTTGGATATTCAACTAAGCAAGTTCTTCGCTGGATCGACTTGAATGCGCTAGAGAGTTTGAATGTTGTGAGCATGTATTCCCTTTAATGTCTCGTGCATTGAGCTTGGAAACTCTTCTCTATTTATAGTCGTGACCCAACCATGTATCCGTTGGAGAGGACGATGCCACCTGTCACAAACTTCCACGGAAAACGACCATAAGTTTTTGAAGTAGCGCCGCAGAGTGGTTGGCTTCTGTACATGAGAGCAGCTTTAGTGTCAGAACAGGTAAGGCTTTGGTTGCTTCTCATTGGCCGAGGTTTGTGGTAGGTGAGACTTGTCAGACATCAGTCTTCATCTGAGTTGACTATCACTGATCCTCGTATGAATAGACTCTGCTGACTTTCGAATGATAAAGGTTGGGCAGTTGTTTCCTTGTCGGTTTCAGTAGATCTGGATCGATTATACTGACATCTTCATCTGAGTCGGCTGATAGAAGTCTTCTACTGATAACTGTCAGCTGGTGACTCTGAAGGTACTGAGCTCTTCGTACTGTGTCTACAACGGAGGTCTGCTGATAGGAATCTTCTACTGAGAACAGTCAGCTGGAGACCTGAGGACACGAGCTCTTACAAACTGATAACACGGGGTTCTGGAATTTAACTTACTACGGAGGTTCAGACCAACAAACACCCCTTACAGGACTTAGACAAAAAAATAAACAATGAATATAAGAACATGTCTAGCCTATTACATTATCAAGTCTGAAAACACACTACGCGCACATGACAGGTTTTGGGATCTTCAATTCTATAGCAATAAAATCACTACAATTTCGCCCATTACAGAAATATAACAATAAGTCCTAAGTACATGAACTACTGATGTTAGTTTTAAGTACCCCCTTTGCAATGATCTAAATGACCACTGACTCATAACCCAACAATTTCCCCCTAATTGATGATGCCAAAAACACTAAGTACTAAACTACTAACCCAAGGAGATTCAGTATCAACTGAACAATGAAAGCAAGGTTAACAGTTCATGAAAGATAGGCATATAAGAAGAAACAGGTTATGTGAGTGTGTGTCAGGTCACTTCAGTGATCAGTGGGTTAAAAAAAAACACAGCTTTAAGACAATGAGTAGTTGTCTGGCTCAGCAAAAACTGATATATTGATATGACAGTGATTACATCAGTCTATTGCTATTACATCAGAAGATATGTGGAAACAAGAGAACTGCTAACGTCTGAACTTCTTGATCTTCGCATTGAAATCAACAGACTTGGTAGCTGGAGCATCCAACCCGTAAGACTTGTAAATTCTTTCCCTGAGGGCTTGGATGGGAATGAGATCATATGTCGTCAAAATATCAAGATTATTGCGACGGACAGTTGTCTTCACTTCCTCTTCAATCTCCTTGGTGCAGACGACACATTGAGTTGTCATCGGAGGCTTCACCGGGCAGTAGGTAGGAGCAGAGAATGGCAGCTTCTCCTTGAATAGCAAGAGCTTTATCTAAGCTCTGAAGTTGGGGTCGTGGTGATATAGTTACTGATCAAAAAGATCGACGCCGAAACTTCAGGAGGATAGCACTGCCACACATAGTAAGCTTTGATGAAATCGTCCTTCAGCTCCTCCCACTCCTCGTTCAGATTCCACGGGATCCACTTGTCTACAGGACGGTGCGGAGTTTTCTTCAGATGTGGCTTCAGATCACCATGCCGGAAGAACTTGGATGTCCTGGGATTGCGCTTTGCGGCCGAGGATAGGCTCTCGGTCGCTTGTTCGATCGGCTCTATGATCTTAGCCGATCGCCCTATCTCTTCTACTCTCTTAGCTCGGCAGTGCGTCTGTCTCTAGTTATGAGGTTAAGCCCTTGCTGCACTGCGTCCCATGTTGCTTTGTCCTCTGCTTCCTGCTCAGTTGTAACTTTAGGAAGATTTTTCAGCCGCTGAGCAAGGGGTAAGTTGTCCGTGTCAGAGTCTTCAGTAGGCTCCGGAGCAGATTGTGCTTTCTTCCGTTGAGCCATGATCACTTTCGCCTGACTCTTTGACGTTCTGGACATAGGGACCCGTTGTTCTTCTTCTTCTTATGGGCTTCTTCCTCCATCCTCAACTCATAATCCATCTGATCCTGCAGCTGTTGTGCCACCCTCTTGTCATACTCTTCCTGCTCTTCTCGAGATTTGAATTTAGGCGACGGAGAAGGAGGAGGAGTGCTCTCAGTAGCGATCTCCTTTTCGGGCCTTTGAGTTGGCAGGGGCTCTTCGTAATTATCTGAGCTTTCGACAAATTGGGCCACATCTTCAATATGGACCTAGGCCGAGGATCCTTCACCTGATCCTCCAGTCTGCGCGGTCTACTGGGGCTCAGAGGGCTGAGCCTCTGATGGAACTTGGACTACAGATGGGATTTGGACTGAGGGAGTGGGGATTGAACTTGTTCCAGCCTGCGCTGAACTTTCCCCTTTGATAGGTTCCCTCTCGACTGACCCAGTCAGCACCTCCTTTACCCTTCCTTCCCCCTTTTTGGCATCATCTACTGAGGATAGGAGAGCCCTGATAGCTGCTACCTCTAATTGGAGTGAGTACAGGGCCGGTGCTATTGAAGTCCTCGACTGCATCACAATAGTGCACCCAGTCGTCCTCCTGATCCTTGCGGATTTGTCGGATTTGGGTGTCTGTCTGACTGCGCTGTTTAAAGAGTGATGCATCGAGGGAGTCTGTCATCTCCTTCTGGATGAGCTTCAGGGCTGTCGACTGAGTTTCGATAGCTGCTTGGACACTAGAAGTGGCAAACCTATTTCTCTCATCCATGGTGTTCTGGACACTGGCCAAACTCGCGCACGCGGTTGCTCGGAGAATTTCTTCTACTGAGCTTCTAGCAACTGCTGGCATTGAGCGGCCATGTCCGCCTTCTGAGCTGCTAGCGCAGTCTCGACGATCTCTTGAATGTTAGGAGTTGGAGCGTTCGAGACCTTCTTGGCGTGCCCGATCGGTGCGTCAACCTTCTCGGTCTGAGCCTTTATATATTGTGCCCACTTTATGGACGTCTTTGGCCAGGAGACGATTCTTGTCTCCTTGCTTCCTTATGGCTCGGTTGACTGACTTTGAGGACACGGTACCTATCGGCTTGATTTGATAGGAGGAGGTACCGAGCCTCTGCTCAGAGGCAGTGAGCTATTGTTGTCTAGACGACGAAGCAACGGGGGCAACACCTGATTCCGGAGGAGGAGGTGGTGAATTGCCCTGCTCGCTGGGAATCTTTCCCTCAGCAGAGTCTCCCTTCTCTGAATCCTTGGGTGCTTGGTCATCATCTACATCATCATGATGTGTAGGCAGCGATGGGCTTCTGGCGGGCGGAGGTGAGGACCTGACCTCTAGAAGATAGAGCATGGCTGAGCGGAGGTTCTCGAAAAAGGTAATGTCGGCGGGTTCTCCAAACCCGATCACCGACTAGATGTGCTGCTCTTCGGCCAGTAAGGAGTCCACAACATGCTCCTGAATCAGATTAGAAAGAATGTCCCAATTGAGGAACCTCAGCAGCATCTGGGTCCTCGCCCGAATAACAATATCAACCAGATCCTGATGCTGTGAAATTTCAGGAATCTGCTCAACAACCTCTCCCGCTGCACGGAGACAGTCTAGTTGAATCGTTGACGATCGCTCGTAGGAAACCTCGGGAGCGTGCTCATCTCCTTCTTCCTGCTGAGTCTCCTCAGTACTTACCCGCTGCACTTTTTCTTTCAAGGTTGCACCTTCTATGCCAGTGTCAGCGTCTTGTAAGTCTTCCACCTGAGGGGGCGGTGGGGAAGCAGCCTTGGAAGCTCCCGACCCGGACAACTTCTTCTTTTTTTTGCTGATCGGCGCTTGGAGGCGGATTAGTAGATGACCTTTTAAGCTCGGCTCCACGCCCGAATATTTCGGCCGCTGATTTTGTCTTGAACTTGATCAGCTTGCGATCAAAATACTTCATATCTGTGAAGGACGCGTGACTCATCATAGAGTCCTCTATCAGTATGGACACTTTCGTTCCCTACAACAGCTTGCCCACACTAATAAGTCTTCTCTCTCCTGACTCTGTGGTCACAAACTTCTGAGCCTGAGCCTTCAGCTCGGACATGAGGAACTGTGCCCAATTCACCTGGACTCCATCCATTATCGCCATCATGATCTGGAGTCTGGGCTTGGATAGTTGGTTGAAAGAATCGGAGGCGGTCGTGAGGATATGAATCACGATGTATGCGAGGCCTCTATACTCCGGTAGAAGCTGGTTCTTCGGAAGAGCGGATTTGAAGGAGACGTCATCTCATCCACAGAAATGATGAAAATCATTGAGCTCTGTCTCCTTGTATCCGACAGGAGAGATCCCACTGTCAGGGAGTTTGAAAACCGACTTCAAGGCCTCAAGGACACTGAGGTCCACATGGCTCTCTTCCCACTTCTAAGGGGCAACCTCCCTTATGTAGCCGATCACAGTGACCTCTGCGTCCGTATCCTCGATGGAGCGTAGGTTGTAGAAAAATTCAACCACCTGTCTGGGTAGGTACGCCTTCGGGTGCTTCGTCAAGAGTAGCTTCAGCCCCGAGGTCTCCAGGGCAGAGAATATCGGCTCCATATATGGCAGCTCTGCTAGATGGAAAGCCATCGTGGGTTCAAAGTAAACCCTAAACTGAATAATCTCATCAACATTGGATGGGGTTGATACAGGCGCCATTATGTTCACAAATTTGCAAGAAATGCGTTAGCACTCGAAAATAGAGTAAGTTAGATACACAGATTTCAGATAGATAATAATTTACCGATATCAAAGAGCTTTTAGAGAGATATATGCAATCAACAGTATGCAGTAGTTAAGATGATGATCGAAAAGCTCTAAGTCAGTAATGGCGTAAAGTAAGTTTAGAGAGAAAAAAGGTATAAATTTTATAAGATTTGAATGTCAAGGGTTTTAAGATCGGACGATCAGGATAAAATCTCGCTTTTTCTGGATGGTTCAGATTTGATTTTATAAATGAAATGATTACTTAGCCGCCTCTAAACTAGACCCATGTAAGGTTTGCACAGTTATATTAAGGTGAGAAGACATGCATTAAATGCGTAGCAGACAGTTCAAAGGATAAGGCATTTTAATTGAAAACGGTTTCTACTGACTTTATCCTTCAGAATTTATGGCGGAAAATAAATGCAAATCATGCCACTGAGTGCAAACGACTGAGAATTAATAAATGCGAGCATGCTTCTTAGAGAATTAAAGAATCTAATACGCAAACCTCTTCAGCTGAACTTTACAATCAACTCTTTACCGAATTGACTTAAGAGAATCTTCGTGATACTGAAGTTACCACATTCCCCCTTATTATGTACTGTATGATTCACCCTACTGAATCAAGTACTGAGTCTGAGTTCCTGACTCGTCCTACTGAATTTTCTTACTGATTCGAGTCAGTAGGATTTAGTAGACCTAGCTTGACTGATAGTTCTCTGAACCTGTTTTCAGCCAGCGGTTTGGTCAGTATGTCTGCCCTTTGCTTATCAGTATGGATTTTCTCCATCTTGATATCCTTCTTTCGACATAGTCTCGGATGAAGTGGTGTCGAATGTCCACGTGCTTGCATCTCGTATGAAGAACTGGATTCTAAGTTATTGCAATTGCACTAGTGGAGTCGCAGTAGATGGACACTTCAACTTGAGTAATACCATAATCTCGTAGTTGTTGTCGAAGTCAAAGGATTTGGGCACAACAACTTCTGGCAGCCATATACTCAGCTTCAGTAGTGGACGTCGCCACTGAATGCTGTTTCTTTGAAAACCATGATATCAGCTTACTGCCTAGGAACTGACATGTTCCAGAAGTTGACTTTCGATCTATTCCGCATCCTGCATAATCACCATCAGAATAACCAGTTACAACAAGATTATCATCAACAGGATACCATAACCCAGCATCAGGTGTTCCCTTCAGGTATCGCAAAATCTTCTTTGTTGAGTCTAGAAGACTTTGCTTGGGATTCGCCCGAAATCTTGCGCATACACCTACATCATAAGTTATGTCAGGTCTGCTTACTGTTAAATATAATAAAGAACCAATAATAGCTCTATAATCAGTAGAGTTAACAGAAGCTCCCTCTTTGTCTAGATCGATTTTAAAATTCGTGTTCATTGGGATCTTGATTGGCTTGCTTGAGTCGCAGCCAAATCTTTTCAGGAGGTCTCGAATGTACTTGGCTTAGTTGATGAATATTCTTTCAGGTGATTGCTTCACTTGAAATCCAAGGAAGTAGTTCTTCTCCCCCATCATTGACATCTCGAACTTCTCCTTCATCATTTTCTCAAATTGTTAACATATAGTCACGTTCCTGCATCCGAAAATGATGTCGTCCACGTAGATTTACACTAGTAGAATGTCATCGCCTAACTTAATGCTGAACAGAGTGCGATCTACTGGCCCCTTCTGAAAACCTTTCTGAAGAAGAAAGTCTGATAGGGTATCGTACCAAGCCCTGGGTGCTTGTTTTAACCTATACAAAGCTTTCCAAAGTCTATACACCTAATGTCCCTGCTGAAAGCCGGGGGGTTGTTCCATGTAGACTTCTTCCTTCAGTACGCCGTTCAGAAATGCGACTTAACATCTATTTGATACACTTTGAATCTCTGATGCGTTGCGTAGGCTAGGAATAGACGAATGGCTTCCAATCTGGCGACTGGTGCGAATGTTTCGTCAAAGTCTATTCCCTCTGCTTGACAATATCCTTTGGCAACAAGTCGAGCTTTGTTTCTTACTATGACGTTGTTTTCGTCTCGCTTGTTCTTGAAGACCCAGTTAGTACCAATTACGTGTTGGTGTCTAGGTCTATCAACAAGCTCCCAAACTTCATTTCGGACAAACTGGTTCAGCTCCTCTTGCTTGGCAATGATCCAGTCAGCATTGTTGAGAGCATCCTCTATCGTCTGAGGTTATTCAGTAGACAAGAAACAGGAGTAGAGAGCGCTTTCTCCTTGACTTAGTCTGGATCTTGTTCTTACTGCTGCTGATAGATCTCCAATGATTAGATCAGAAGAGTGAACGTCTAGCCATGAACGTCTGAGTTTGGCTTCTTCTTCTGAGATTACTTCTGTACAGTTAACAATAGTGTTAGGCATTTCAGTTGTGTTGTTACGTCGCGATCGAAGCAATTGAGTAAGAAGGTTAGAATCTACTGAGTTTCCAGGTTCAGGGGCATTTAGCTCAGGAACATTAGTTGTTCCCCCTAAGTTTATATTCTCAGTAGAGGTCTCAGTTACCACTAGGGCTTCCTAATCGACCATTGTTACCTGATGTTGATTCTGTTCAGTAGAATCAACTAGGTCTGCTACAGTGCTTGCGGGATGGATCTGGATTTCTTCTTCATCTGACTCGTCATCCCAACAATGCTGGATCTTCTCAGCTTTGTCATTCAGTGTGAGATCCTGTAGCTTCCTGCTGACATCTTCAGAATTTTTCTTCTTAGGTTTCCTGTCCTCAGTAACAAACTCATCAAAAATAACATGATGGCTTTCCTCCACGCAAAGGGTCCGGTAGTTAAAGACCCTGAAGGCTTTACTGACTCGAGAGTATCCTAAAAACACTCATCGATCAGATTTGCTATCAAAGACCTTTAATTGATCCTTACCGTTATTGTGGATAAAGCAAGGACAACCAAATATATGAAAATGAGAAATAGAAGGAATTCTCTCTTTCCATAGTTCGTATGGTATCTTCATGTGCTGCTTTGTAAGTAGTGAATGGTCCTGAGTGTAACAGGCGGTGTCAGTAGCATCAGCCCAGAACTTTGAGGGTAGTCCAGAGTCTGCTAGGAGCGTTCTTACTGCTTCTTTTAGTGTTCCGTTCTCCCGTTCAGCAAGACAGTTCTGCTGAGGAGTGCGAGCTGTTAAAGTCTCGTGCTGAATCCCCTCTTTGTCGCCGTACTCTTTTATGACTGAGTTGAGAAATTATGTCGCTCTATCTGAGCGAATTCTTTGAATCTTGATGTCCTTTTCCACACTAAGTTTCTTCAGTAGTATCGGCAGCTCAGTCTTGACATCAGATTTTTTTGTGTCTATGAAGATGACCCACGTATATCTTGAATAATCGTCAATAACGATGAGGGAATACTTCTTGCCTCTTCTAGTCACTGGAGAAACTGGCCCAAGCAAGTCCATGTGGAGCAGTTGAAGGATTCCATCAGTGGAAGGCGACAGAATTGATGGATTACTTCTTTTGTCTGCTTTCCCTTCAAACATGCTTCATAGTTTTTGTCTTTGATGAAGGCTACATTTGGCATTCCTCTGACTCTTGAGTCCTTGGCTAGCTTATTCATTCCCTTGAAGTTCAGGTGACTGAGCCTCTTATGCCACAACCATCCGGTTTTATCACTTGATTTCGTCTGGGCAAGTAAGCAAGCCTCAGGTTCAGCGGTGTTCCAGTTAGCAACGTCGATGTTCTTCTTCCGCCAACGTGATAACACTGTTTTCCCTGTAGATTTACCAACAACATCACAGAAACCAACGTCAAAGATAACTCTATTCAGATTATCACAGAATTGACTGACAAAAAGGAGATTATGTTGAAGTCCTTCACCATATGTTACTCTTGGAACTGAAGCAGTCCCAATGTTCAGTGTTCCATATCCCCTTGTATAGCCTTTTGAGTTGTCACCAAACTCAATTCTGGGACCATCTTATTGTACGTAATTGGTCAGCAGGCTCTTTTGATAAGTCATATATCTCGAGCAGCCGCTGTCCACGATCCAAGGGTCCTTATGCACCTACAAAATAGAAATAATTTTACGTATCGTTTGGTTTAGTTTGGGTCCTTAAGCGTTAGTTGATGGTTTCACGACCCAAATCTGTCTGGCGACCTTAGGAGTCTCAGACATCTTCTTTTTCCAAACCTTGTCAGTCTTCTTCAGAATTGTCCTTAGTCAGAACTGATATCTGAGTTTCTTGAAACTGAGACTTAGTCATAAGAGATTCAATCTCTTCATTCAGTCTCGCAACGAGATTCTCTGAATCAGTAGAGACCTGACAATCAGAAGAAAGTCTCTGATTTTCAGCCTTTACTTGTTCCAGTTCCTGAACAGTTCTATTGAATTCTCTGCTTAACTGAATCTGCTCCTCTAGTAGATCGTCGTATGCATGCATCACGTCTAGAGGTTCATCTGTAGCGGAGCACGTGTCGTGTGTGCTCTGTGAAGAGGAGATTATAATAATTTTTGAATTTACCTCAGCCCCTTCTCCGGCCATCAGGCAGTGTTCAGTTGATGTTTCAGGATCTATTTCTCCGACCTCAACGGCAATAAATGCGGCTTCGTCTTCAGAAGAATACATGAAAGTATTTTCCTCAATTGAGTCGTTGGATAGTTCTCCGGCAATGTAGGCATGCCTTCTTCGGGCAAATTTTTCTCGTCTTGCCTGCCGTTCTGCTCGCTGGGCAGCTGAGAGCTCAGGACATTCGTACTGGAAATGTCCTTCCTTCTTGCAGTTGTAGCATATAGTCACTCTGCCACCTCTTCCAGTTGAGCTGTTGGATGGATTAGCAGCAGGTTATGTGTTCCTGCAATCAGGAGAAGGTTTAGATTCTTCCCTTTTATGATTATCTTTCTTACCTGAGGGAGAATCTCTATGGTATTTCTTTAGCTTTTTGACTCTCTCCTTCTCCCTTTGATATTTGAGAGCCATAAGTGCAAGACGCTCAGTAGCAGGGGTCTCCGAAGACTTTGAATCTAATACAACTACTGTCTTGCTGGCAGAAACGAGGTTGGCTCCTGAAGTGCTGACTGTTGCTTTGAAAGAAGGATCTATTTGAGTGTCAGGTGGAGCACTAACGCACCGTTGGGGTAAACTATGCTCGAACTCCTCAGTCTTCGGCCCGAAAAATAACATCGGGAGTTACAAAGATTAAGATCTCGAGCAACGTAATTAAGTAGCAAAAAGGAAGCCACTTCGGCCGAGGTAGCGCTCTCAAGATCTTGGTGTTCATCTCTTTGTTGGTGAACGTCCACCCCAGCCCGTTGATCACATTGATCTGATTGGTGAATCTGACGCTAAGCTCGTCAATGGTTTCATTTGGCTCCATGACAAAGTTGTCGAACTTTTGAAGCTCTAGCTCGAGCATATTTTCTATGATCTACGGGGTTCCTTAGCTCAAGACGGCCGGTGGCATCCCAAAGTTCTTTTGCCATTTTACAATCTTGCACTCTCCCAAGGGGTGAATCATTGAGCGTTGTCAGGATTACATTATGCGCTACTCGGTCAAGGTTGTGCAACTTCTTCTCTTCATGCGTGAAGGCAGTTTTGTCTTTGGCAACCTTAGCACCAGTCTGTGCTCCTACACCTCCCACAGCTGTATATTGAACGCTGTCAATCATGGGAATGATAGGTCCTGTCTCAAGGGCGTCTGTCATGCTATCGTGCAGCGATGTAAGGTGCGCCTCCATTCTCACGCGCCATACCGTATAGTTCTCCACCAAGAATATAGGTACCATCCGAATACCTGACATATCAGACATTGTAGATGAGATTATAAGGATGAATGAAGAGATGCTTGTGCAATGAAAGCGTTTTTAGGATCTATTTGAGTAGACCAGTAGTTTACAGAAACGATGATCAGGAGAACACGGCTCTGATACCAATTGTTGCTCCGGAGAAGAGTGTCAGGTGTAGAGGGGGGGGGTGAATACACGTGAGTATAAGTTTTTCCTCAAACGCGAAGGACAGCCGAGCTGTACAGTGGTACTGATGAACAGTTCAAAATAATAACCTTTTGATCGCGGGTCAGAGTGTCTCAAATACTGAGTCCGTCCTACTGACTTTTGTCAGTATTGAGAGCTCAGTCGGAGAGTTTAGTGCGGAGAAGTGTGGGGCCCGTTAGACTTCGTCTCTTTTGGAAATTTGTTTTCGCAAACCAAATTTGTTTTGGCTGGTGCACTTTTAAATACGTTTTATGCAAAGTATGAGTTTGTAAATCGGTTTGAGAACAATGCAATAAAACAGTAAATGACACAAGCAGTTTTTAACATGGTTCGGATAAGCAAGATCCTACGTCCACGGTCCTGCAGAACAGGAGTTCTTGTTGATTAATCTGAGCAAGCCTCAGCAAGGAATCTGTATGCTGGACAGACACTTCTAAGTTATAGTCCTTAACGACTTTACAAATCAAACCGAAGTTTGAAGGGGAGGGGATTTTTCTCCAACAATGAAGGAGTTCTTACAATAAGAACGATTCACAGAAAGTGAACTCCTTCGAAGGTTTTAAGCTATAGATATAAAAGTGGAGCTTAGATAGAGAAGAGGGAACTAAAGAATCTCTAGAGAGAAGAACTATGGATATTAAACTAAGCAAGTTCTTCGCTGAATCGACTTTAATACGCTTGAGAGTGTTATTGTTGTGAGTGTGTATTCCGTTTAATGTCCCGTGCGTTGAGCTTGGAAACTCTTCTCTATTTATAGTCGTGACCCAGGCATGTATCCGTTGCAGAGGACGATGTCACGTGTCACAAACTTCCAAGGAAAACTGCCATAAGTTTTCGAAGTAGCGCCGCAGAGTGGTTGGCTTTTGTACGTGAGAGCAGCTTTAGTGTCAGAGCAGGTAAGGCTTTGGTTGCTTCTCATTGGGCGAGGTTTGTGGTAGGTGAGACTTGTCAGACATCAATCTTCATCTGAGTTGACTCTCACTGATCCTCGTATGAATAGACTCTGCTGAATTTCGAATGAGAAAGGTCGAGCAGTTGTTTTCTTGTCGGATTCAGTATATCTGGATCGATCATACTGACTTCTTCATCTGAGTCGGCTGATAGAAGTCTTCTACTGATAACGGTCAGCTGGTGACTCTGAAGGTACTGAGCTCTTCGTACTGTGTCTAAAACGGAGGTCTGCTGATAGGAATCTTCTACTGAGAACAGTCAGCTGGAGACCTGAGGACACGAGCTCTTACAAACTGATGACACGTGGTTCTGGAATTTAACTTCCTACTGAAGTTAAAACCAACAACCACCCTTTACAGGACTTAGACAAAAAAATAAACAATGAATATAAGAACATGTCTAGCCTATTACATCATCAAGTCTGAAAAGACACTATGGGTGCAGGACAGGTTTTGAGATCTTTAATTCTATAGCGATAAAATCATTACAATTTCCCCCATTATAGAAATATAACAATAAGTCCTAAGTACATGAACTACTGATGTCAGTTCTAAGTACCCCCTTTGCAATGATCTAAACGACCACTAACTTATAACCCAAAATGAAAAATCAATTTAGCTGTCGGATAAAACTTATAATAAATCACTACATGAGCTCCCTACTATGGGTATCAAACCCATGTGGGTATTACTTTTTTTAAACCCAAGTGATTTGGTGGGTATGAGTTTTGATACCCCAATGGGTATCAAAATTAAACTTTATGTATTATTTTTTAAAATTGAAATTTTTTTTATAATATTATTTAATAAGAATAATGATATAAATATATATTTTCAATTTTATAAATAATAAGTATCATTAGTTAGAAACATTTTAATATGAATATAAAAATATTTTTTATAAAAAAATATATACACCTATGTTTGAAATAAATAACTTTATAAAAACGTAACTTTATAATTATTTTTAAAAATATTTATTTATTTTTTGTAAATACTCAAATAACAGGTATTGTATTTTTTATTAAAATATATTTGTATTAAATTTCACAAAAATAAAAAAAACTCATATTATTATTATTTAAAACATTAAAATATTCACAAGATTACACATTTCCATTGAGGTCTAAGTACAACCAAACATCATATTTGATTATCATACTCATTCATTAGTAAATGTCAAACACCATTAAATGATCAATCATACCCATAGCAAATCACCTAAGTATCATACTCATTCCAATTGACATACTCGAATTCTTACCAAAGAGCCCCTAATAAAATTTTTAAATAGTACAAATAAAATTCTGATTGCACGATCTGGTGGCTCATGCCGACAATTTTCTACTGTTCAATATTAATGAAAATTAAGTAAAATTTGTTCTACATCTGTGATTACTACTTAATTTTCAAAATTAATTTATGAAGTCTTAAACTCATAATGATTAATAAGCATTCAAAATTCTTTAACGCATCCTCACCGACAATTTCCCAGAAATTTTGCGCACCGGATTATAGATTCAATAACTTGCATTTTCCCACCACATTGATGAATTGCCTAGATCCACACGCGACACAACGTTTATTGTTTTGCACAATCCTATCAATGAATGTTAATTGTTTATGTGATCCTTGCTATAAATACTAGTTTCTTGCATCCGCTCTCCCCATCTCAAAATCAGCGCCTTAGTCTTCATTCAAGCATCACAAATTCAGCTGCTCACTCGAACAACGAATCCGGAATGGGGTCTCTCTCTCTACCATTCTCAAACCCACAAGATCAAGAAATGAATATACCACAAAAATTAGACAAAACCCATCTGCTCAATCTCTTCAAATGCCAGCAGAATTACTTCAACCATTTCTTCCAAAATCTCGATCTTTCCCAAACCCTAGTGTTCACGGAGACCCTCTTGAAAGCTGAAGGCACCATTTTCTTCTCGGGCGTTGGGAAATCGGGCTTCGTGGCCCAGAAAATCTCGCAGACGCTGGTGTCCCTCGGCATCAAAGCCGGGTTCTTGTCGCCGGTCGACGCGCTTCACGGTGACATCGGCATTCTTTCGTCGAAGGATTTGCTGGTTCTGTTCAGTAAGAGCGGGAATTCGGAGGAGTTGTTGAAGCTGGTGCCCTGCGCGAAGGCCAAGGGGGTTTATTTGATATCGGTTACGTCGGTGAGGCCGAATGGGTTGATGAGGTCGTGTGATTTGAATGTGCATTTGCCGCTGGAGCGGGAATTGTGCCCGTTCGACCTGGCGCCGGTGACATCGACGGCGATCCAGATGGTTTTCGGGGACACGGTGGCCATCGCGCTTATGGGGGCGAGGAACTTGAGCAAGGAGGAGTACGCCGCCAACCATCCTGCCGGGAGGATTGGGAAGAGCTTGATTTTTAAGGTAATTTCCTAGGATTAGTTATCATTGCTTCCTATGAGTATATGATGTGGGTTCTGGTGAAAGATCTTGATTGTAATAGTTGCAGCTTGATCTTGTAAACTTGGAACGGGTTTTTAGGACACTTAGCTACGTTGGTCTTTCGGTGAGGATTGTATGGTGGGCGGAATTGGATAAGTGGAATCCTTTAACTGTATATCTATTGGATTCTGTATTTATATATTCTTGGATTCTGAAACTGTGTGCTCTGATTATGGTATTCTTATTTTGCTATAATGACTTGCCGGAGTCTACCACATGGGGTTTGGTTTTCTAGAATCATCTCGACTTCACCTTGTTTTTGTTGCAGGTGAAGGATGTAATGAAGAAGCAAGATGAGCTTCCAGTGTGCAGGGAGCAAGATCTTATCATGGATCAGCTGGTAGAGCTCACCAGTAAAGGTTGTGGGTGCCTTCTTGTTATAGACGATGATTATCATCTCTTAGGTACATTTACAGATGGCGATTTGAGGCGCACGTTGAAGGCCAGTGGTGAGGGAATCTTCAAGCTATCCGTAGGAGAGATGTGTAACAGGTACATTTCTGTATTTACTGTTCCCTGATTCCATTGTTTGGTTCTGGCACATGTAGTCTTTTTGTTGCCAAATTTGAAAGTAAATCATCTTCTTCTGGAAAATGACGTAAAGACAAGTGCATATTAGCACCATATATGTGCATTAGTTCAAGTTTCCTCTCGTGTCTTTGCAGTTATAAGGACTTCTTCAACTTCCAAGTTATACTTCCATTAAAACTAAACAACTGGAGAAACAATTATCTGAATGACTCCCTAGTAAACTGCCCTTTTTGCATCATAATGTTCTGTTTTTGACTGTGTTTTATTCCTCTATCATTTGGGTAGCACGCCCTCGTTCCAGTTTCGTGAATTATGTCTTTTACATGGATGAGATTTATTTTGGAAATCATCAATCATTTAGAATCTGTAGATGAATCCGTTTCTATTCTGAGTATGTATATTTCAGGATAGCTTTATTAGGTGCATCATCTTGATTTTTCAACCATCTGATTTTATGTTGGATTCTTTAAACCATCCAGCTATTCTGTTGGTTTTAGATTAAGGCAGTTCAACAACTCTTAACTGTTATACCAGGGAGCCAAGGACAATTGGACCTGAAGCCATGGCAGTTGAAGCAATGCAGAAGATGGAGTCTCCACCATCACCGGTGCAGTTCTTGCCCGTCATTGATGACAAATACGTCGTGATTGGTATCATCACCTTGCATGGCCTTGTTTCTGCTGGCTTGTGATCTTGCAGTTGGCATCCCACACCTCCATCATATGTTACTTCTATTATACTTATTATTCTTTGTATTCTTTCCTAAACCTGCAATCAACTTGTCGTCTCTATAAAATTTATTTCTCGTGAGCGAAGAGTATGAGAAAACATACTCCTTTCCCTTGGCCTCCTCCATTGAATAAGAGCGGCGATGACGAGAGCGATCATTGTACTACTTGAAGCCTTTATGCTTAAAATTATGTGGAATAAAGATGTAATGTTCAGATATTTGCTAGTTATGTAATGTACGAAATGGACCCTAGCGTTGGTGCATGGTGACTGCTTTCTATGCTTCTACGATTCAAGCTCTTACACATCTTTAAATATATGTTAGAATAGAGGTCTTGGGTGCATATACATCAACAAACCTGCACAATATAACCATATGCAAAACCCTAATTTCCTCACTCTCTTCTGTCCCAAAAGAAAAGAGGTGTTGATAGCTTCTTCTCCAACCACAATTTTATCGCTTGAACATTATTCCCCTTTGTCTTCACAAACACCAACACCATCGCAGGGTGGCGCCGCCGAGCAATTGAGACGAACTAGTATGCCACCACCACGAATGCCGTTGTCGTTCAGCTGCACGGGTTGTGGTGCCTCCTCGCTTGGTAATGTTTTTGGAGACTCTGAAATCGATTTTTTTTGACACGTCACTATTATACATTATGCTTCAAATTTAGTTTCTACTTTTATGTTTTTCTCTTAATTTTCCTTTTGAAATGTTGGTTTGTAGGGCCGGACTGTTGGGCCTTAATGTTTCTATGCCACTTCCTATTCTCCTAGGATTTGTTTCTTAAATCATATGATTATCCATAGTTCTTCATTAAACTATTAGTTTCTGGATTAATTTTCACCAAATTAACATCGATCTTGCTAGTTTTAATTTTAAGATTTCGGATCACCTTTCTTACCTCTACCATGAGATTGGTGCAATTACGTTTGTTGTTGACAACATTGCCACAAAATAAATAACACTTTTCTTCAAAACAATTGATTGTCAAACAAATGAATTTTTTTTCAAAAAATTTGATGCTCATTATATGAAAACTTTGTTCACAACAAATACACATTTATTCACAAAAATGACACTTTTGTTCAAAACAATTGGTACTTATTTCCTAGACAAATGATTTTTTTTCAAAACAAATAACACTTCAATCAGTGATGGTAGCAAGCGTTCAAATAAAATGACACTTTTGTTGGAAATAAATGATACTCAACAAAGGACACTTCTGTTCAAAATAAATGACACTTCCGTTATTGATGGTAGCGAGATGAGAAATATTTTTTCTTTAATTGAACCAGGATATCCGAGTCGGTGTTGGAGCGCGGATCTTGGGTGATCCGGATTCATGTGCATTAGGATGCACTAAGGCTTTTGTGGTTAGGATAAGAATGGATCAAATGACAAGCAGACCCTCATATGAGAAGTGAGAAATAGGGACTAATTTGGGCTAGATATATATTGATTCGTGGTTGTTATTAAATACTCCATCCGTCCTGTTGGGTGATTATTTATAATATAATATTTGAAGATCTCAAAACTCAACCTGGTTGATGAACTACATAATGTAATAGATGTTCGGCTTAGTTGAGTTCAACATGTTAGGAGCTCAGTAGACTAATTAATACTTCTCAATAGCTGCTCAAATTTTAACAATGTATTTTCGTTTAACATTTTTGAAGACCAGTCGTCTAAAGACTTAGTATGGTATGATTGAGTCCTAGAATCTACTAAATGCGAGTGATGTAGTCAGTAGAGCAACGATCAATTACTGAAAACATGCAAAATGTCAGTGGAGTTTGACTTCAGCTCAGGGAGGCTCAGGTAGGAAGTTAATTGATAGGTTTGTTCAAGGGGGAGCATAGTATGCTGACTCGATCAACCCCAAGGCAAAGAACAAAAAAAAGGGCTAAAGCACCTTAACACAACTACTATCACTACACTGCCAAGAGTTTAAGCCTAAGTATACTCCGGCTGAATTAAGGCGGAACAACAAGAAAAGTCAGATAGGCTGAACAGTATGGATAACCTCAGTGGACACACCCTGCACAATATGGATCCCAGTACTATGAACCTATAATTAGGAGAAGTCCAAGACCTTAGAAGATCAGGACTCCTGAACCTCAGTGTTTGGTGATGATTTAATGTAAGATTTGAATATCCCAATACCCGTATCTGAGTGATGAACCAATACAATGTAATAGATATATAGCTTAGCTGAGCTCAGCTTGCCAAGAGCTCAATAGGCTAGATAGAGTTCAGTAGTTGTTGTTAGACTCAGTAGATTATTTCTGGTCAGCAGTTGTTAGTACTCAAATGTTTGAAGACTCAGTAGGATTCAACCGAATATACTAAATGGGTGTTGTGATTCAGTACCGAAGGATCGACTAATATGCTGAAGATCTCAGAATGTTAGTAGAGGAGCACTCAGTTGAGTGTCTAGGTTATTAGAGGAAGTCAACTCTGTATCAGTCCTTTAGTTTGAACAAGCCTCACCTACCAACAAACCTTGACCAATGAGGATTTGTCAAGACTGTACTTGGCCTGACATAAAGTTGCGCTCAAGCTAAAAAAGAGAGAATCTCTACAATATCATTCAAATGAAGAGAGCCATTTTTCTTGTCGTTCTTGCCCCATGTCTAGGTCCCCCCTCCAATGGATGTATTCATGAGTCAAGACTATAAATAGAGAACGGTCTTCAAGCGTTGAAGTCACTGGGAACACAAAGCATTCAAAGCAAGCAAGTTCTAGCACACCCAAAGCATACAAAGCGAAGAACTCTCTAAACCGATAGATATCTGAAATAGTTTTTCTCTCTAGAGAAACTAGGTTCCCTTCTCTATAATCTAAGCCTTCCTTGTTAGATCATTAGCTTAGAAATAGAAGGAGTTCATCTTCGAACTGCTCATATTGTAAAAACTCCTTCATTGTTGGAGAAAACATCTCAAACCCCGTGTTTGAACCATTGTAAAGTCACTAAGAATATAACTAGTGATCTGTCCAGTACACGGATCCATTGATACTTGCTCAATATAATCTATTCAAGACCTCTTGGTGATTAGGACAGTTGACATAGGATCTTGCATATTTGAACCACTTTAAAAACTGTGTCATTTTACTGTTTTATCGCTTACCGTACAACTTCTCTGTATTGAGTCGCTCATCTACTGACTCCCGTCAGTGAATAGTATTCAATAGCTAGAATCATTCTTGCCACACGATCAGTAAGCTCACTTAGCGAGCTAAATTCTTCAGCAAGCAAATTCAGTATATGACTTACTTTCGCATTCCAGTTAAAACTTGGACTCAGGTGTATTTACCCCCCCCCACTTGAAGACTTGTCTCTGGATCAACAATTAGTATCAGAGCGGTGTTCCTCTCATCACTACTTTGAGATACAGTGGTCTACTCGAACAGATCCTGAAAAATATTTTTATTGTGTTTGCATTTCTTTCATTTATCCTCTACTTTGTTTGTACGATGTTCGATATGTCTGGTATAAGGTTGGTTTCGAAGTTCTTATTGGAGAACTATGGTGTCTGGAGAGGAAGCCAGAACTCACCAAATGATGCAGTATTGCAACTTCTTCACTTGGACTTATTTGGTCCAGTGAACCCCTGTTCCATAAATTGAATGAAATACGAACTAGTGGTCATCAACGACTTCTCTCGATACACTTGGGGTCCTATTTCTACACCGAAATATGGAAGTGATTCAGAATGTGCCAGAACTCCTAATTCAAATCAGTGTTGAAAAAGATAGTAAAGTCATAAGGATCATATCTGACAAGGGAACTGAATTGATAAACCCTTTTATGACGGCTTACCGTAAACAAAAAGGGATTCTTCACGAGAACTCAGCAGCAAGGACTCCACATCAGAATGATCTAGTTGAAAGGAAAAATCGGACGATTAAAGTAGCCGGAAGAGCAATGATAGTTAATTTAGGACTCCCACACAAATTCTGGGCGGAAGCGATCAATATTCAATATAGCAAACTACAACATCGCTCTCTATTGACCAGACATCAGGACAAAACGCCTTACGAACTATGGAAATGGAGAACTCCTGACATATATTATCTTTGGTTGCTCATGTTTTATCCACAATAATGGGAAAGAAAAATTAAAGGTTTTTTATAGCAAATATAACTAATAAGTTTTCTAAGGATACTCTCATATAAGTATAGCCTTTCAGAGTCTTTAATTGCCGGACTATTTGCGTGGAAGAAACGCCTCATGTTTTTTTTTTTTTTTTTGATGAATTTACCGATGAGCGCATAAATGACAAAAGCATCAAATGTGAGCACTAAAGAATAGTTACCGCCAAGCAAAGGAAGCTAATTGGAAAGCTCTAGTTATTGAGTCAATCCTGACATGGGACGACACTAAAAGTGACACTGAGCCTATTACTGAGTCTCACGAACAGACCCAGTGTCATGTAACCAAGCTGAATGAAGAAAACCCATGGGTTACCGAGATATCTACTAAAGGTAACATCTCAGGGGGAACTGACGACAACGTCACTATTAGTGATAACAACCCCCATGAAAATTCTTCTTCAGATTTCGATAATGCAAATAATTTTAATAATCATATTGATGAAACGGTTGAAGATGGACGCAGAAAATGTAACACCTGGAAGGACGCACACTCAAAAATGGAGATCGTAGGTGATCCAATAATGGGTGCCAGATCTCGCAATTTTCACAATGAAAGTGCCATGTTATCTTGCTACCTATCCACTAAAGAACTTGAAACAACCGAAGACACTCTTCGAAGTCCTAATGGATACAAAGCTATGCAAGAAGAACTAAGTCAATTTCAAAGGAACAATATTTGGGAAATAGCAAATAGACCATCTCATCAAATGTGATAGGAAACAAATGGGTGTTCAAAAATAAAAGGGATGAGAACAACATCGTCAGAAAAAAAAAACAAGACTCATTGTTAAAGGCTACTGTCAATCTGAAGGGATCGACTTCGATGAAACCTATGCACCAGTGGCCAGACTTAGAGTAGTTAGACTATTCCTTGCCTATGCATCACATCATCATTTCAAAGTCTACCAAACGGATGTGAAATGCACATTCCTCAATGGTGGACTAAAGGAAGAGGTCTACGTTAAGTAGCCACCAAGTTTCGAACAAGGCAATAAGGTCTACTGCCTGAAGAAGGCATTATAAGGTCTAAAGCATGCTTCTCGAGCTTGGTTGGAAACACTTTTAGAAATTCAGCTTGTAAGAATTTCGGCAAGGGCACCGTAGATCGAACCCTATTTAGATATACCGATGGTGAAGATATCCTACTTGTACAAAATTATGTTGATGATATTATATTTTGGTCTTAGAATCTTCGAAGGAATATTCATCAATCGTGCAAAGTATACCAAGGATCTCTTCAAGCGATTGGGGCTCACCGGTAGTAAATCGAGAAACCATAAACTCAAATTGCAAGATAGAACCCGAGCCCCATGGAAAGTTAGTAAACTCCACTGACTATCGAGCTATTATCGGATCATTCCTTTACCAAACAGGAAGATGTCCTGACATATCATTCGTAGTGGGATTGTGCGCTTGATATCAGGCTGATCCCAGGATCGCGCATATGGAACCCGTGAAGAAAATTCTTCGATACTTGAAAGTAACCGCAAATCCACATCACGAACATTTCAGTTTCTAGGATGCAATTTGGTCTGATGGTTCTCCAAGAAACAAAACTGAGTAGCAACCTCTACAACTAAAGCCGAGTATATGGTCACAAGAAGTTTCTGTGCCCAGATCTTGTGGCTCAGACAACAGCTTAGAGACCATAACATTGAAGCTATTGAATTTCCAATTAGGTGGAACAATACGAGTGCAGTGGCCATATCTCAAAATCCTGTACTGCATACTCGCTTCAAATATGTTGACATTCATTATCATTTCATCGGGGACCACGTTGAAAGGAATGATATCAGAATGGAATATATTGATCGACTAAATAGCGAGCTGACATCTTTACAAAAGCCCTCCCTGAAGAACGATTCAAGAAACTGTCAGCCGAAGTAAGGTTATTAAATCCTAAGTATATCATGACTGATGAGTGCAGAAAGTCAAGGGGAATATTCATTACAATCAGGAAGGATCACTTAGTAAGGGGTCACTGATCAAAATATCAGTAGAATATTGCATGCCACTAATAGGTTTATGTATCTCTTACTGATCATTCCACTTGCATTAGTTATCGCATTAAATATTTCGTTCTTATTAATTACACATTATTCTATATTCTCTGCATCGCATTTAATACATGTGAAATCACCTTGCCTAAAAAACCTATTTTCTTAGCTCTTGAGATTTTCACGTCTATGAAATCATTACCCACTCTATCAATAAAGATCTAACCGCACATCATGTTTTAGGGCTTTAAACTAGATCATTGATCACATCTCGAAAAATGCTAATTCGAATTCTCTTATTCAAAACCCTAATCATCACTTTTCTCTTCATCTTGCCATAATCTTCTGCAACTACTACTACTCTCGTATACTCTTAGACTCTTAAGTGTTGGGATTTTGTATACTGGAAGCAAATTTTATGCTTGTATACAATGTGTTTTGTCCCTACCACTATTTTATTCTCATATCTGATAAATATATATATTTGCACATGTTATCCTTTATCTTGTAAAAAAGTTAGATTTGTGTGGTGTGTCGGGTATCACAGAAGACAACACAAATTGGTTGAACTGACAAGATATAAACAGTTATCACACCTGAGACAACTTAAGGATAAGTTGTCGGTTTAAGCTGCAGTTCAGATAAGAAGTGGCTTATCTTAGCTGTACTAGCTCATAGGGAATCAAGCTATACCGACATATAAAGCCTCTAGTATCCAAATCGACGTTACACGAACTCAAAGCTTACCTTCAGCTGTTCGTCGATCTAGAAGCTACTCTCATATTCCCTATCCCTCTAACCCTAAGCTCAACCGTTCTTATCCATAGCTTAGACGAAGGAGTTCACATTTGAACCCAATCCTTATGTATAAGGACTCCTTCATCGTTGGAGAAGTTTGTCAAACACTTTAAGTTTGATAGTGTTGTAAACCGAGACTTGGATCGCATAAAAACCAAGACGCGGCTTTGCCACAAGGTGCAAGCCGACCGAGACTAACTCGGGATAATAAATAGCCTCCCGATCATTCGGGACAATGGACGTAGGATTTGAGCGATATCCGAACCACTTTAAAAATCCCGTGTCTCTTATCGCTTTTCGAAGGAATAATAGAGTTTGCAAGAAGGCTACCTTCCTCCCTGGTGTGTTGTCGCGGCTCCGATTGTTGCTCCCGTGTCGAGATCTTCCGATCTCGTGTCCCGGCCTTTTTCTCCCTCCGGGTGGTCGAGATCCTGAAGAAAATAAATTTATTTCTCTCTCCGTAACTCACGCCTATTCTCGAAATTTTTATGAATCAATTGTGTGAGTTTTCGAACGTAATACTAATATATATAGGCTTCAAAAACCTATATAATATTAATATATTTGTAGCCCATTAATTTAATTATAATCCAATGGGCTTCTATTAAATCACCCCATAATATAATTAATTAATTTATTGGGCTACTAATATTTATCAATTAATTGGCCCGACCAATTAATTCCGTATAAATAACATTATTAAATAATGTAAAATACATTAATCCATTAATAATGAATTCGAGAGATAATAAATTACTAGGCAACTAATTGGGCCGGATCGGGGATCCAATACAAGAAATAAAGTGGGCCTCCAATTAATTAATTATCCATGCTCGGCCCGAGCAAAATTAATTAATTAACACGATTCATTCCACTAGAGAATCCGTGCTTGACTTACCCCTTTATCCCAATTTGAGCAAGGGCTTGTATTTTAGACTTAATCGATCTCCGTATTTAAGATAGAAATATCCGTTAATTAATTAAGCTTACCGATCGCTTAAATTAATTAACATCTTGTATTCCTGAGTAGTACCACTCGACCTTATTAACACACCCGAACTTAATCAACCGGTAGGGTTTAGTGTGCTAATCCTTTCGAGTTCCTCGGGGGGATATTATCAACCCATTCCCGGGATACGGCCGCAAGATACAGCACAACCGGCTCGAGCCACAAATGACTACTAACACCCAAGATACGTAGATCCGGTCGCTCATTGGACGTTCACCATAGTAGGTCAAAGTGATAGATAGCCAAATGCACTCACCGAAGTCTTACCAAGCTTAAGATCGCCTAAGTCACCGAGATCTTGGTTCTCCACTAAGGTCGCTTAGGAGAACACATCTCACCGTGATCCTTCAATACACCACCTTAAGTGTACCAAGAAAAGACAAGCAGCCTAAGACAAGCCACTTCTTATCTAAACTGCAGCTTAAACCGACAACTTCATCCTTAAGTTGTCTCAGTTGTGTTAACTGTTTATATCTTGTCAGTTCAACCAATTTGTGTTGTCTTCTGTGATACCCGACACACCACACAAATCTAACTTTTATACAAGATAAAGGATAACATGTGCAAATATACATATTTATCAGATAGGAGAATAAAACAGTGGTAAGGACAAAAACACATTGTATACAAGCATAAAAGTGCTTCCAGTATACAAAATCCCAACAATTCTCCCACTTATACTAAAGTAAACTTTTAGTATACAATGTGTCTATATCTCAAGCTATCTAGGTACAAACTAGTACCCGACTATATCTTAGCTATCTATCCTATCTATCACGACATCTTCTCCCACTTATACAAAAGTTTCGTAGTCCTAAGTGGGGGCATCTCTACCATCCCTAAGCCACGAACATGCTTCTCGTGACGGGGAGTGGTAAGCTCTTCGTGAAAGGATTAGCTAGGTTGACTTCGGTTCCAATTTTGTCAATCACCACGTCACCTCGATTTACGAATACTCGTATAATGTGGTACTTCCGGTCTATGTGTTTAAACGCCTTGTGAGATCTAGGTTCCTTAGAATTTGTCATCGCACCCGCATGATCACAATAAATCGTGATCGCCTTAGGCAAATTCCGAACAATATCAAGATCTTGGAGAAAATTCTTGAGCCATATCGCCTCTTTCGGGGCTTCGAAGCAGCCACATACTCGCTTCCATGGTTGAGTCCGCAATGCATTTCGCTTTGCACTCCTCCATGAAATGGCTCCACCTCCCAAGGTAAACACATAACCTCGAGGTCGACTTCTTCTCATCTCTCGTCGCACGGAAATCCGAGTCCGTATAACCCAAAGGCACAAGATCGTCGATTGGTAAACAATTCTATAATCTCTAGTCCGTTTAAGGTACTTGAGAATATTTTTCACCGCAGATCCAGTGCTCTTGTCCGAGGGTTAGGACCGATATCTTGAGACCATGCCTACGGCATATGAGATATCTCGCTCTTGTACAAAGCATCGCATACATGAGGCTACCGGGCACTGAAGCATATGGTACTAGCCTCATACTTTCTATCTCTTCGTGCGTTTTTAGGGCACCGATTCTTGGATAGAAAAATGCCATGTCTGAAAGGTACTGAACCTATCTTGACATTTTGCATGCTAAAACGAGCAATAACAGTGTCAATGTAGGACACTTGTGATAAGCTTAACATCCTTCTTCTGGCGATCTCGAATAACATTGATCCCAAGGATGTAAGCGACTTCATCTAAGTCCTTCATTTGAAACTCGCTCGGATAACCACGTCTTTTACGCCTCGATAACACTTCAACATTATTGCTAATGAGAAGGATGTCATCTACGTAAAATGCAAGAAACACCACCGATCCGTTAACACAAATACGTTACACACACCTCGTTAGGGACGAGATACAAATCCACGAGGATTTGACTACTTGCCGAAAACGCCGGTGCCATAACCGAAAATCTTGCTTAAGTCCATGAATAGACTTCTTAAGCTTCCAAACTAGATGCTCTTCGCCCTCATTCACATAACCATCTGGCTGCTTCATGTAGATGTCCCTACCTTTTTCAAGGTGACCGTTTAGGAAAGCGGTTTTGACATACATTTGTCAGATCTCTAGTTTCATGTGAGCTGATATTGCAAGGAGAATTCGAATGGACTTGATCATTGTTATAGCGAGAAGGTCTCTTCATAATCGATACCTTCTTTCCGGGGTAAAACCCTTTCGCCACTAGTCTGGCCTTAAACGCCATGATCTCTTCATTCGGTGCTCTCTCTTTCTCTTGTATACCCACTTACTACCAATAGCATTGAAGCCCTTAGGTAGTTCAGTGATCTCGTATACATCCATATCGGTTATGGACTCAAATTCGAGTCCATGATGCATCTACATCTCCCACCGCTCGTTGTAAGCCCTGTGGATCCACCGTATCTTGTTCATCCGCCAGGAGATAATTAAACGTCTCCATAGTGAACATATACCGATCAGGTGTAAATATCACCCTCCCACTACGTCGAACAATGCCGGGAGCCGTGTTAACAGATTGTGCGATTACTCGTGGAGTACTATCTTGCACAACCGGCCGTTCAAGTGGAACCCGACCACCTTGTAATTCCTCAAGGATGATGTCGACTCGAGATTTTTGGTTACTAATGTAATCCTCTTCTAAGAACCGAGCGTTAGGGCTAACAACGATCTTCTCGTTCTTTAGGATCATAAAAGTATCCACCTTTCGTTTCCTTCGGATGCCCTATGAACAACATCACTTCGAACGTAATTCCAATTTGTCGGCCCGCCTATTTAGCACAGCAAGGTGGATAACCCCAAATCCTTAAGTGGTGCATACTTCGGGTTTGTGCCCGCTCCACAACTCGAAAGGGATCTTTTGTACCGACTTGGAATGCACACGGTTCGAGAAGTATGCCTTTGCCTCTAGGGCATATCCCCAAAAGAAAACCGGCAAAGTTGCATAACTCATCATCGACCGAACCATCTCTAAGAGACTTCGGTTCCTTCTCTCCGACACACCATTCTCGCCGAGGCGTGCCCTGTGATGTCACTGGGATGTAATCCCACATTCGTCAAGTAGTCCTTGAACTCGTTGGGACAAGTATTCCCCACCACGATTAGATCGTAGTGTTTTGATTTCTTTACCTAACTTCCTCTCCACTTCGCCTTGAATTCCTTAAAGGTTTCAAAGCAATCCGACTTGTGGTGAAGAAGGTAAACATATCCATACCTCGAGTAATCGTCGGCAAATGTGACGAAGTACTCATACCCTCCACGAGCTTGTGTAGACATAGGCCCACACAAGTCGAATGTATCAAACTTAATGCTCCGTGGCTCTATAACCCTTTGCCTTCAAAGGCCTAGTTATCATCTTTCCTTCCAAACAAGTTTCACAAGTTGGAAACGGTTCATTCTTGGAGAGACTCCATCGATCCATATTCCACCAACCTCTCGAGTCCCGTTAAGATTGATGTGACCTAGTATTAAGTGCCATAGATAAGTTTGGTTTACCTTAGAAGACTCTTTCCTCTTCTTAGGATTTGATGATGAGGAAGCAATATTAACGTAACTACGCGGATTACAAGTAATAGTATATAAAGATCCGTTTAATAGCCCACCACGGATGAAATCATCGTCTTTCATGATAGAAACTTCACTATCAAAACTTGATTTATAACCATCCATTTTATAGAGTTTTGAAACAGAAATTATGTTTCGCCTAAACTCGGGCACATATAAAACATCTTTAAGTACTAAAAACGGAACTATCAAAAGATAGATGTAGATCTCCAATGGCAACCGTGAGGAACTCTCGATCCATTGCCCATTGAGACTACCACCTCGCCATCGCTCAATCGCTTTTTCGCAAGAAACCTTGCAAGGTGTAACAAACATGATCGCTGCCCCCGAATCCACTACCCATTCGTGGGTAGAAGAGGAAACCGACACGGTTTGCTTACAAGAGCGACTCGCGTCTCTTTCTGTTTGCCTTGACATCCGGATTATAATTCTTCCAAGTGTCCTTTCTTACCATTCTTGAAGAACCTTCCTTTCTCCTTTGACATTTGCATGTCGCCGGTAAGGACCGTCTTCTTACTCCCACCGCTCTTCTTGAAATGTCCACCCTTTTCGTTCTTTTTCCGGTTTCCGCATTTCGCAGGATTCCTTGAACTACTAGGGATATTCAAGACTTGAGCACTCTTGCCCTTTTCTATAACCTCTTTGACCGCTACCAAAGATTTGAGTAACATACTCAAAGTAAACTCATTCTTAGACATAGCGGTCCTAAAAAAAGAAGTTCTTATAGAACCTTTGCAGAGAATTTATTGGGAAGGTAAGATATCTCTTCCACTTTGTAAAATTATTTAAAATTGTAAACCCTTTAGGGTTTGGTTGGTGAGACTGTTTAGGAACTCGAAATTAAAGTTTTTCGAACGTACATATCTGAAAAAATATAAATTAAAAGCATGTATAAAATTAATATTTGCACATAATTCGTAATTAACGATCATTGTAACCTTTTGAAAAACCAATGATGTTAAAAACCTCGAACCGCTCTAGGAATTTCACTAGCAAGCCACGCGAGTCGACGTTTACTAGCGTAACCCTAAACCAAGCTATTTACCTAGCTCTTTAATTCCAATCCACGTCAAGGTTCTTAAGACGAATGGAATTAATAGTTCGATATTCTGGACCATGTCACTATTAAAACGCGGGAAGGGACTTCGAGGGAAGTGAATTGTACCTGCGGTGACATCTAAGCATTGACCATTAATTTGACCAAATAGAATCAAATCCTTGAAATTGACATACTTACTCGAACCATGCCGCATTCAATTTGATCTAATTAGCCATCCTATTTAATTATTATCTTCTAGAGTACTCGTGTTTACTAGGCACGCAAGCCACGCAGGTGGACGTTTACGGCTTCGCTCCCACTACTCAATAATAATCAAATATTGTTTTGGAAAACTCATCTCACAAAACTGGTAGCTCAAAAATGCAAGCAAGCCACGCAGGTGGACGTTTACTTACATAATCTTACTACTTTCGTGTAGAGTCCAATTAATGGAGGTCCGATTAAGTGTTTAATATCCAAATTAATGGAATCTAATTAAACATTTAATCTTAAAGTTGCTTAGTCTTTTTGTTCAAAAGGTTTGTAACGAATCATGCAATCACACATAATTCCTAAAGCATGCAATTTCTAAACGCACATAATAAAACGTGCTCGCGAAAAATAAAACATGCTTTAATAAAGACATAAATCCTATTTACATGCTTTTCTAAGCGCAATTAATCACATAATCGCATGCTAAAGCATAATTAAAAATAAATACGCAAATAGGAAATTTAAAATCGTTATCGGGCTTTAAAACACGTAAATCCTAACTATTACATTGCCCGATAAAAATACGGATCTTCGAATCTTGAAATCTGCGTCGAAAACCGCACCGAACCGTCGTCGCCACATCATCGGGGGTGCCGCCACGCGTGGCAGCCCACGCGGGCGCATGCATGGACGCCAAATCGCTAGGGGCCGACGTGGCGGCCACGTCACCGCCACGCGTCATCATCGTCTTCTTCGCCGAGAAGTCGCCGCCGCCGACGCTCCAGCCGCGCGCTGCGCGCTGCCGATCGGGAGGGTCTCGCCGCGGCCTCCCCCCCCTCTCCGTCCGGTGCCGCCGCCGGAAAACGGGCCGGGAGCGCGCGCAGCCGCGCGCTCGCGCTCGCGCTGCCGCGCGCCGCGGCAGCCGCCGCCTCCCGCCGCCTCCCTCCGCCTCGTCGATCGTCCCCGCCCCTTCCGGATGTCTCACGGACGTCCCGGGCTATGAAGAACGACCCACTGGAGCCGCCACCGCGGCTGTTTCTTTGCGCGATAAATCGCGCTCCGCGCCGCCGCCTTCGCGCCCGAATTCTCCCTTTCCGAACCGCGATTCGATCAATTGAAAGAGGGGAAATGATGTTGGAACACTCACGACCACCGGGTAACGGATTCCGGCCGAGATTAGTTCCTCAATTTCCCGAATTTCAAACGATTCGCCGGAATGAATTCATGGTGAGCAGCGAACTTCGACGTCGATTCCGATCGCATCCGGGATCGGATGATCCCTTGAGACCAATCGACGCGAAGCTCGTAAGACGAGGATTCCAGCGGTTCAAGCCGATCGTCGATCCGACGTTGGACGCGCCGGGAATCTCCGCCGCAAGATGCGGCGGAACCCTAGATAAACTAGGGTTTTCGCCGCGAAAATCTGATTTTCGTCGTCTCGTATTCCGTGCCTCCCGGACCAATTACAGTACAATTAAAATACAATCACATAGCATATTGATCCTATCAACTACTCGTGGATTTTCTCACGAGAAAAACGATACAACGGGGTCAAAACAGCGGTGGCTCGCAGCCGCCCCCAAACACGAAATAAGCCCGATAACGACGAAATAAAAAACGATTAAACAACAATCAGAGCCTAAACCAGGCTCGATACCAATTGAAGGAATAATAGAGTTTGCAAGTAAGGCTACCTTCCTCCCGGTGTGTTGTCGCGGCTCCGATTGTTGCTCCCGTGTCGGATCTTCCGATCTCGTGTCCCGCCTTTTTCTCCCTCCGGGTGGTCGAGATCCGAAGAAAATAAATTTATTTCTCTCTCGTAACTCACGCCTATTCTCGAAATTTTTATGAATCAATTGTGTGAGTTTCGAACGTAATACTAATATATATAGGCTTCAAAAACCTATATAATATTAATATATTTGTAGCCCATTAATTTAATTATAATCCAATGGGCTTCTATTAAATCAGCCCATAATATAATTAATTAATTTATTGGGCTACTAATATTTATCAATTAATTGGCCCACCAATTAATTCCGAATAAATAACATTATTAAATAATGTAAAATACATTAATCCATTAATAATGAATTTCGAGAGATAATAAATTACTAGGCAACTAATTGGGCCGGATCAGGGATCCAATACAAGAAATAAAGTGGGCCTCCAATTAATTAATTATCCATGCTCACCGTGAGCAAAATTAATTAATTAACACGCATTCATTCCACTAGAGAATCCGTGCTTCGACTTACCCCTTTATCCCAATTTGAGCAAGGGCTTGTATTTTAGACTTAATCGATCTCCGTATTTAAGATAGAAATATCCGTTAATTAATTAAGCTTACCGATCGCTTAAATTAATTAACATCTTGTATTCCTCGAGTAGTACCACTCGACCTTATTAACACACCCGAACTTAATCAACCTAGGGTTTAGTGTGCTAATCCTTTCGAGTTCCTCGGGGGATATTATCAACCCATTCCCTGGGATACGGCCGCAAGATACGGACAACCAGCCCCGAGCCACAAATGACTACTAACACCCAAGATACGTAGATCCGGCCGCTCATGGACGTTCACCATAGTAGGTCAAAGTGATAGATAGCCAAATGCACTCAATCAAGTCTTACCAAGCTTAAGATCGGCTAAGTCACCGAGATCTTGGTTCTCCACTAAGGTCGGCTTAGGAGAACACATCTCACCGTGATCCTTCAATACACCACCTTAAGTGTACCAAGAAAAGACAAGCAAAGCCTAAGACAAGCCACTTCTTATCTAAATCTGCAGCTTAAACCGACAACTTCATCCTTAAGTTGTCTCACTGTGTTAACCGTTTATATCTTGTCAGTTCAACCAATTTGTGTTGTCTTCTCGTGATACCCGACACACCACACAAATCTAACTTTTATACAAGATAAAGGATAACATGTGCAAATATACATATTTATCGGATAGGAGAATAAAACAAAGTGGTAAGGACAAAAACACATTGTATACAAGCATAAAAGTGCTTCCAGTATACAAAATCCCAACACTTTCTTAATCGTTGCATTGATTTTACTATTCATACCGAACATCATATTTAAAATCAATCAACTGTCTCAAGATACCGAACTTTTAATCTATCGAACCGAGACTTAAAACGTTTTCTCACAAAAAACCGATTTGGGCCTACACTATTCCGCGCACCGAACTCTTACCGTAGATACCGAATTCGACCTAGTCGGTTAGCGAGATCTCGACCGAGTCGGGACTCTTAGCCTTTAACTCGATTCGAACAGCTTGTCCGGTCCACCTTGAAGCTTTGGGCCGACACCATCCTGAATAGGACTGTTCGAGTTCGAAGTTGACAAATCGAATCAGGTGTATTCACCCCCCCCCCTCTACACCTGACCGTACAGTCGGGACCAACAAAGGGGTAAGTCAGTACAAATTCTCTAGTGGAATGAATCTGTGTTTATTAATTAATTTTGCTCTGGGCTGAGCATAGATAATTAATTAATTTGAGGCCCAACTTTATTTCTTATATTAGATCCATGATCTAGCCCAATTAGTTGCCTAGTTATTTATTGTCTTTCAGAAATCATTATTAATGGACTAATGTATTTTTACATTATTTAATAATGTTATTTATCTGGAATTAATTGGCTGGGCCAATTAATTGATAAATATTAGTAGCCCACTGGATTAATTAATTATATTATGGGCTATTTATGTGAAAGCCCATTAGAAATATAATTAAATTAATGGGCTACATATATATTAATATCATATTGACTTTTGAAGCCTATATATATTAGTATTCTGTTCAGAAATAGAACACAAACATACACATAAAATTTATACACGCATGGCGTGAATGTGTGGAGAGATGTAATCTTATTTTCTCTAGTTCTCTGACCACCCAGAGGGAGAAAAAGGCCGGGACACAGATCAGAAAATCTAACACACGAGCAACAATCAGAGCTGTGACAACATACGAAGGAGGAAGGTATCATTCCTAACTGTTGGGTGATGATTCCATCCTCAGCACTGTTTCACTCAGTGGGAAATGATTCGGTCTTAGACACTGATCTTAAGCTCAGTAGCCTTGTGCTCTATACTTGTCTGAAGATTTGAAGATCCCAAAACCCTATCTGAATGATGAACCATTCCCTTGTATCTCTTTTGTCTCCGAGGTTTCGCACTCGGTAGACACTCGCTCTCGGTCAAGGCGCTCGCAGCTTATCCGCCTCGGCACCGGTGTAGAAGACTCGGTGATACTGGACTCAGCAGAGCAAGATATCGAGAGAGTCGGTTGAACCGAACTCGGCAGAGTAGTTCACCTGGAGTCGAGCCGATCTTCGTGAGACTTATCTCGGCAGCTCTCTCTATCGAATACAAGGTCGACTCAAGCAACGGCAAATAGTCTTCGGGATCTGCCGAATCTTTTGAAAGACAATCAGCATTGTCATGTACGAGGAAGAGAGAAGTCGGCTTCACCTGTCTCGAAGTTTGTCTTGTCTCAACCACTCCATCCACCTCGACGAATGACAAGCATACACGTGTCTTCTCACCGCTAAAGCCGCATCAACCTTTTACCTAAAAAGGTGGGAAAGTACACTGTTACCTACACCAAAAGAGCCGTTTGCTACCAAAAGAGAGAGAGAGAGAAAAGATCATCTCCAACGGATCTATTTCAATCTCTCGCTCTATAAATAGAGGGATCATTCAAGATTTCAAGCTCGACCAAGAACACGAGAGAGCGCGAAAAAGAGCGAATTCCAAAGAACAAAGTCTTAGCAAGAACTTGAAGAACAATCTCCGGCGAAAGACTACATTCTAGCTCATAGGGAATCAAGCTATACCGACATATAAAGCCTCTAGTATCCAAATCGACGTTACACGAACTCAAAGCTTACCTTCAAACTGCTCGTCGATCTAGAAGCTACTCTCATATTCCCTATCCCTCTAACCCTAAGCTCAACCGTTCTTATCCATAGCTTAGACGAAGGAGTTCACATTTGAACCCAATCCTTATTGTATAAGGACTCCTTCATTTGTTGGAGAAGTTTGTCAAACACTTTAAGTTTGATAGTGTTGTAACCGAGACTTGGATCGTATAAAAACCAAGACGCGGCTTTGCCCGGTGTGCAAGCCGACCGAGACTAACTCGAGGATAATAAATAGCCTCCCGATCATTCGGAACAGTGGACGTAGGATTTGAGCGATATCCGAACCACTTTAAAAATCCTGTGTCTCTTTGCTTTCTTAATCTGTTGCATTGATTTTACTATTCATACTCGAACATCATATTTAAAATCAATCAACCGTCTCAAAGATACCGAACTTTTAATCTATCGAACCGAGACTTAAAACGTTTTCTCACAAAAACCGATTTGGGCCTACACTATTCCGCGCACCGAACTCTTACCGTAGATATGCGAATTCGACCTAGTCGGTTAGCGGATCTCGATGAGTCGGCATTTTAGCCTTTAACTCGATTCGGAACGGTTATGCAGTCCGGGTGCCGAACCGTTTGGCCGGACACCATCCCGAATAGGACTGCTCGAGTTCGAAGTTGAGAAATCGAATCGGTGTATTCACCCCCCTCTACACCTGACCGTACACTCAGGACCAACACTAACCCTCAATTATCCTTCAATTGGTATCGGAGCATGGTTTAGGCTCTGATTGTTGATGTTAGGTGTATGATTAGGGTTTAATTCCGTCGTTATCGGGTTAATTTTCGTGTTTGGGGCGGCCACTATTTTGACCCCGTTGTAACGTTTTTCTCGTGAAAAAATCCACGAGTAGATGATAGGACCTATTTGTTATGTGATTGTACTGTTATTGAACTGTAATTTGTCCGGGATGCACGAAAATCGAGGCGCGATGCGCAGAAGGACGGAAAAGGGTGAAACCCTAGAAATGCCAGAACATGACCGCCGAGTTGAGACGGCGCGTGGGGACGCATGCCAACTTATTTTTCTGATCCATTTGGATAGTGCAGTTCTTGGGTTCGTTAGCTTCATCTGGATAGGTCGCACGACCCATTTCGATTTCTGGTTTGTTCGAAATAGCGTCGGAAAGGAGAAGTGGTCGTGCTGTCCAGAAATCCCCAAATTGGATAGAAAATCCTAGTTTTCTACGGTTCCGCCGCATTTTGCGGCGGCGATTCCCGGTGCATCCGGCGTCCGATTGACGATCGGCTTGAACTTCTGGAATCTTAGTCTTACGAGCTTCGCCGGCGACGGGATGCAAAATTCGCTTGATTCCCATCGCGGCAGCAACAATTGTCACCGGAATTAGCCCGCCCAGACGTGTGGGTCGTGCCTAAGGGCGGCAGGAGACAACGAAGACGGCGGCGCCGAGCCGCGGAGGGCGCGGCAGCCGTGCGCTCGCTACCGGAAGCGCGGTCACGCGCGGCAGCGCCGATTCACGCCGGCCGGCGGCGGCGGCGCGAGGCGGCACCGGGCGTGGCAGGTCGAGGTGGAGGCGGCGACTCCCGGATGGCATCGGGAAGGCGGTAGCAAGCCGCCTTCGGCGGTGGAGCGGCGGGCAGCGGCCGCTGCGTTTTTGCTGTCCCCCTGATGATGTGGCGATGACAGTTTTCGATGCAGTTTTCAGATTCGAAGATTTAGAAGATTTCGAAGAGCTGTATTTTGATCGGGCTATGTAAAAGTTAGGAATTACGTGTTTTAAAGCCCGATAATGATGTTTTAAATTTCCTATTTGCGCATTTATTTATTATTACGCTTTAGCATGCAATTATGTGATGAATAGCGCTTAGAAAAGCATGTAAATAGGATTTATGTCGTTATTAAGCATTTTTAATTTTCGCGAGCACGTTTTATTATGTGCGTTTAGAAATTGCATGCTTTAGAAATTATGTGGATATGCATGATCCGTAACAAACCTTTTGAATAAAAAGACTAAGCAATTTTAAATTAAATGTTTAATTAGATTCCATTAATTTGGATATTAAACACTTAATCGGACCTCCATTAATTGGACTATACACGAAAGTAGTAAGATTATGTGAGTAAACGTCCACCTGCGTGGCTTGCTTGCATCTTTGAGCTACAAGTTTTGTGAGATGAGTTTTCCAAAATAATATTTAATTATTATTGAGTAATGGGAGCGAAGCCGTAAACGTCCACCTGCGTGGCTTGCGTGCCTAGTAAACACGAGCACTCTAGAAGATAATAAATAAATAGGCTGGCTAATTAGATCAAATTGAATGCGGCATGGTTCGAGTAAGTATGTCAATTTCGAGAATTTGATTCTATTTTGGTCAAATTAATGGTCAATGCTTAGATGCCACCTCATGTACAATTCACTTCCCTCGAAGTCCCTTCCCGCGTTTTAATAGTGACATGGTCCAGAATATCGAATTATTAATTCCATTCGTCTTAAGAACCTGGACGTAGATTGGAATTAAAGAGCTAGGTAAATAGCTTGGTTTAGGGTTACGCTAGTAAACGTCCACCTGCGTGGCTTGCTAGTGGAATTCCTAGAGCTGTTCGAGGTTTTTAATATCATTGTTTTTACAAAAGGTTACAATGATTATTAATTACGAATTATGTGCAAATATTAATTTCATACATGCTTTTAAATTACATTTTTCAGATATGTTTGTTCGAATATTTTATTTTTCGAGTTCCTAAACAGTCTCACCAACCAAACTCTAACGGGTTTATCAATAGTATATAATTTCATAGAGTGAAAGAGATATCTTACCTCTCCCAATAAAAGCTCTGCAAAGGTCCTATAAGAACTTATGTTTTAGGACCGCTATGTCTAAGAACGAGTTTACTACGAGTATGTTAATCAAATCTTTGGTAGCGGTCAAAGAGATTATAGGAAAGGGCAAGAGTGGTCAAGTCTTGAATATCCCTAGTAGTTCAAGGAATCATCCGAAAAGCGGAAACCAGAAAAAGAGCAGAAAGGGTGGACATTTCAAGAAGAGCAGTGGGAGTAAGAAGATGGTCCTTACCGGCGACATGCGAGTGTCAAAGGAGAAAGGAAGGTTCTTCAAGAGTGGTAAGAAAGGACACTGGAATAATTATAATCCAGATGTCAAGACAAAACAGAAAGAGACGCGAGTCGCTCTTGTAACTGAAACTGTTCTGGTTTCCTCTTCTACCCACGAATGGGTATTGGATTCGGGGGCAACTGATCATGTTTGTTACACCTTGCAAGGTTTCTTGCAGAAAAGGCCATTGAGAAATGGCGAGGTGGTAGTCTCAATGGGCAATGGATCGAAAATTCATGCAATTGCCATTGGAGATTTACATCTATCTTTTGATAGTTCTGTTTTAGTACTTAAAGATGTTTAATATGTGTCTGAGCTTAGGCGAAACATTATTTCTGTTTCAAAACTCTGCACCATGAATGGTTATAAATCAAGTTTTGATAGTGAAGTTTCTATCATGAAAGACGATGATTTTATTTGCGGTGGACCATTAAACGAATCTTTATATACTATTACTTGTAAACCGCGTAGTTCTGTTAATATTGCTTCCTCATCATCAAATCCTAAGAAGAGGAAAGAGTCTTCTAAGGTAAACCAAACTTATTTGTGGCACTTAAGACTAGGTCACATCAATCTTAATAGGACTCAAAGGTTGGTGGTATATGGATCATTGGAGTCTCTCCAAGTTGAACCATTTCCAACTTGCGAAACCTGTTTGGAATGAAAGATGATGACTAGGCCTTTCAAGGCAAAGGGTTATAAAGCCACAGAAGTATTAAGTTTGATACATTCTGACTTGTGTGGGTCTATGTCTACATAATCTCGTGGTGGGTATGAGTACTTCGTCACATTTACTGACGATTACTCGAGGTATGGATATGTTTACCTTCTTCGCCACAAGTTGGATTGCTTTGAAACATTTAAGAGATTCAAGGCAGACGTGGAGAAGAAGCTAGGTAAAGAAATCAAAACACTACGATCTGATCGTGGTAAGGGAATACATATCCAACGTGTTTAAGGACTACTTGACAGAATGTGGGATTAAATCCCAGCTGACAGCACCAGGCACGCCTCAGCAGAATGGTGTGTTAGAGAGAAGGAACCGAAGTCTCTTAGAGATGTTTGGTCGATGATGAGTTATGCAACTTTGCCAGTTTCCTTTTGGGGATATGCACTAGAGACTGCAGCATACTTGCTGAATCGTGGGCCTTCCAAGTCGGTACAAAAGACCCCTTTCGAGTTGTGGAGCGGGCACAAACCCAGTATGCACAACTTAAGGATTTGGGGTTATCCTGCTTATGTGCTAAATAGGCAGGCCGACAAATTGGAATCACGTTCAGAAGTGATGTTGTTCAAAGGGTATCCAAAGGAAACGAAGGGTGGATACTTTTATGATCCTAAAGAACAGAAGATCGTTGTTAGCCCTAACGTTCGATTCTTAGAAGAGGATTACATTAGTAACAATAAATCTCTGACATCATCCTTGAGGAATTACAAAGTGGTCGATTTCCACTTGAACAACCAGTTGTGCAAGATAGTACTCCACGAGTAACTGCACAGTCTGTTAACACAACGTCTGACACTATTCGACGTAGTGGGAGGGTGATATATACACCTGATCGGTATATGTTCACTGGGGAGATATTTGATCATCTCCCGGCAGATGAACAAGATACCGTGGATCCCTGGACTTACAACGAAGTAGTGGGAGATGTAGATGTAGATTCCTAGTGAATCGTCATGGACTCAGAATTTAAGTCCATAATTGATATGGATGTATACGAGATCATTGAACTACCTGAGGGATGCAAGGCTATTGGTAGTAAGTGGGTATACAAGAGAAAGAGAGAGGACCGAATGGAGAGATCATGGCGTTTAAGGCCAAGCTAGTGGCGAAGGGTTTTACCCAGAAAGAAGGTATCGATTACAAAGAGACCTTCTCGCCTGTAGCAATGATCAAGTCCATTCGGATTCTCCTTGCCATAGCAGCTCACATGAACCTAGAGATCTGGCAAATGTATGTCAAAACTGCATTCCTAAACGGTCACCTTGAAAAAGATAGGGACATCTAAATGAAACAACCAGATGGTTATGTGAAGGAGGGAAAAGAACATCTAGTTTGGAAGCTTAAGAAGTCTATTCATGGACTTAAGCAAGATTTTCGGTTATGGCACCAGCGTTTTCGACAAGATAGTCAAATCCTATGGATTTGTATCCTGTCCTAACGAGGTGTGTGTACCGTATTTGTGTTAACGGATTAGTGGTGTTTCTTGCATTTTACGTAGATGACATCCTTCTCATTGGAAACAATATTGAAGTGTTATCAGACGTAAAGATGTGGTTATCCGAGCAGTTTCAAATGAAGGACTTAGGTGAAGCTGCTTACATCCTGGGGATCAAGGTTATCCGAGATCGCCATAAAATGATGTTAAGATTGTCACAAGTGTCCTACATTGACACTCTTATTGCTCGTTTTAGCATGCAAAAAGCCAAGAGAGGTTCAGTATCTTTCAGACATGGTATTTTTCTATCCAAGAATCAGCGCCCTAAAACGCCTGAAGAGATAGAAAGTATGAGGCTAGTGTTGGGATTTTGTATACTGGAAGCACTTTTATGCTTGTATACTATGTGTTTTTGTCCTTACCACTATCTTATTCTCCTATCTGATAAATATGTATATTTGCACATGTTATCCTTTATCTTGTATAATAGTTAGATTTGTGTGGTGTGTCGGGTATCACAGAAGACAACACAAATTGGTTGAACTAACAAGATATAAACAGGTTATCACACCGAGACAACTTAAGGATGAAGTTGTCGGTTTAAGCTAGCGTTTTAGATAAGAAGTGACTTGTCTTAGCTTGCTTGTCTTTTACCGGTACACTTAAGGTGGTGTATTGACGGATCACATTGAGATGTGTTTTCCTAATCGACATTAGTGGAAAACCAAGATCTCGGTGACTTAGCTAGTCTTAAGCTTGGTAAGAGTTCAGTGAGTGCATTTGGCTATCTATCACTTTGACCTACTATGGTGAACGTCCAATGAGCGACCGGATCTACGTATCTTGGGTGTTAGTAGTCATTTGTGGCTCAGCCGGTTGTCCGTATCTTGCGGCCGTATCCCGAGAATGGGTTGATAATATCCCCCGAGGAACTCGAAAAGATTAGCACACTAAACCCGTAGGTTGATTAAGTTCAAGGTGTGTTAATAAGGTCGAGTGGTACTACTCGAGAATATAAGATGTTAATTAATTTAAGCGGTCAAGAAGCTTAATTAATTAACGGATATTTCTATCTTAAATACGGAGATCGATTAAGTCTAAAATACAAGCCCTTGCTCAAATTGGGATAAAGGGGGTAAGTCAAGCACGAATTCTCTAGTGGAATGAATCCGTGTTAATTAATTAATTTTGCTCGGTGAGCATGGATAATTAATTAATTGGAGGCCCAACTTTATTTCTTTATTGAATCCCCGATCCGGCCCAATTAGTTGCCTAGTAATTTATTATCTCTCGTAATTCATTATTAATGGATTAATGTATTTTACATTATTTAATAATGTTATTTATCTGGAATTAATTGGTGGGCCAATTAATTGATAAATATTAGTAGCCCAATTAATTAATTAATTATATTATGGGCTGATTTAATAGAAGCCCATTGGATTATAATTAAATTAATGGGCTACAAATATATTAATATTATATAGGTTTTTGAATCCTATATATATTAGTATTCTGTTCAGAAACTCATACAATTGATTCATAAAAATCGAGAGTGGCGTGAGTTTATAGAGAGAGAATAAATTTATTTTCTTCGGATCTCGACCACCCGTAGGGAGAAAAAGGCGGGACACGATCGAAGATCGACACGGGAGCAACAATCGGAGCCGCGACAACACACCGAGAGGAAGGTAGCCTTACCGTAAACCCTAATATTCCTTCAATTGGTATCGAGCCCGGTTTAGGCTCCGATTGTTGCATAATTAGGTTTTATTTCGTCGTTATCGGGCTATTTCGTGTTTGGGGCGACTGCGAGCCATCGTTTTGACCCCGTTGTAACGTTTTTCTCGTGAGAAAATCCACGAGTAGTTGATAGGATCAATGTGCTATGTGATTGTACGTTGTTTGTTGTACTGTAATTGGTCCGATTGGCACGAAAATCGAGGCGCGACGGAGCGGAAGGGCGAAAACCTAGTTTCTCGGCGAGAACACGGGCGCCGACTTGTGACAGCGCGAGGGCGCGTGCTACAGTATCCTTCCGATCCGTTCGGATAGGTTTGTTCGTCTTCGCGTTAGCTTCGTCCGGATAGGTCGCATGACCCATTCCGATTTCACGGTTTGTCCGGAATAGCGTTGGAATGGAGAAGTGGTCGTGCTGTCCGTAAATTCCCAAATTGGCGAGAAACCCTAGTTTTCTAGGGTTCCGCCGCATTTTGCGGCGGCGATTTCCGGCGGTTCCGGGGTCGGATTTCCGATAGGCTTGGACCTATGGAATCCTCGTCTTACGAGCTTCGCGTTGATAGGTCGTATGGGATCATCCGATCCCGGATGCGACCAGAATTGACGTCTGAAGTTCGCTGCTCGTTATGAATTCGTTCCGGTGAATCGTTTGAAATTCGGGAAATTGAGGAACTAATCTCGGCCGGAATCCGTTACCCGGTGGTCGTGGAGTGTTCCAATTACGTTTCCCCTCTTTCAATTGATCGAATCGCGGCTCGGAAAGAGGAAAATTCGGGCGGCGGAGATGGCGCGCCGGGCAGCCGCGTTTCTTTCGCAATTGCAGCCGACGGCGCCGGCCGTTCTTCACGGCAGACGTCCGGGAGACGTCCGGGAAACCGAGTGGGAGCGAGAGGAGGTCGGAGGAGGCGGCGGGTGGCCGCGGCAACCGTGCACGACGGCACGCAGATGCGCGCGTGCTCCCGGTGATGCCTCGTCGCGATTCCGGTGTGCCGCCGTCGGAGAACGGGCGGCAAGGCCGCGGGCGACCTCCCCCTTGACGACGGCGGGCTGCGCCGCAGCTTGAGGGGCGGCGGCGGCGGCCGCTGGCGAAGAAGATGAGCCGACGTGGCGCGTTGACGTGGCACACCACGTCGGCCATTTGCCGACCAAAGCTTCCACGTGTACCGCCACGTGGCGGCACCCTCGATGACGTGGCGACGACGGTTCGATGCGATTTTCGGCGAGTTTCCGGATTCGAAGATTTTCAAGATTTCGAAGATCTGTATTTTTATCGGGCAATGTAATAGTTAGGAATTACGTGTTTTAAAGCCCGATAACGATTTTAAATTTCCTATTTGCGTATTTATTTTTAATTATGCTTTAGCATGCGATTATGTGATTAATTGCGCTTAGAAAAGCATGTAAATAGGATTTATGTCGTTGCTAAAGCATGTTTTATTTTTCGCGAGCACGTTTTATTATATGCGCTTAAAAATTGCATGCTTTAGAAATTATGTGATATGCATGATTCGTTACAAACCTTTTGAATAAAAAGACTAAGCAATTTTTAAAATTAAATGTTTAATTAGATTCCATTAATTTGGATATTAAACAATTAATCGGACCTCCATTAATTGGACTCTACACGAAAGTAGTAAGATTGTGTGAGTAAACGTCCACTTGCGTGGCTTGCTTGCATTTTTGAGCTACCAGTTTTGTGAGATGAGTTTTCCAAAACAATTTTTAATTATTATTGAGTAGTGGGAGCGAAGCCGAAAACGCCCACCTGCGTGGCTTGCGTGCCTAGTAAACACGAGTACTCTAGAAGATAATAATTAAATAGGATGGCTAATTAGATCAAATTGAATGCGGCATGGTTCGAGTAAGTATGTCAATTTCGAGAATTTGATTCTATTTTGGTCAAATTAATGGTCAATGCTTAGATGTCACCGCAGGTACAATTCACTTCCCTCGAAGTCCCTTCCGCGTTTTAATAGTGACATGGTCCGAATATCGAACTATTAATTCCATTCGTCTTAAGAACCTTGACGTGGATTGGAATCAAAGAGCTAGGTAAATAGCTTGGTTTAGGGTTACGCTAGTAAACGTCCACCTGCGTGGCTTGCTAGTGGAATTCCTAGAGCGGTTCGAGGTTTTTAACATCATTGGTTTTTCAAAAGGTTACAATGATTGTTAATTACGAATTATGTGCAAATATTAATTTTATACATGCTTTTAATTTATATTTTTTCGAGTATATGTCGTCTCGAAAAACTTTAATTTCGAGTTCCTAAACAGTCTCACTCAACGAAACCCTAACGGGTTTACAATTTTAAATAATTTTACAAAGTGGAAGAGATATCTTACCTTCCCAATAAATGCTCTGCAAAGGTTCTATAAGAACTTCTTTTTTAGGACCGTTATGTCTAAGAACGAGTTTACTTTGAGTATGTTACTCAAATCTTTGGTAGCGGTCAAAGAGGTTATAGAAAAGGGCAAGAGTGCTCAAGTCTTGAATATCCCTAGTAGTTCAAGGAATCCTCTGAAATGCGGAAACCAGAAAAAGAACAGAAAGGATGGACATTTCAAGAAGAGCACTGGGAGTAAGAAGACGGTCCTTACCGGCGACATGCAAATGTCAAAGGAGAAAGGAAGGTTCTTCAAGAATGGTAAGAAAGGACACCGGAAGAATTATAATCCGGATGTCAAGGCAAAATGAGAAAGAGACGCGAGTCGCTCTTGTAATCGAAACTGCTCGGTTTCCTCTTCTACCCATAAATGGGTAGTGGATTCGGGGCAACTTGTTCATGTTTGTTACACCTTGCAAGGTTTCTTGCGTAAAAGGTAATTGAGCAATGGCGAGGTGGTAGTCTCAATGGGCAATGGATTGAAAGTTCCTGCAATTGCCATTGGAGATTTAAATCTATCTTTTGATAGTTGTTTTTAGTACTTAACGATGTTTAATATGTGCCCGAGTTTAGGCAAAACATTATTTTCGTTTCAAAACTCGCACCATGGATGGTTATAAATCAAGTTTTGATAGTGAAGTTTCTATCATGAAAGACGATGATTTTATCTCGTGGTGGACCATTAAACGGATCTTTATATACTATTACTTATAAACCGCGTAGTTACGTTAATATTGCTTCCTCATCATCAAATCCTAAGAAGAGGAAAGAGTCTTCTAAGGTAAACCAAACTTATCTATGGTACTTAAGACTAGGTCACATCAATCTTAACGGGACTCGGAGGTTGGTGGAATATGGATCATTGGAGTCTCTCCAAGATTGAACCGTTTCCAACTTGTGAAACCTGTTTGGAAGGAAAGATGATGACTAGGCCTTTGAAGGCAAAGGGTTATAGAGCCACGTAAGCATTAAGTTTGATACATTCGACTTGTGTGGGTCTATGTCTACACAAGCTCGTGGAGGGTATGAGTACTTCGTCAAATTTACCGACGATTACTCGAGGTATGGATATGTTTACCTTCTTCGCCACAAGTTGGATTGCTTTGAAACCTTTAAGGAATTCAAGGCAGAAGTGGAGAAGAAGCTAGGTAAAGAAATCAAAACACTACGATCTAATTGTGGTAGGGAATACCTGTCCAACGAGTTCAAGGACTACTTGACAGAGTGTGGGATTACATCCCAGCTGACATCACGGGCACGCCTCGGCGAGAATGGTGTGTCGGAGAGAAGGAACCGAAGTCTCTTAGAGATGGTTCGGTCGATGATGAGTTATGCAACTTTGCCGGTTTTCTTTTGGGGATATGCCCTAGAGATCGCAAGCATACTTGCCGAACCGTGTGCATTCCAAGTCGGTACAAAAGATCCCTTTCGGAGTTGTAGAGCGGGCACAAACCCAAAGTATGCACCACTTAAGGATTTGGGGTTATCCCGCTTATGTGCTAAATAGGCAGGACGACAAATTGGAATCACGTTCAGAAGTAATGTTGTTCATAGGGCATCCGAAGGAAACGAAAGGTGGATACTTTTATGATCCTAAAGAACTGAAGATCATTGTTAGCCCTAATGCTCGGTTCTTAGAAGAGGATTACATTAGTAACCAAAAATCTCGAGTCGACATCATCCTTGAGGAATTACAAGGTGGTCGGGTTCCACTTGAACAGCCAGTTGTGCAAGATAGTACTCCACGAGTAACTGCACAATCTGTTAACATAGCTCCTGACACTGTTCGACGTAGTGGGAGGGTGATATTTACACCTGATCGGTATATGTTCACTATGGAGACGTTTAATTATCTCCTGGCAGATGAACAAGATAACTTGGATCCCTGGACTTACAACGAAGCAGTGGGAGATGTAGATGCACCATGGACTCAGAATTTGAGTCCATAACTGATATGGATGTATACGAGATCACTGAACTACCTAAGGGCTTCAATGCTGTTGGTAGTAAGTGGGTATACAAGAGAAAGAGAGAGCACCGAATGAAGAGATCATGGCGTTTAAGGCCAGGCTAGTGGCGAAGGGTTTTACCCAGAAAGAAGGTATCGATTATGAAGAGACCTTCTCGCCTATAGCAATGATCAAGTCCATTCGGATTCTCCTTGCCATATCAGCTCACATGAAACTAGAGATCCGACAAATGTATGTCAAAACCGCTTTCCTAATCGGTCACCTTGAAAAGGTAGGGACATCTACATGAAGCAAACGGATGGTTATGTGAATGAGGGCGAAAAGCATCTAGTTTGGAAGCTTAAGAAGTCTATTCATGGACTTAAGCAAGATTTCCGGTTATGGCACCAAGGCGTTTTGACGAGGTAGTCAAATCCTATGGATTTGTATCCTGGTCCTAATGAGGTGTGTGTAACGTATTTGTGTTAACGGATCAGTGGTGTTTCTTGCATTTTATGTAGATGACATCCTTCTCATTATCAATAATGTTGAAGTGTTATCAGACGTAAAGACGTGGTTATCCGAGCAGTTTCAAATGAAGGACTTAGATGAAGCTGCTTACATCCTTGGGATCAATGTTATTCGAGATCGCCAGAAGAAGGATGTTAAGCTTGTCACAAGTGTCCTACATTGACACTGTTATTGCTCGTTTTAGCATGCAAAATGCCAAGATAGGTTCAGTACCTTTCAGACATGGCATTTTTCTATCCAAGAATCAGTGCCCTAAAAACGCCTGAAGAGATAGAAAGTATGAGGCTAGTACCATATGCTTCCGCTGTGGGTAGTCTCATGTATGCAATGCTTTGTACGAGACCAGATATCTCATATGCTGTAGGCATGGTCTCAAGATATCAGTCTAATCCTGGACGAGAGCACTGGACTGCGGTGAAAAATATTCTCAAGTACCTTAAACGGACTAGAGATTATAGAATTGTTTACCAATCAGACAGTCTTGTGCCTTTGGGTTATACAGACTCGGATTTCCAAGCTGACAGAGACGAGAAGAAGTCGACCTCGGGTTATGTGTTTACCTTGGGAGGTGGAGCCGTTTCATGGAGGAGTGCAAAGCCGAAATGCATTGCGGACTCAACCATGGAAGCAGAGTATGTGGTCGCCCCTTGAAGCTTCGAAAGAGGCAGTTTGGCTCAAGAATTTCCTCCAAGATCTTTATATTGTTCAGAATTTGCCTAAGGCGATCACGATTTATTGTGATAATGCGGGTGCAGTAACAAATTCTAAGGAACCTAGATCTCACAAGGCGTCTAAACACATAGACAGGAAGTACCACATTATACGAGAATTCGTAAATCGAGGTGACGTACTCATAGAAAAAGATCGGAACCGAAGACAACATAGCTGATCCATTCACGAAGAGCTTACCAATTCCGGCTTACGAGAAGCATGTTCGTGGCTTAGGACTCGGTAAAGATGCCCCCCACTTAGACCGCGAAACTTTTGTATAAGTGGGAGAAGAGAAGCGATAGATAGGATTTGCGGCCTAAATACTAGTTACTTAGAATCGACACATTGTATACTAAAAGTTTACTTTAGTATAAGTGGGAGAATTGTTGGGATTTTGTATACTCGGAAGCACTTTTATGCTTGTATACAATGTGTTTTTGTCCTTACCACTATCTTATTCTCCTATCTCGATAAATATGTATATTTGCACATGTTATCCTTTATCTTGTATAATAGTTAGATTTGTGTGGTGTGTCGGGTATCACGAGAAGACAACACAAATTGGTTGAACTAACAAGATATAAACAGTTAAGCACAATGAGACAACTTAAGGATGAAGTTGTCGGTTTAAGCCGCAGTTTAGATAAGAAGTGGCTTGTCTTAGCTGCTTGTCTTTACCGGTACACTTAAGGTGGTGTATTGACGGATCACGGTGGAGATGTGTTTTCCTAACCGACATTAGTGGAAAACCAAGATCTCGGTGACTTAGCTAGTCTTAAGCTTGGTAAGACTTCAATGAGTGCATTTGGCTATCTATCACTTTGACCTACTATGGTGAACGTCCAATGAGCGACCGGATCTACGTATCTTGGGTGTTAGTAGTCATTTGTGGCTCAGCCGGTTGTCTCGTATCTTGTAGCCGTATCCCGGGAATGGGTTGATAATATCCCCCGAGGAACTCGAAAGGATTAGCACACAAAACCCGGCCGGTTGATTAAGTTCGAAGTGTGTTAATAAGGTCGAGTGGTACTACTCGAGAATATAAGATGTTAATTAATTTAAGCAATCAAGAAGCTTAATTAATTAACGGATATTTCTATCTTAAATACGGAGATCGATTAAGTCTAAAATACAAGCCCTTGCTCAAATTGGGATAAAGGGGTAAGTCAGCACGGATTCTCTAGTGGAATGAATGCGTGTTAATTAATTAATTTTGCTCTGGACTCGAGCATGGATAATTAATTAATTGGAGGCCCAAACTTTATTTCTTGTATTGGATCCCCGATCCGGCCCAATTAGTTGCCTAGTAATTTATTATCTCTCGAGAATTCATTATTAATGGATTAATGTATTTTACATTATTTAATAATGTTATTTATTCGGAATTAATTGGTGGGCCAATTAATTGATAAATATTAGTAGCCCAATAAATTAATTAATTATATTATGGGCTGATTTAATAGAAGCCCATTGGATTATAATTAAATTAATGGGCTATAAATATATTAATATTATATAGGTTTTTGAAGCCTATATATATTAGTATTCTGTTCAGAAACTCATACAATTGATTCATAAAAATCGAGAGTGGCGTGAGTTTATAGAGAGAGAATAAATTTATTTTCTTCAGATCTCTGACCACCCAGAGGGAGAAAAAGGCCGGGACACAAATCAGAAGATCTGACACAGGAGCAACAATCGGAGCCGCGACAACACACCAGGAGGAAGGTAGCCTTACTGTAAACCCTATTATTCCTTCAGCTAGTACCATATGCTTCCGCTGTCGGTAGCCTCATGTATGCGATGCTTTGTACGAGAGCAGATATCTCATATGCTGTAGGCATGGTCTCAAGATATCAGTCTAACCCTGGAAAGGAGCACTGGACTGCGGTCAAGTATATTCTCAAGTACCTCAAATGGACTAGAGATTATAGGCTTGTTTACCAGTCAGACAGTCTAGTGTCTTTGGGTTATACAGAATCGGATTTCCAAGCTGACAGAGACGAGAAGAAGTCTACCTCGGGTTATGTGTTTACCTTGGGAGGTGGAGCCATTTCATGGAGGAGTGCAAAGCATAAATGCATTGCGGACTCATAAACACATAGACAAGAAGTACCACATTATACGAGTATTCGTAAATCGAGGTGACGGGGTGATTGACAAAATTGGAACTGAAGTTAACCTAGCTAATCCTTTCACAAAGAGCTTATCACTCCCGGCTTACGAGATACATGTTCGTGGCTTAGGAGTGGTAGAAATGCCCCCCACTTAGGACTACATAAACTTTTGTATAAGTGGGAGAAGATGTAGTGATAGATAGGATAGATAGCTGAGAGATAGTTGAGTAATAGTTTGTACGTAGAACTGACACATTGAATACTAAAAGTTTACTTTAGTATAAGTGGGAGAATTGTTGGGATTTTGTATACTGGAAGCAAATTTTATGCTTGTATACAATATGTTTTGTCCCTACCACTTTTTATTCTCCTATCTGATAAATATATATATTTGCACATGTTATCCTTTATCTTGTATAAAAGTTAGATTTGTGTGGTGTGTCGGGTATCACAGAAGACAACGTAAATTGGTTGAACTGACAATATATAAACAGTTATCACAGTTGAGACAACTTAAGGATAAGTTGTCGGTTTAAGCTGCAGTTTAGATAAGAAGTGGCTTGTCTTAGCTGCTTGTCTTTACTGGTACACTGAAGGTGGTGTATTGATGGATCACAGTGAGATGTGTTCTCCTAACTGACCTTAGTGGAGAACCAAGATCTCGGAGACTTAGCTGGTCTTAGGCTTGGTAAGACTTCAGCTGAGTGCATTTGGCTATCTATCACTTTGATCTACTATGGTGAACGTCATCGCGACCGGATCTATGTATCTTGGGTGTTAGTAGTTATTTGTGGCTTAGGCCGGTTGTCTGTATCTTGCAGTCGTATCCTAGTAAAATGGGTTGATAATATTCCTTGAGGAACTCGGAAGGATTAGCATACTAAACCCGGCCGGTTGATTAAGTTCAGGTGTGTTTATAAGGTCGAGTGGTACTACTCAGGAATATAAGATGTTAATTAATTTAAGCTGTCGGTGAGCTTAATTAATTAACATATATTTCTATCTTAAATACGGAGATCGATTAAGTCTAAAATACAAGCCCTTGCTCAATTTGGGATAAATGGGTAAGTCAACACGGATTCTCTAGTGGAATGAATCTGTGTTTATTAATTAATTTTGCTCTGGGCTGAGCATAGATAATTAATTAGTTTGAGGCCCAACTTTATTTCTTGTATTAGATCCCTGATCTGGCCCAATTAGTTGCCTAGTTATTTATTGTCTCTAAGAAATCATTATTAATGGATTAATGTATTTTTACATTATTTAATAATGTTATTTATCTTGAATTAATTGGCTGGGCCAATTAATTGATAAATATTAGTAGCCTAGTAGATTAATTAATTATATTATGGGCTAATTATGTGGAAGCCCATTATAAATATAATTAAATTAATGGGCTACAAATATATTAATATTATATTGACTTTTTAAGCCTATATATATTAGTATTATGATCAGAAACAGAACACATACATAGACATAAAATGTATCCACGCACGGCGTGAATGTGTGGAGAGACGTAATCTTATTTTCTCCAATTCTCTGACCACCTAGAGGGAGAAAAAGGCCGGGACACGGATCAGAAGATCTAACACACGAGCAACAATCAGTGCTGCGACAACATACGAAGGAGGAAGGTATCATTCCTAACCCTCAATTATCCTTCATTAAGTTGCATCTATTCACATCCATCTAAGCCCCTTAAGATACTATCATATTTATTTTCACAATAACTACTTTATTTCACATTACTAATTCATATTTTGCATATATCATCAAGTATGTAACCATCCTAAATCATCATCCACATCTTCCAAGGAAAAGAAGCCTAGGCTCCCTACCTTTCCTTCGGATATGGAGTCTAAAGTCTCCACAAGTCTTCATTACGAGCCGCCTATGATGTTCCATCAATGCAGGCTGGTTTCATGTCTCCTATCTAAGAGATACTGGAGAAGAGCGGTCTTCAAACCTTCTTCGTACCGTTCCCACCATGGCATACAAAAAGCACATAGTCACTTTTCTCTAGAACATCTAAGAGTATTCACAGAATGGAAAACTGGTCATTTGGATCAAAGGATCTCTCCGCGTTCAAGACGACTGTGAGGAGTTCATCTATAAACCCTCGGATGTCTGGGTTCCGGTCGAAAATAATGTTTACTGGATTTTCAAATTGAAGACAAATAATTGTGTTCTTCTACAATCTTATCCGGACTCAAAGGTGAATGAGTTCCTATCTATCTTCTATGGGAAGAAAATATCTTTCGAGAAGAAGTTTCATAAGAGCAGATTCCTTCCTGAATATCATGATCTTGCCTATATAGTATCCGAATGCCTGACCTCCAACGTTCGATCTCACGAGCAATTGTCCATGCCAAAGATCAAGATCATGGGAGTGATCTATGAAGGCATTGCGATCGATTGGCCGCCCATATCTTCCAGGTACTTTAGGCGGAGGCTGCAAAGTTCATCACTGATAATGATCACCATACCGAAAAAAGCTCAAACTCCATTACTGCACCAGATCTCAATACTCTTGGAACATATATTTACTGATCCCACCTATACCCGGGACGAAATAGAGAGATTTGATCGCAGGATCATCAAGTTCACCTCTCCACCAGCTGCTAAGACCTCTATTGGTCACAGCGAAGAAGAATTTCAAGCGAAAGCATAGAAGAAAGCTGGAGACGTCGAGAATAGCTCAGGATCCAAAGTATAGCCTAAGCACAAGGTTGTTGTTTCTGCACCTAAAGCAAAAAAATAAAGCCTGAAAATAGAAAAAAACCAAAGTCTCCACGCTTTGGTTACTGACGAGACGATCGACTCAGGAACCGTTGACATTTCTAGTGTCCCTCCTATTGTCGACATCCCTGAGGGATCTACTAACCCTAACCCTTCTGAGTCAGTTCCTGATGATTAGTTGTTGGTCTCGAGTCAAAAGTTCAGGTGTAGGGGGGGGAGGGTGAATACACCTGAAAACCTTTTTCTCAAACTCAAATCATGAACAGTCCATTTCACGGAGATGTCTACTGAATGGATATAGTAGACCTGACAAGCTGCTCTTGATTGCTACGACAGAGAGACTGAGAGTGCTGAGCTCTGCTAGCTGACTGGAATCAAAATTCAGGAGCATTCAGCAGCAGTTCAGTAGGTTGTGGAAATGTGTAGGCCTAATTCAGTTTGTATGAAAATGTTTGTTTATTTAAAGTCGTTCAGTATATTAGTGCGATATTTTAAGCTTTGACTGAAATAGCAGTTGTATGATTTTATAAAGATGTTTTCAGTATGAGCACTTAATCAATGCAACAATATAATCAACACAACAATTTTAAAGTGGTTTGGATATGCAAGATCCTACGTCCACTGATCCTGAACAGAGCAGGACAATATTTTATTATATTGAGTTAGTCTCAGTTAGTTTGTATGAAATTCTATAGATTCATCTACTAAATCCTTAACCCAACAGATTAGTTACTGTTTTGGGGTTTGCCTGCTTCAACATGTGCAAGTATCGAGGGATCATCTTGTACGATTCTTCGTGGCTCCCATAAATCAACTCAATCGCCTTGTTTCTAGCACGTAAGGCCTTATAATACTCCACCTTCACACCAAATTCCAGACGCATCTCATTGATCATGTCTCGAGGTCGCAACATCGTGCCCTCCATATACATTCTTTGCCCGAAATATGCTCCGATAGTCTTCACACTAACAGGTATCGGCCCAACATTATCAAAGTCTTATTGACGTTTGTGCTCCGGCACGAAATCGTAAATTGTCTAATACATACTATTATGTCGTGTACGTAGTCTGAATGGACAAAGATCGCCCAACAGACATTCAAACCACTGATACTGAGGACTTGCCCTCTTCAGTTTATAAGATCGTCGACACTCTGAATGCCAGAGACCAACGACTGTTGTTAGGGCGCCCTTCTTCCAAAAGATGTTGCTATTTCCGAGAATGACCTCTTCAATCTTCTCTATATCCGTACAACCAATGACTCCTGCTTGACCTGGCGGAATAATTAGCACTAGCAAATTTCTGACTTCATCGACAACTTCATTATCTTCGTCTTGTAGGGTGAGCGCTCTATTTTGTGGCTACTCTAGAAGTGTCATTAGTCGGTTTAAACCGCCTTCCCCACGAATTCAGGATGCAAACTCGTACATGGTTCCATAAATGTTTTGAGCGACAACATCTTCGTCTTCCTCATCCTCTTTCTCAACTGTATAATCCTCGTCGTATGCATCATCATCATCATCATTATTATCATCAGCACCGTGATATTGTTGTTCTGCTTCTTCTTGCTCCTCCTGTTTCTCTTCTTCTTCTTGCTCCTCTTGTTGTTCTTGCCTTCCAAACTGATGTTGAACTCCAAACTCATATTCAGCTCCGCTTTGACCATATGCATCAACAAAAATATCGGGGAAATGAAATTAGCCACTTCGAACAAATGTGTTGTCCGACAATGAGTAATCAAATGAAGGGACATAATGTTGTTGTTGTGATGTTCCCGCGCAATCATCCGAAGCCTTCGAAACGACGCACACAGTTGGGTCGACCTCTAAGTTGATAAGTCGAACTAAGTCATCATCTGTCATCATTAATGACTTAATCAACTTTCCAGACTGAGCATGCTCCAATGAATAAAGCGCATAGGGGGTAAGTCATGAGTTTATTGGTCGGTCCGGCTGGGGCACTCGTTTATCCCCATCTTTGTAATCCGAACCCAAGAAACAACCTCCATACTTATAGTTACACGTGTCCAGCTGGACATCTAGAAAGAATTAAAGAAGAAAAAAATATCTTAGTACTCTGCAAACCATACTCAGTACTAGGGGTGTCGGTCGGTACGGGATCGGGATCCCGATCCCGAAATTTCGGGATCCCGATCCCAAAATTAGGCAAAATCCAATCCCAATACCAATCCCATAGCGGTATTGGGATATCGGTATTTGGGACGGTAAAATTGGGATCGGTATTCGGGATTACCGAAAATCCCGAATATTGATTTCTTTTTTTAAAAAAAACTGCTCCTTGCTTAACTGAAGGAGAGAAGTGAAAAAACTAAGCATTCGATTGATGGATATGGATATGTTAATTCAATCACCGGCTATCAACGCCCTCAAAAAATTTATTACATCCTTAAACGATTATAACAATGTTCATTGAATGTAAGGAGTATTAAAGAAGGAACAGTTAGGTAGTTACTAGTTACTAGTTAGTGTGGAACGATCTTCAATCAAATCAAGATTATTGCAAGTCATTAGTCTTTAGTCAGTTGGTAAAGCAGTAAAGCTTAGTTTCTGACTTGAAAAGAGAAAAAGGGCCAAGAATTTGTGCTTATTATATAATTCTTTCATATGTTGTAGTAAAAAAGAAACACAGACAAAATAAATACAAAGATTGGAGGCATATGTTTTTATGCAAGAACACAGTTCAGAGTTTATTAATAGAATAATATGGGTCTCATCAAAATTTGATCTTGATTAGAAACAAGACAATTTGATCTTGATTCTGATCTAATTAATATTTAATATTATTATTTCATATTAACTTATTATTAGTTAATATAATAGTTGTTATAAATAATAATTATATTTATAAGTGTATAAATGTATTAATTATGTCATAAGAAAATCGGTATTTCGGTAATCCCGAGTTCGGTATCGGTTATCCCGAATCCCGATTACCTTACGAAAATGAATCCCGATACCATCCCGTATCCCAAAAAATGGTATTTCGGTATCCCAATCCCGTCGGTTTCGGTACGGGATTGGGATAATCCCGAATCTCAATACCATTTGGACACCCCTACTCAGTACTCTGTAAACAAGACATATGATAAAGCTAACATACGGAGAGCTAAGATAATACGTGAATTTAAAAATATTATTAAAAAGTAACTATAATAATTTATTTCCGACTGTGTACGTCAATTGTCACTAAGTAGATGAGTCAATTTCATCTAATTTAAAAATAATATTTAAAAAGATACTCAGTGTATAATTTCTGTAGATAATTAAGCACGGTCCGATAAATACGACCAACAAATAGAATAGAAAATACGGACATACAAGCAAAAATTATAACAAGAATACTGCCGATAATTTCTACATCTTTATAAAATATTATTCGAATTATTTGAGAACTATAACAAGAATATTTCAGATATTCCTAAAATGAAATGATACAAAAAAACTATAACAAGAATAATATTTGAATTATTGTGAGGAGATTTAGATGCTAAACATATTCCTAAAATCAAGCAAGAATTATAACAAGAACATTTGAGATAGAGATTAATTGTGGATTAGGGTTAGGATTAGGGTTACCTTTAAAGATTATTTTCAACGTCCTCTCTCTCAGATTTCTCTCGCCCGAAACTCTCAGATTTCTCTTGCTCTCTCTCTCTCTCAGATTTCTCTCGCTCTATCTCTCTTAGATTTCTCTCGTTCTCTCTCTCAGATTTCTATTGCTCTCTTTAATAATGGAGGATCTCGAATCATGGCTTGCAAATGGTTACAACTCAACCTCAATCTTCTCGAACTCTTCTTCCTTATCATCATCATCCACAACAAGCAGCAGCCATGAAACACCCACACTGTGTGAGGATTCAAGCTTCAACAGCATTGTATCCAGTTTTTTCACAAACACCACCACTAAATATAACAGCTCACGTGACATTAACTACCCAACCAAAAAACCCTTAATATTCCATTTCTGCAAATCCTCCATTAGTACAACTGCATCACAAATCAGCTGCCTCGCAGTTCAAAACAACGTTCTCTACGCTGCAACCATCAAAGAAATCAACGTTTTCGATCTAACAACGTTGTCCCTCATCGAGACTTTCGGGTCCGGGTCGGGCTGGGTCAAGTCCATCGCCTTCAGCGACAACAAGATCTTCACGGCCCACCAAGACTGCAGGATCAGGGTTTGGCAGCAGGTCTCAAGCAAAAAAGAAAACACCAACTAATCTCAAGCCTTCCCACGTTGAAAGATCAACTGCTCAACTGTATGTTTCCCAAGAACTACGTCAAAGTCCGCCGCCACAAGCAGAAGCTCTGGATCCAGCATGCCGACGCCGTCTCCGGATTAGCCGTGAACAATGAACTCGGACAGCTATACTCAGTTTCATGGGATAAGAGCTTCGAGACATGGAAAATATGTTCAGATATGAAATGTGTAGACTCTGTCGCTACGGCCCATTCCGACGCCGTCGTAGTCGACCCTTCCGATGGGACCGTCTATACGGGGTCCGCTGACGGGCAGGTAAAGGTGTGGGCACCCTCAACCGACAAGAGAAAGCGCCTTTTACCGACAACGACTCTTTCTAAACACGACTCAAGCGTGAATGCCCTTGCATTGACGCGGGGTGGGTCTGGTCTTGTCTCCGGCGGCGGCGATGGAGTTATTCTTCTTTGGGAAATAAGGGAAGATGGCGAAAGTTTTGTCGCTTGTTGTCTGAAGGGGCACAGAGGGGCTGTTTTGTGTTTGGTTTGCGTGAATGATTTTTTGATTAGTGGGTCTTCAGACAGAAGCGTGAGAATCTGGAGAGGTGGAAAAGGTTTCGAATGTTGTCTGGCGATCATGGAAGGGCATCGTAAGCCAGTGAAATCGCTTGCTGCAATTCAAGATGAAGATTTGGATGTGGGGTTTTCAGTTCTTAGTGGAAGCTTGGATGGGGAAATCAAGTTTTGGAAAGTTTCGATTTCCGAAAATAACAATTAAAGGTTTTTCTTGGATGAGATTCAAAAATTCAAAATTAATATTTTATCGCTTACTATAATTGTGGCATATGACATGATGTAATATTCTCATTTTCAAGTACGAGATAAAATAATATATTTAGAAGTATACGAGGTGTTTTACTCATACATATATACCTCATTAATTACAGATATATGTTGCCATGTGGTGTTATGTTGGTGTGATGTTTAATTATTGAAACATAGACCACTTGTAGTGATTATTATTACTACATTATACAAATTCTAATGTTTAGAATATTTTATTTTATTTGTCTTGTTAGGCGTTCTTAATTTGGAAGTTAAATATAAACATGCTCATTTTCAAATTGAAAATGGCTCAAACTCGGTTTAAAATTGGAATCGGAACCGGCATAAATTAGAATCGATCGTAAATCGTCAGTTTGCGGTTCAATTTCAGTTTAAATCTGTAAAATCGTCGGTTTCAAACAGTTTGATTCAAATCAAGGGAAATCGACAATTAAAAGTATTGAATATTACTTGATTGATGATTATCTCTTAAACGAATTGAAAAAATAAATTTTAAATTAAGAAACATTTTTAAGGACATGATTCTTCTAATTTTCAATAATATTTAACATATACTATAGATCCTAATAATTTTAATATTTTAAAGTTGTAAAATTTTAGAATATCAAATATTTTAAATAATTAGTGAACAACAGACATCAAACAATAAGAACATATAAAATTTCTTTCGAATACGGTAATATTGAGAATCAACAATGAGAGCCATTAAAATATATTTTATATTTGAATTTCTTCCATGTTATAAATTACATATTTTTATTTTTATAAATTTTCCATGTTGAGAATCAACAATGAGAGTCATGTTTTGTTAAATTTTTTATATTGAATTTAAATTAATTTAGTAAATGAAAAAAAAATTAAAGAAATTTTGAAACTTGTAAACTGGAATCGGAATAGGCAATTTCAAACCTAAACCATAAGCCGTTTATGGACGGTTCAATCTCTATTTCAATTTTTGACAAATCGTACCTGACAGTTCCAAACTGTATTCGAAACCGAAATCGGAAATGAGCATCTCTAATTTAATATTTGAATTAATTATTGCAAGTTGTTCTAGTGTTCTCACATTAATGCTGTTAGTACCGAATTTGTTCAATTATATAGATATGTAGTGGTTTTATTTTTTATTATTTAGTGGAAAAGGTCAGCCAATTGAACTACTCGCATGTTATCAAAGAATTTCTACCACTTAAAACTTTTTGACATTCCAAGAAAAGCATTCGAACGCCGTTGATCTGAGATGACTTCCTGCAGAATACTTCGCATTTTAGATAGTACTCCGACAAAAGTTTGTGATTTTAGAAATAAATTGTTTAATTAAAACTCCGATAAAAGTTACTCGTGCTTATTTAATGGTAAAACCTTATAGGCTGTAATAACAATGCATGTGAGATTGTTATAAACACAATATTGAAAAGTAAACACACAGAGTTTATTTGGTAGGCTCATGTGAGAACTTTAGTTAGCGTAGTAGCCAGTAGGTGGTCATTTCGAAAATTTAATTTATAGGCATTTTAGCGCTCCCATTTACTCCAAAACGCATTGTGCCAAAAATTTAAACCACAATTGGCATGTTTATTTTATGTGTGATAGTTTGTAAATCACATTTGTGATTTGTATACTGAAACCAGTTTATGGTTTTGTTTGTATATAATATTTTCTGTTTATCATTATTATTATTCTTTTATTTGATTAATTATAATTGCATATATTAATTAATAATTTTATAATAGTTAGATCATGCAGTGTGTTGTAGATCATAGAAAATTGTAGTGATTGATTAAACTATTGAGATATAAACAATTATCACAACTGTGATAATTTTATGTCAAGTTGTCGGTCTAAGCTGCAACATAGATAAAAAGTAACTTGTCTTGATTACTTGTATATGTTAGTGCATTTAATACATTAATGGATCGCAGTGCGACTTGTTCTTCTAACTGACCTGTGCAAAAAACCATGGGCTCAATGATTTAGCTAGTCTTAAGTTTGATAAGATTTCAGGTAAGTGCATGTAACTCGTATCACTTTGACGTAATATGTATCTTGAGTGATTGCTACAACTTATATCTTAGACTGATTATCTATATCATGTATTATTATCCTATTAAAGGATTGGTGATATTCTTTGAAGAATTTGAAATGATTATCTTGCTGGAACTTTATTTAGTGCAAACAACAATCCATAAATCTCGTTCTTACTGCTTCAAGTATCTTTGTCCATTTGGAGTCGAAGCAATGGCCTTTGAGAACAGTCCAAAAAGCTTTTTCTGAAATCACAAACAAATCGTATCAAAGTATGGTATTCCTTCAATGTACGAGTAAGGCGACAATTTTTAATGACTAGAAAGATACAGTCATTAAGCAATTGCTATTATACATACGGTCCCTTTAATAATTTCTTTTATTCCTCCATAAATTGTCACCATCAATCGACAAGCCTATCATTATCGCAATTACACGACCTATGTAAGCACACAATTCTTATGAATACATATTATTATAACTACTACGACTTTCATCGTCAAGAATATTCTTCATGCTCCGAATAATTTTATTCTTTAAAAAAGTTATAGAGATCAAATATCGTTAATAGTATTTATTTAATTATTCTGCTAATGTCTATCATAGTCCACTACAAGAAATCTTGATTTTACCAACGGAATTGCGGACGGAATAAAAACACGGGTCGGCTTACCGACGGAATGCCGACGGAATGTGAAACGTCGATTTTACCGAGGGAATGCCGACGGAATAACGCCGTCGCCCTTTTACCGACGGAATATTCCGTCGGTAGATATTGTATTTTATTTTATTTTTTTAAAAAATTTACTGCCGACGGAAAATTCCGTCGGCAAAAATATTATATTTTATTATTTTTTTTTAAATTTAAAAATTAATTTATCAACGGAATATTCCGTCGATAAATATATATTTTAATTTATTTAAATAGATAATTTAATTAATTTTTGAACAAAGCTTTACCGACGGAATAGTCCGTCGGTAATAAGTAAAAATTTACCGACGGATTTATCCGTCGGTAAATCCGTTGGTGAAACCTAAATTAATTCGGCGAGGCCACGAACTGGAACACATTTCCCGACAGCTTTCGCGCGCTCCGCCGCCGTCGCCGTCCCCTCGCCGCCGCTCCGCCGCCACTTCCTCGCGCGCCGCGCCGTCGCCCCTCGCGTCGCCTCCGTCCTCGCGCCGATTTGGTGGTTAGTTTCTCTCATCCCTTGAAACCGATTTTTAGCCTATTCATTGTTGTTTATAGCATTATTTCTTTCGAGAGATTGGGAATATCGCTTGATGTCCGGTTCTTGTTAGGGGTGTACAAAAAAACCGAAAATCGCCCGCCCGCACGCACCCGCCCGTAACCGCCCACAACCGCGCGGTTTAAATTTTTATGTGCGTATTAACGGTTTAAATTTTTATAACCCGCAAAGTATTGGGTGGGTTGCGGATTTAAATTAGAAAACCCGCATTTAAACCGTCCACCCGCATATTTATTTTAATTACAATAATATCATATTTATATAATTATATTAACACTTTTAATCTAAAAACTGAATTTTATTAATTAGTTCACTATGCCAAATTAACAGTATTAAAATAGTAATAGCTAAGTTATATGAAAAAGTTGAGTTGCAGTACGTGTATCAATATTACTTCCAAAGTCGTTTACTTGTAATAAAAAAAATTAAAAAATGACTAATAAATTCACATAAAATAAAAAGAAATGCAATATGTGAATTATTCTGAAGATTCTCGACTACAAGTCTACAACAATTCTCAAAGGCCAAAGTGAGTCATGCGCAGCTTCTAAACCCTAAAATATTTTTGGAATACTTTTAGAATATCATTTATTGCTTTTGATAATCGTTTAAACTGTGGAGGATTTTTTTTAACTTATCAACCCGCTAAACCGCCCGATAAACCGCCCGCAACCGTTCAACCCGCCAACATGTGGTTTTCTATTTAAATTTGGCGGTTGCGGTTGGATAATTTTGTAAACCGAAAGCATTTGGGTGGTTTGCGGTTCCGTTTGTCACCCGCCCAAAACCGCCCATGTACACCCCTAGTTCTTGTTACAAATTTTATCGATATGGAAACCTAGGAGCATTTCTAAGTATGAAATTTTAGTGAAGCTACTATATTGGCTTTAGTCTTGTTTTGTAGGAGCAATTCGTAAAATTTTATTACATGTCATTCTATCAACACTCTAAATACAATCTAGGTATCAGCTCTTCACAGAGTTAAACAGTCCCATAAGTGACTTCTGAAGTTTCTTGGTAATCCCTTTGAAATTGCTTTGAAATTGATGCAATTATTCAAATGAGTTGGCTTATTATTCGAATGAATTGCTTTAGTCTGAATCTAGGAAGTAATCCCTTTGAAATTGCTTATTATTCGAATGAGTTGGCAATATCACTACAAAAAATCTGTCTTTTACCGACGGAAAAATCCGTCGGTAAACATTAAAAAATCCGTCGAAAAACGATTTACCGACGGATTACCGACGGAAAATAATCCGTCGTTATAGAGCTTATCGGTAAATTTTACCGACGGAATTGAGGTCCGTCGATATTTACCGACGGAAAATTCCGTCGGTAATCCATCGGTACACTTGTCGACTAATTTTTTGAAATTAAGCCGACAATTGACCCGCCGGCTATCGGAGTTGGTAGTCGGCAGCGATCAGGTGGAGACACTGGCCGGCGGAGATCGGACGCCGACGGTGGCCGGTGGTGGAGGCTCCGCGCGCGTGCGCACATGTATAACAAGATTCTTAATAGCTTAGGAAGTAGTTTGATATATAAAGGTGGAAAAAAGTTTGTCAAAAAATTCGATGTGGGATGCGAGAATTTTAAGTGTATCGACGAATTACCGACGGAATGTTCCGGTCGCTAAATACCGACGGAAAATTCATCGTGTAATCCATCGTAGCAGATGAAATAGCGACGGAATTTTCCGTCGCATTTAGCGACGGAAAATTCCATCGGTAATCCGTCGGTACACTTAAATTTTGAATTTCCGTCGGTAATCCGTCGGTAAATGCCGACCCGTATTTTGTCCGTCGGTAAATCCGTCGGTAATTAGCAAAAATTTTGTAGTGTATGTGAAGCTTAGTATTTGGAGCCATTCGTAATTAATGAAGTAATTACTATAAACTTGTGTTGTATTGTGTTTCATGTTAGTGCAATATAGGTGGAAGTGTCAAAGTAAAAACTAGCAATAAAAAGTTAAAAAAGTCCACCTAGTGCACTTTAACTTCAAAACTCGAATCAGTTTAATTTATCTTTGTATGACGAGGTATGTGTATGTACTTTTTTACATTTAATGCATAAAAATGTGGATATGAGTAGCAGCAAATTAATTATAAAAATGTTGAAGTAAGTTACAAATAATTTTTTACTTGGTGCAATTATAGAAGACCAATTCTTAATTCCATTTTTCATATTACCATGTTGTTCTGGGTCTATATAATGCATTAGAACTTCGTGACAAAAAAATATTAAATGTTACGTAAGCGTCTTGTCAACAACTTTTCATAGGAAAGACAAATCAATAACGTAACGTAATTCCTTTTTTGATTAGCAACGGATATACAATCAGGATTTGAAATAATGAGTCGTTCGTGGATGTATACACGGTGGACAGTAGAAGGTTCATTGAATCCTCAATTTGTGAATGACATTGATGATTTCATTGATTGGGCAAGTAGCCAGACAGCTTATTAAACCGAGATTTAAGATAGATTTGCCAACTAAATCTTCATTAGATGAAACATTTCAAGAGGATGACATAATAAACACACCACTGCGTAACCACGCGACAGTAAAAGCTGATATAACATTATCTCATCCACGTCAAACAATAGAACTCGATAGTTATTAAACTAAACATTATTTTAAACCTTGTATCATCATTTCTAATGAATAAAGTATATTTAAAATCAAGTTTTGTTCGTAGAAAATCATTAGGCATGTGAAGGTGTTATTGCGACATAGCTCTACTTCCTACTTCGTAATATACGGTTTTGTGGATTCATGCACCTATTTAAATAAACAAATACTCCTTTTGCTAATATATTAACGTCCCTTTTTCACGAAAAAAATTTTAATTTAAAATTTCATAATTACAGACAATATCACATGTTCTCACATAAAGTGCCACCTTTTAATTTGACCAATGAAAGAAAGGTTTGTTAAATATTATTAATCAAATATGCTTAACTAATCGACCATTTATTTCATTACCACATCATTTTGCTCGTTTAAAATATAGGCATGCACGTTTCACGACTACATTATGAGAACTGAGATGGTGCATATGTTCATTTAATTAGACCATTAATATTGCTACAACTAATATATTGTCATGCAGATCGACAGTCAGATAATATATTCTTATGCTGTAGCCCACATAGGAAAAAGTTACTCCCTCCGTCTCACTCATTTTGTAATATTTGAGATTGGGCGTGGAGTTTAAGATAGTGGGGTAAATGTGTAATGTAGTGGTGTAAAGTAAAAGTTAATAGGGACCACTTATTTAGGATGATTGTGGTCTACTCATTTTTTCTATTTTAAGAAACATTGCAAGATGTGTGGGACGGTTTGAAAAGGAAAATGTTGCAAGATGAATGGGACGCAGGGAGTATTTTATAAGCATTGCAGGGATGATTTTAATTGAAGTATTCATCCAAATATGCAATTGAAAGAAGATAAAAGAAGGCATTAGATCTAAGAGTGAATAGCCAAAATATACTTCTTAAAAAACTTATTTTTCAAATTAATCTTTTCTAAAATTTATTTCTCAAAGTAACTTTCACTATAAAATTATATCCAAAACTAATCCTACCTATTCCACATAATAACTGTAAAAAATATTAGTTTGAAAAATAAATTTTAAAAAAATTAGTCTGAAAAATAAATTTTTTAGATTATTATTTTGAGAATTGACTCCTAGATCTAAAAGAGAATGAATGATCATCTTATTTTCAAGTGGCTTTTAAATGAGCGTCTATACAATAATGTAAATGCCTGGTTTATTTAGTTACATGTTTGCGTCATCATACTTAAAGCTAGGTACCCTCTCTTACCATTGTTGAAAAGTAAATCAACCTCTCGATGTGGACAAGTGATATAGAGAAGGTGGAGTGTAATAGTAATGGTTATATTTTTTAATTTCGTCAATCTAAGTCATGGCTTAGCGCGAATTATATCGTATAAAACAACAAATTTCGGAAAAATATATCTAATTACTTAATTATATTGTGATAACCATGTAAACCCTAAAAACCCATGAGCTCATCTTGTACTCTATAAATAGAGGTCTCCACCTTCATAATAATACACATCAATTTTCTCATTCTCTCTATTATTCTCTCATTTTATTTAGTTTATAACACGTTATCAGCACGAATAATCTCTTCTCGCAAAAGGATTCCGTAGAATTGCTACTAAAGCCTCCATGATATTAGATCTAAATTCAAAAAGAAAGGTATCGTATCCTCTCCCAATTTTGTTAATTAGATCTTCAATATCAAAATTTGTTTTTCAATATTGATTATATTATACTCGAGGATAAACATAAGAAGAGAAAACAATAACCAGTCGGCCACTTCCTTTACTGCCGAGAGCTTTTGAGTGAAAGAAAATTTCAAGTAAAAAGTTTATTATATTGCTGCCTCATTAATTGTTATAAAGATGGTAGGAAGTTTACTTAAAAAAAAAAACTAATGAGATCCTATTATAAAAAAAAAAACTAATGAGATCCTATTATAACTTATCCAATGATACGTGTATCGTCTTTTAATTAGTGATGTGATCTTATAGTTGTATATTTCATCATATTTATGGACGTTTATATTCATGCCAAAGAATAACAATAAATGTTATTGTTTTTTCTTATGTTCCTAACAAGTTATTAAATAATATGTTTGTTATAAACTAAATAGAATGAGAGAATAATAGAGAGAAAGAGAAAATAGATGTGTATTATTATGATGGTGGAGACCTCTATTTATAGAGTACAAGATGGGCTCGTGGGCTTTTAGGGTTTACATGGTCATCACAATATATGGTAAGTATATATATATATAATATATTTACAACACTCCCCCTTGATTGACCATCCCTAAAAGAAACTGCTGCCTCGTTAAAACCTTGCCAGAAAAACCCATTGGGATAAAAACTGGACGAAGGAAAAAGAGTACAGGCTGCTCCACCTCAATATATTCATTCTTGATCCTTGAGTCGGCGCATATCGATCTTGTATAACAACTTCTTGAATGTTGATGTTGGTAATGCCTTTATAAAAGAATCCACTAGATCGCCACTTGAGCGAATTTCTTTGGATGTTGATGCCGCCACTCTTTTGGAGATCATGTGTTGTATTGACTCTTTTATGAATCAATCTCAATGACTCATTTACTCGTGTGTTGCATTGGATGCCTCGTTAAAAACCTTGACTAAGAAAACCCTTTGGGAAAAAAAAAAACTTAGGAGGAAAAAAAGAGTACAACCATTTGACCTTCGAGGTCATTTGACCTTTAGGAGTCGGCCTAATCTTTTAAGATTATTTACAATTTATTACTCCCCCTCAAGATAACAATCTTCAAGGTTATGTTTAAGGTCTACACTAATATGTGCAACACAAATTTAATTATCATCAAAGATAATAGCATGTTTGTCTCGAAGATAACAAATGATGGTCAATACCATTTTAAATTTTTCAATTGCACATAAGTAAGGAACTTCTGGTCCTCATTTTTGTTATATTCTATAGGTCTAAATGAGTCTACATCCACTTCAAGTGATTGAAGCAACCATTAGGTAGCTATGTGGATGCAATACAATAAAATATCTTTAAAGACCTTCAGGTAGGTCGACTAGCATAACTCCATTAGGGAGATGCTCGATCTTCAGGTCGAGACAATTATTAGTTCAACCTAAGTATTTTGATTCGAACTCCGTCTTTAGGCATGAGTTGTCTTCATCAAGTACTTTTGTACATAATGATTCACATATCCTCTTCAACAGGAATTTGGAGTGATGTGTTCTAATTTTGTATTCCGCGGACTTCTTATCTCTTAGCACCAATAAATCTCTCACGCTTCTGGCGCTAATGAGAATCAATTGATTTATTTTTGTCTAAGAGGAACTTCGGTTCTTTCATGGTGCATATACAACAGGTATATGAGATTTTAGTCACTCCTTTTGCACTAAATAATTTGATGAACTTCTGGTTCATAGTGCGTGAATCTAAATAATTAATCCAACGAGATATTTGCGGCATTCAATTTTTATATTTCATATCTCCCCCTAATGCCGACAAGGATGTGAGTTGGATATTAAAATCAACATATCAATGAATAAAATAATCCATAATGATTTGCTCTATGTAAGTCATTAGGGACGGAGTATACATATAAGTATTATGCTCTTCGAGAGTTTTAATCAAACTCAAGTCATCATTTATGTACCCTTCTGTCAAGGAATTCTCGTCGTTATGATTATATCATATACGGTTGTACTATTTCAGCCCTTATAATGACTTTTACAAGTCTAATTGACAAGCATCTTTTTGACTTACATGTTTTGAGCAAGTTAAATCCTTCGGGGATCTTCATATATATGTCACTATCTAGTGAATCATATTGATAGATATATACTACATCCATAAGGCCCATAACAAGCCTTTTGTGACATAAGTAGATTAATCAAATTCTAAATACAATGGCGTCTATTATGGGAGAGTACATAATTAATTCCCGGTCTTTGAGAAAAACATTGTGTTACGAGTATTCCCTATATCTCGTAATTTTTCATTTCTCTATGTAACAAAGACACATTTATATCCTTCGGGGATATACTTTCCGGATTTTGGAACTACAGGTCCAAATATTTCCGGCTTTCTAGGGAATATTAATTCACCTTATATGACTTCATTCCTTTTTGGCCAATTATTTCAATCTTGACAATCTCTTATAGATCGTCGTTGAGGATCCTCTTTTATCATTTCAAGAGTCATATTAAAAGGCTTAAAATAATATCGTGCGTCCACGACGATATTTGATCTCTCCAATATTTTGAGATCTCAAGTATTTTTAGACGCTTGTAGTTCTTCAGGAACTTCATTTGATTGATTAATCATTTTCGTCATTGTTTGGTTCATATGTTGTGCCCCTTTTCTTAGACACAAAGTTTCTTTTAGAACCAATTGGTCGACCATATTTTTTGACGAACTTTATATAAATTTGCTACCATTTGTACTTGTCCTTCAGGGACATTTATTTTGGCGGGGGTGTTTGTAGCAAATGTATAACATTGTCACTTATTATATACATAAGAAAGCATCAAGAAGTTGATTTGCAATCTTTTGCAAATGAATCTTTCGACTTCATGTTCACATTGATTACTTCTGGAATCCAAATGTGACTAGTTTTTCCTTGTGCTTCTTTTTCTTTGGATGTAGATTTCACATTGATTACTTCGAGAATTCCAATGCGACATATGTTCCAACTAATGTTGGAAATGTTATTTCATCATAATAACTATCTTAATGTGAGACGCGTTTGTATACGTACAAAACTCATTTTGAGGATGGACATGAGCAATTAAATATTTAATCTCAATCCCAAAGTCATATAATATTAAGTCATCTTCAAGAGGAACTTAGAGTTTAATAAACTCACTAGCTTTATCAAGGCAAATCTTCTCGATGGAATTGAGCTCTTTATTTTTGAAAATGTAGTTTTACCAAGTGCTAAATTTCTTATAGAAATCGAGCATTTATGGAAATTAAGAGATTCTTCAGGATCTCTCTCGCAGCGCCCATATGAATTTTCAATTATGTTGCGCATCATAGTTGCTTGCAGATGTCCAAACTTATCATGTAAAACCATAGAGCTCTTTTGAACTTCCGGTTCATGACATGTTTTCTCTCACTTATTTCTATGAATGTGTAATACATTCAAGGTGGTAGTTTTGTTAGCTTTTGGCTAAATACAAAAGAATCACTACCTTTATATATTATTTTTCCAAAGATGGTATCCATTGCAACGGATATCCTTAAAACTTAGTAAGTTTCTTCTAGACTTGCTAAAGTAAGGGCAAACTTAGTAGTTGATTTCGTATCATTTGATAGAATGACACATGCTCTTCTGGAGCCTTCAATAATTTCGATGCACTAGATTTGAAAATCTTGCAATTTAGAATGCATATACTCGTATCGAGTTTCAGGGAGGACAATCAATTATATCTTTAAGCAATCCTATTGGGATGCTTCATTTCTATTGTCTCTCTCATGCCCTCTTATTGGCAGATGAACATCGATATCAAGAGTGCATTAATGTCAATAAGACATAAATAATGTTTTCATTCAAGAATAACATATATCATCGAAAATGTGAGTTGCTCTTTAAGAGTATTTAATATTCTTCTGGAATATAAATTATGCTACTTCGTGAGCAAAAGTTAAATAGTATATAAAAATACTATATTTGAGGTATTTCCACAAACATGTGATGGTAATGTTACTATCACAATATGATCATTTTTCAGTAATATAATTGTGCTACTTCCGGAGCAACAACTTAGTTTTATTCATGATACGTGAAATCAATAAATTGTGAATTTTGAGATCTATCGGATCTCACATCTATTCTTGAAAAGAAATTAAACCACAATAGGATATTGGAAATGCAATTGTCATTCAAAGAGGAGCTCTTGCTACCACTCCATATAATTAGGTAATATTTTAAATTACAACATACCTTTAGATATACATTGTTCTTTAGGAACATGTAATATTCATCAAGAATATTAATTGTGCTACTTCCGGAGCAACAATTAAAGTATGGTTATTGTGATATATGATTTCAAAATGACAAGTTTTAGTTGTTCCAAGAACATGTAGAGTTAATTGTGCTACTTCAAGAGCAACAATTAGAGTTATGAACATACAATATTTGTCAAAATAAAGAACTTGAATCGTTCTGCAAGAGCATGTATTATTCTTTAGGAGTACGAATTGTGCTACTTCAGGAGCAACAATTTTAGTCTATATTCAACTGCTTTAGACTAAAGACTAATATTTTCGAGAAACCCAATTTTCTCTTCAGGAACATATTGTGTTCGTTGGGAATATCAATTGTGCTACTTCGGGAGCAACAATAATAAAAATTCAAGATCCAAGATTCGCCTATCAATAAGATATATTGTATGAATTGCTCAGTACGTAATATTCTTCAGGAATATTAGTTGTGTGCTACTCGTGAGCAACAAATTAAGTTTACATTTATAGATATAAATATAAATATTATACAAGTATGCAACAAAAAAAAAAACTGAGGTATATTAAAAAAAATACATAGATAATATTAATAACTCATTAAGAGTATGTAATATTCTTCAGGAATATTAACTTATGCTACTTATGGAGCAACAATTGAGTTATTTCAATAAATTTGAATTGCTCTTTAAGAGCATATGATATTCTTCAGGAATATGGATTATGCTACTTCAGGAGCAACAATCTAGATTCAACATTAAATAAATAAATAACAAACAAACAAATAAATAAAAGCGTAAAATAAATGCTCTTCAAGAGCATGTAATATTCTTCAGGAATATTGATTGTACTACTTCTGGAGCAACAATTTAAGTTAAAAATATGTTTTGCTCTTCAAGAGCATATAATATATATTCTTCATGAATATTTATTGTGCTACTTCGGGAGCAACAATTAAATGTGTCTAATGATAACAATAATCTAAAACTCAAACATATTATTTAATAACTTGGTATAAACATAAGCGAAGACAATAACATTTATTGTTATCCCTCAGCATTAACAAATCAATAAGCAAAGATAATAACATTTATTGTTATTCTTTGGCATAAATATAAACGTCCATAAATATGATGAAATATACAACTATAAGATCACATCACTAATAATAATAATCATTCAATAATCAAATTGAAGAATTTATGGTATGAGGTTTATAATTAATCATGAGGATGAATCTTAAACACAAAGGTTTCCACAAGATGCTCTCGCCAAAGAAAAAAAAATTGCTAGAATATAATTTTCAAAGATCTTATTTATGACATAAACTCCCATAGTGGAATTGCAACAACATATTTTATAATCTAAAAATAAGCATGAATCATATACCTTGAGATTAGTTCTTGCAAAACTCTTCTGGCCATTTTTATGTGGGCGTCGGTCAACAATCTAAGGAAGAAGAAAAGAAGGATTGTCTATTAACTAGAACAATCGTGCCGATAACGTGTTATAAACTAAATAGAATGAGAGAATAATAGAGAGAAAGAGAAAATAGATGTGTATTATTATGATGGTGGAGACCTCTATTTATAGAGTACAAGATGGGCTCGTGGGCTTTTAGGGTTTACATGGTCATCACAATATATGGTAAGTATATATATATATATAATATATTTACAACAATGTTTGAGTTTTAGATTATTGTTATCATTAGACACATTTAATTGTTGCTCCCAAGTAGCACAATAAATATTCCTGAAGAATATATATTATATGCTCTTGAAGAGCAATTAAGAAAAACATATTTTCAACTTAAATTGTTGCTCCAGAAGTAGCACAATCAATATTCCCGAAGAATATTACATGCTCTTGAAGAACATTTATTTTACATACCCTTTTATTTATTTATTTATTTAATGTTAAATTTAGATTGTTGCTCCTGAAGTAGCACAATTCATATTCCTGAAGAATATAATAAGCTCTTAAAGAGCAATTCAAACTTATTGAAATAACTTAATTGGTGCTCTAGCACAATTTAATATTCTTGAAGAATATTTCACACTCTTAAAGAGTTATTAATATTATCTATGTATTTACTATATACCTAAGTTTTTCTTTTCTTCTGCATACTGTATAATATTTATATCTATATATACATATAATCTTAGTTTGGTGCTCCTGAAGTAGCACGCAATTAATATTTCTGAAGAATATTATGTACTTTTGATGAACAATTCATATAATATGTCTTATTGATGGGCGAATCTTCGTTCTTGAATTGTTATTTTTGTTGCTCCCAAAGTAGCATTGATATTCCCCAACGAACACTATATGTTCCTGAATAACAATTGGGTTTCTCGAAAATATTAGTCATTCGCCTGAAGTCGTTTAATATAGACTAAATTGGTGCTCCTGAAGTAGCACAATTTGTATTCCTGAATAATGCTACATGTTCTTGAAGAACAATTCAAGCTTTTGATTTTGACAAATGTTATATGTTCATAACTCTAATTGTTGCTCTTGAAGTAGCACAATTAACTCTACATGTTCTTGGAACAACTAAAACTTGTCATTTTGAAACCATATATCACAGTAACCATACTTTAATTGTTGCTCCTGAAGTAGCACAATTAATATTCTTGATGAATATTACATGTTCCTAAAGAACAATGTATATCTAAAGATATGTTGTAATTTAAAATATTACCTAATTATATGGAGTGCTAGCAAGAGCTCCTCTTTGAATGACAATTGCATTTCCAATATCCTATTGTGGCTTAATTTCTTTTCAAGAATAGATGTGAGATCCGATAGATTTCAAAATTTGCAATTCATTGATTTCGCTTATCATGAAACTAAATTGTTGCTCTGGAAGTAGCACAATTACATTCCTGAAGAATGACCATATTGTGATAGTAAAATTTGTGGAAATGCTTCAAATATAGTATTTTTATATACTATTTATCTTTTGCTCATGAAGTAGCATAATTTATATTCTAGAAGAATATTAAATGCTCTTAAAGAGCAACTCGTATCTTGAGTGATATATGTTTATTACTGAATGAAAAACATTGTTGATGTCTAGTTGACATTAATGAAATCTTGATATCGATCCTCTTATGCCAATAAGAGGCATGGGGGATAATAATAGAATAAAACGAAGCATCCCAACAGGATTGCGTCAAGATATAAATTATTTTTCCTCCCTAAAGGTCGATATGAGTAGTTGCATCTTCATTGCAAGATTTTAAAATCTAGTGGATCGAAATTATTGAAGGCTCCAGAAGAGCATGTGTCATTTTATCAAATGATACGAAATCAACTATTAAGTTTGCCCTTACTTTAGTAAGTCTAGAAGAAACTTACTAAATTTTAAGGATATCCGCTGCAATGGATACCAAATTGAAATAATATAAGAAGGTAGTGATACATATTCTTGTATAAATTATTTTGCATTTAGCCAGAAGCTAACAAAAGAAAAGTTATCACACTACCATTTTAAATGTATTACACATTTACAAAAATAAGTGAGACAAACCATGTCATGAACCGAAAGTTCAAAGGGTTTTATGTTTTGATATGAGAGGTTTGGACATTCACGAGCAACTATCATGCGCAACATAATTGAAAATTTATTTGAGCGCAAATAGAGATCCTGAAGAATCTTTACATTGATTTTCATGAATGCTTGATTTCTAGAAGAAATGAAGCAATTGCTAGAACTAATAGTTCAAATAATAAAGAACTCAATTCCCTCAAGAAGAATTATCTTGATAAAGCTAGCGAGTTTATTAAACTCTAAGTTCCTCTTGAAGAGGACTTATATTATATTAATTTGGAATTGAGATTCAACACTTAGTTGCTCATGTGCATAATCAATGGTTTTGTATATATAAAAACGAGTCTCACAAGAAGATTGTTATTATGATAAAATAACATTCCCAACATTAGGTGGAACATTTGGATTCCTGAAGTAATCAATGTGAAATCTACATCCAACAAAAAGCACAAGAACAAACTAGTCACATTTGAATTGCAAAAGTAATCAATGTGAACAAGAAGTCAAAAGACTCACTTGCAAAAAATTGTAAACCAACTTCGTGATGCTTTTAATTTGTGTATATAAAGGAAGTGACAATGTCATATATTTGCTGCAAAAACCCCCCAACAAGAATTCATGTCCCTGAAGGACAAGCATAAATGACAACAAATGCATTTAAAATTCGTCAAAAATATGGCCGACCAATTGGTTCTAAAAGAAATTTTGTGTCTAAGAAAAGGGGCACAACATATGAACCAAACAATGACGATAATGATTAATCAATCAAATGAAGTTTCTGAAGAACTACAAGCGTCTGAAAATACTGAGATCTCAAAATATTGGAGAGATCAAATATCGTCGTGGACGCACGACAATATTTTCGCCTTTTAATATGACTCTTGAAATGATAAAAGAGGATCTTCAACGATGATCTATAAGAGATTGTCAAGATTGAAATAATTGGCCAAAGAGGAACGAAATCATATAACGTGAATTAATATTCCCTAGAAAGTCGGAAATATTTGGACCTGTAGTTCCAAAATTCGGAAAGTATATCCCAGAAGGATACAAATGTGTTTTTGTTACAAAGAGAAATAAAAAATTATGAGATATAGGGCAATACTCGTAACACAATATTTTTCTCAAAGACCGAGAATTAATTATGTACTCTCCCATAATAGACACCATTGTATTTAGAATTTGATTAATCTACTTTGTGTCACAAAAACGCTTGTTATGCGCCTTATGGATGTAGTAAATATCTCTCAATATGATTCACTAGATAGTGACATATATATGAAGATCCCCGAAGGATTTAACTTGCTCAAAGCATGTAAGTCAAAAAAGATGTTGTCAATTAGACTGCAAAAATCATTATAAGGGCTGAAATAGTACAGCCGTATATGATATAATCATAACGACGAGAATTCCTCGACATAAGGGTACATAAATGATGACTCGAGTTTGATTGCAACTCTTGAAAAACATAATACTTATATGTATACTCCGTCAAAACGACTTACACATGTAATAAGTAATTATGAATTATTTTATTCATTGATAATCCAACTTACATCGTCGTCGGCATTGGGGGGGAGATATGAAATATAAAGATTAAATGCCGCAAATAGCTCGTTCGATTAATTATTTAGATTCACACACTATGAATCAGAAGTTCATCAAGTTATTTAGTGCAAAAAGAGTGACTAAAATCTCATATATCTATTGTATATGCACCATGAACGAACTGAAGTTCCTCATAGAAAATATAAATCAATTGATTCTCATTAGCGACAGAAGCGTGAAAGATTTATTGGTGCTAAGAGATAAGAAGTCCGCGGAATACAAAATTAGAACACATCACTCCAAATTCCTCCTGAAGAGGATTTGTGAATCATTATGTATAAAAGTACTTGATGAAATCAACTCATGCCTAAAGACGGAGTTCGAATCAAAATACTTGGGATGAACTAATAAATGTCTCGACCTGTAGATCGAGCATCTCCCTGATGGAGTTACGCTAGTCGACCTACCTGAAAGGTCTTTAAAGAGAATTATTATATTTCATCCACATGTCTATCTAATGGTTGATTCAATCAGTTAAAGTGGATAGAGACTTATTTAGACCTATAGAAGATAACAAAGATGAGGACCAGAAGTTTCTTAATTATGTGCAATTGGAGAATTTGAAATGGTATTGACCATCCTTTGTTATTTTCGAGACAAATATGATATTGGTCTATTTATGAGAGTAATGATATATTGACATATTTCATGCTATTATCTATGCCGATAATTAAACTTTGTGTTGCACATATTAGTGTAGACCTTAAAGATAACCTTGAAGGGGGGAGTAACAAATTGTAAATAATCCCCGAAGATTAGATCGACTCCTAAAGGTCAAATGACCATGAAGGTCAAATGGTTGTACTCTTTTTCTTTTTTTTAAGTTTTTCCCAAATGGTTTTCTTAGTTAAGGTTTTTAACGAGACATCCAATGCAACACACGAGAAAATGAGTCATTGAGATTGATTCATAAAAGTGTCAATGCAACACATGATCTCCAAAAGAGTGGCGGCATCAACATCCAACAAATTCGCTCAAGTGACAATCTAGCAGATTCTTTTACAAAGGCATTACCAACATTCAAGAAGTTGTTACACAAGATCGATATGCGCCGACTCAAGGATCAAGAATGACTATATTGAGGTGGAGCAAACTGTGACTCTTTTTCCTTCGTCCAGCTTTTTATCCCAACGGGTTTTTCTCGGCAAGGTTTTAACGAGACATCATTTTCTTATAAGGGATAGTCAATCAAAGGGGAGTGTTGTAAATATATTATATATATATACTTACCATATATTGTGATAACCATGTAAACCCTAAAAGCACATGAGCCCATCTTGTACTCTATAAATAGAGGTCTCCACCTTCATAATAATACGCATCAATTTTCTCATTCTCTTTATTATTCTTTCATTTTATTTAGTTTATAACATGAAACACATTGTTAGCGTAGTATCAGAGTTATTACATAAAGCATCAATTATTTGTTTCGAACCAATTATTTATGATTTATTCTACACGCTATAATTTTATATAATTATAAATCATCAATCATTTATTTATACTCTTTAATTCAATTCATGCACAATCCCTAATCCAAAAAATATTCCACCTTAGGCGAGATCTCCATTGAGAGCAAAGGAGATAATAGTATTTATGAGATTATATAACTAACCCACGTTAACTAATCTATGATTAATGAGAAAAAAAGTCTTTGATTAGTGCAGAATTGCGAATCTTATGCAAATTTCCATGTTTAATTAATTAATTAACTAATTAATGGATATATTAACAGAATTTCTACATGCATTTTGGAATGCAAGCTGTGCGTGGATTTCCCGAAATATTCTTTTTGGATTAGTGCTCTTACCTCTATTATAAAGTAAATATAATAATCTGATCTATCTTGGAATTTAGTGACATTAATTGGTATGTACGTTACAGTACTTTGTCTTGTGGTATACCGTATACATATAAATATATATTTGAAATCTGAAATAAAAGTATGAATATTTTTATTTTCTTTTTATATATCGAGATAATTAATTTTCTCAACATAGAGCTGTCAAAATTGGTTAAATAAGAAGCCCATATATCCATAGTTTGGGTTAGGCTCAATTTAAAATTTTGAGGGGAAAAAAGTAGGCCCAACTGAGATTTGGACTAAAAATGTCCAGCCTCATGGTTTTGCGGGCTCAACTGAGCTTTGGATAAAAAGTACAATAATTATGAGCTAAACTCGCGCTATCTTATTATTAAAAAATAAAAATAAAAAATGGTGCGAGATTGAAGTTGATTCTCAAACAATTTGACATGACAGTGGATTTTGGATCCGATCCATCTTGGGATTTAAATCCATTTTTTAGATATGAATCTTAAAAGAATTGGATCGAAGGAAATCCAGATCAGCTCTAGACCATTTTCGAAATTTTTGATCTAAATCTTGACTTTGACTATTGTGATTAGGACATAATGCAGATCTACCCGTTTTTTAATTATAGTATTATTGGACTTGTAAGAATATTGTTGTGCTTCCATAGATAAAAGAAAATATTGTTGGACTAGTAAGAATATTGTTGTAAGAATATGAATCTTAAAAGAATTGGATCGAAGGAAATCCGGATCTTCCTACCAAAATTGGTGTTCACTTGGCGGCCCACCAATCACGCCTATGCAACGCGTGCATTGGCGGGCCATGTTAGCAATAAAAAGTTAATATTTTAATTTTAAAAATGTGGCCCATCAACGCACGCGTGGCGGGCGTGATTGGTGGCCCACCGAACGGGCCACCATTTTTTGGGCCGGATGATCTTCCTCGGCGTATGCTACTGAGTGTTACATACTAAATTTGAAATTCAACTTGTCCAGTAAGTTTCACGATTGCATGATCGAAGGTGATATAGTCTACTGATTACAATTAACTGACTGAAGTTAGTTCACAGGATATTTCACTAAGTGTTATGTGCTGAAAATGAGCACAACTACAAAAACGGCTATAGACAACGGTTATGTACAATAATCGTTGTCTATGGCAAAACATACCATTGCCGTAGATGGCGTTGTCATGGAGGTTCGCTCATACACAACGATTTTTAACCGTTGTCGTCGGTAGTTTTAACAACGGTTTTTAACCGTTGTCATAACTTTTATTCAACTGTTGTCCTTTGTGAATTTGACAATGATTTTAAACCGTTGTTGTACCCTTTCTTCATTCGTTGTCAAAAGTAGTGTTGTCGTAGGTAGCAATCATAGACAACGGTTTTTAAATATTGTTGTAGGTAACTTCGACCACGCTTAATAACCGTTGTATCATCTTTGTACTGTTTTCTATTATTTTTTAACCTGTTGTTTAATTAAAATTAATAATTGATTACAATATCACAATTAATACACAAAGTATATCACAACAATCTATTCTATTAAGCAATCCAAGTAAAAAAGTACATATATCATAATATTTGTTCACTATTTTAAGCTTTATTTAAGAATACTAAAACCTTCATCATGATCATCTTCGTCCTCCTATTCTTCAGCATCTTCGTCTTTCTTTTCTTTATCATCTCATATTTGATCTCAATTAGATTTTACTCCATTTTTAGATTTTTCTTTAACACCTTCAGCATCCATGATACCACTCAACCTCTTCCTGCAAGATATACGACACCCATAAGCATAAATAGAGTAGCAATTAATAAACAACCCTTGCCAGATATTCGTTAAAGAAGGCTGCTCAGTTGAACACAACAAAGAGACCATAAAAAAAACACAAAAATTTAATAAATCGGTACCTTAAGTTGACAATCCATTCACGTAGCAGCTGCTACAATTTCCAAAAAAAAAAAGAAAAAATGGAATCAGAGAGTATGTACGAACAATGTTTGTAATTGGAAGGTGAAGGAGCAAGGGAGTAAATGTGTTGAGGATCCAACATCCAAAAAATCACAAAATAGCTACAAAGCATAACAAAAAAGCCACTTTAGCATTCCGCCATCCAATTCAAACTTAATAAAACTAACACAGCATTTGATAATCAACAAGTTCCCCCCTTGTAATTTACAAACATAAACACATGGATATATCGTCATTCAAGAAATATACGAGTATTGTCATAAGTCAAATACATATATATATATTGTTGGGTTATGGGTTAGTGGTCATTTAGATCATTGCTAGGGGTACTTAGAACCGGCATCAGTAGTTCATGTACTTAGGACATATTGTAATACTCGGTATTGGGGGAAATTATAGTGATTTTCATCGCTATAGAATTGAAGATCCCAAAACCCCGTCCCGAACCCCATGTGTATTTTTGAACATGATGATGTAATAAGGCTAGACGTGTTCTTATCCTTATTGATTATTTTTGTCTATGTCCCGTAAGGGGTATTGTTGGTCTAAACTTCAAAGAGAGAGGTTAAATTCCGTAACCCCATTTCATCGCCTTGTAGAGCTCGTGTCTTTAGGTCCTCCAAACGATCGTTCTCGCAGAAGAGTTCTTTCAACAGACCTCGCCTGAAGACTCAAGGATGATTCATTATCTACTCAAGTTGTGAGAAGAACTTAGTGTTAGTAGATGATTCAAGTCGCTCCTCAACTTGTTGGGAGATAACTCAAAGCAAAGACAAGTTGTCTCGAATATTTGCCAAGATTTGAAGATCCCAAAACCCTACTTTGACCGATGAACCATTCGATTGTAATATGATGTTATGTCTCCGAGGTTTCGTACTCAAGTAGACACTCTTCATTTGGTTCATGCGCCGCAGATTACCCACCTTAGTACCAAAAGAAGAAGACTCAATGATACTAGACTCACAGAGCAAGATATCGAAAGGAGTCGAAGGAACCGAACTCACAGAGTAGTTCACCGGACTCTGAGCTGATTTTCGCAGAGCCGACTCGACAGAGCATGCTACCGAATTCTAGATCGACTCAAGAACGGCCGCACGCCTTCCCGAACCGCCGAACTCACTAAGTCTAAATCAGCAGAGTCATACGAGGAAGAGAGAAGTCGCTCCGCATCTACCTTGAAATCTCGCTCGCCTCACCTACTTTCCTTAACCTTGACCAACGACGAGCGGCCAACCGTCATATTCTCGATTAAAGCCGCAAGTTAACAACTTTCCGAAAATGGAGGGAAAGGACACCGCAACCATACTTTAAAAGAGCCGTTAGCTACCCAAAAGAGAGAGACATAAGGATCGCCGTCTCCAATGCATCTATCCTTGCCTCTACTCTATAAATAGAGGGATACAATTCAAATTGAAGCTCACGAGCGAACCTAGAAATCGAAGAACATACGAACATTCACGAGCAACTCAAAATGTTCTAAGTCTTCTGCAAGAAGTTCGAAGAGTAATCTCCGGCGAAAGACGACATACCTGCCCACAGGAAACCAAGCCGAACCAAAAATATAAAGCCTCTAGTAACCAAGCGACTGAACACAAACCTAAGTCCTTACTTAACCGTTCGTCGCTCTAGAAGCAATCTTCTTGTCCCTATCCCTATAACCTAAGCTTAGCAGATCATATCCATAGCTTAGACGAAGGAGTTCATATCTGAACTGATCCTTATTGTAAAGGACTCTTTCATAGTTGGAGAGTTTGTCAAACGCTCTAGTTTGATATTTTGTAACCGAGACTTGCTCAAGCATAAATTCAAGACCAGGCGTTTGTCCAAATAAGACAAAACCAACCGAGACTATCTCAGCATAATACATAGCCTCCCGATCTTTCGGGACAAAGCGGACGTAGGATTGTCGGATCCGAACCACTTTAAAACCGCCTCGTGTTCTCGTGTTCATTTTTCTCGTTTTAACCGCTGCATTGATTACATCGGGCATACCGAAAGTATTTTCTAAAATCATTCAACCGAGTTTCAAGAAAGCTTAATCGATCGCACTAACTACCGAAACCGATTTATTACAAACATTTTCTAAACTCAACCGAATTTGGGCCTACACATTTCCGCACTCACCGAACTTTAGCCGAACCGCATCGAATCCCCGACTCAAGCCGCCCAGCGCACCTCGCAAAGTCGCCCACTCGCCACACGATCCGTAACAACTTATTTTGTCTACCGAACTCGCTCAAGCACGACACTCTCCCGAAAAGGACCGCTCGTGTTTGAAGTTGAGAAACTTGTTTTCAGGTGTATTCACCCCCCCTCTACACCTGAACGTTTTATCTCGGGACCAATAATTGGTATCAGAGCAGGAGTTCTCTAAAACTCTTGTTATTCTGAAACTGGTCTACTTGAACGGATCTAGAAAACGTTTTCACTACATATCATTCTTCATTCATATCATTATCTACCATGTTTGATATGTCAGGAATCAGGATGGTACCTATGTTCTCAATAGAGAACTATGGAGTATGGCGGGTCAGAATGGAGGCACATCTGACCTCCCTCCACGACAGCATGACAGAGGTACTGGAGGACGGACCTATCATTCCAATGGTTGATAGTGTCGTAACTCAGGACCCAACACAAGGAGGAGGAATGGTGACCGGGAAGAAGATCCCTAAAGACAGAAGTCTCTTCACCCCTGAGGAGAAGAAGCTTCACAACTTAGACCGGGTCGCCAGAAACGCCATACTAACCACTCGAGCGATTCTTATCTCGAGACAATTCAGACCGCAAGTCCGCCAAGGAACTCGGGATGCCCTAGTGGCTACCGAGTCGGGGGACCCAAGTAGATCAAAGCAAACAAGCCGGGCGCCGGAACCTCGCAACTGAGAGAGACCGTCTCTCACGCCCGGTGACTCCATCAAGATCTCAACGTTAGATTCACGGATCTCGATGAACTCTATCAACAGCCGGGAAAGACATTCTCCAACCGAGAGATGAATCTCAAGATTTTGAGGGCACTACCAACTGGCCACCGGACTCCCTTTGCTACCTTATCGAGACATTCCGATTTAGATATTGTTACTCCCGACCATATCTTATCGAACTTAAAGTCGAGGAGTTCGAATTTGATCAACCTCAAAGGAAGCAAATGAGCCGAAGCCGACACCCAAATCGACCATGCCTTCAAAGCATCGGCCAAGACAAAGAACTCCAACCTCTAGCAAGGCCGAACCTTCACTCAAATGACTTACAAGAAGGAAACCCTGCTAAGAAGTACGCGCCGCTTGCCGTGAAGTATCAAAAGGAGAAGGAGAGGCGCAAGAAGCTCTGTAAGAGTCGTCGAGACTCCAAGGGTAAGACCGAATACACACCTAAGCGCACTCCCGACTCATATACTTCGTATGCGGGAAACAGAGGACTCAACCCAATCGAAAGACAAATGAAAGCAAAGAAGAGAGAGTCACTATCTCGCTATAACCGCAAGAAGCCGTGATACTATCAATATGATCGTCATGAGCTCAACACTCGTTGAGAGAGCAACACACAAAGCTCGAAGGGAGAAGTTCATCAAGAAACGACAAGCATATATTGTCGGGTGAACTCTCGACGAGTCGATGAAGTCGACTCCTTCATGGATTCATCGACGATGAAGCGGCATTCATGGCCGTAGAGCTTGAAGAAGACGTTGAAAAGTGTCTCATGGCAAGAGAAGAGGATTTAGGTGCACAAGGACCCTTGGTATGTACAAATGGATGCTCAAGATATATGACATACCAAAAGGACCTATGAAGAATTATACTATCAAGAAGGACCCCGAATCGAATTTGGAGACAACGCAAAAGGTTATACCGGATGCTAAGGAACACTCAAAGCATTGGAACCGCAATGGGCTCCAAGAGTATCATATGTTGAAGGACTTCAAAGATAATCTTCTCTCTCGTTAGTCAATTTTGTGATAACTCGAATAGAGTGATTTTTTACGCTGGTTTCGTGTTGTCATTGATAAATCTACAAGGGGAAAAAAGTGTTGTCGTTCGCGCAAAAAGAATATCTACGCACCGACCGGAACTCACCCAACCTCGGCTTGTTTGTCCGGCGAAGAATGACAATAGAACGGGGTGGTTCTCGCACGTAAGACTCAACCATCTCAACTTCAAGACGCTTAACAAACTAGCTAGAAACACTCGGCAAGAGGACTGCCGAATGAAGTATTCAAGAAAAGACACTCAATGCGAGGCATGCTTGAAGGGGAAAGCAAACAAGGAATCAAAATCCTCCCCGTTCCATCTCCTTCTCGCTACATACGGATTTATTCGGCCCAGCCCCTCCCGTGAAGATCGTAGGCAAAAAAGTATGCTTTAGTGATCATTGATGACTACTCGCGCTACACACGGGTCATATTTATCGCCAACAAGTCTCGACGCCAAAACAGAAGTTACCACCGCTTCGAAAAGGCTCGTGTCAAGAAGAACACCAAGATCATCAAGATACGCTCGCATGCAGGAACCGAGTTCCTTAACTCGATGGTGGAAGAGTTCTCGCAAAGCCGAAGGCATAGAGCATGAGACGCCCGCCGCGCGCACGCCTCAACAAAACGGGGTTGTTGAAAGGATGAATAGAATACTCAAAGAAGCAAAGAAGAACCCCGCTCGCTGCACTCGGGACTCTCAACCAAATTCTCGGGCGTAAGCTGCGTACACCGCATGTTACACTCGGCGTAAGCTACGATACACCCGCAGAAGACACCATATGAATTATGGAACGGCAGAAGCCTTCTTTATCTTATTTCCATATTTTTGGGTGTTTGTACTTTATCCACAATAATGGGAAGGATCAGCTGAAGACTTTTGATAGCAAGTCGACTAATGAGTCTTCTTAGGATACTCCCGGTCAAACAAAGCCTTCGTGAGTCTTTAACTATCTGACCCTTTTGCGTGGAGGAAAGCCCTCATGTTGTTTTTAATGAAGTTTGCTACAAGAGCGTGAACTCTAAAACCGTAATCCGAGGACATTAGTAAGCGACTACATGATCTCGAGCTTGAAAGATAAAATTGAAAAGATCCACTGTGTTGGGATGATGATTCGAGATGAAGAAACCGAAGATAAGTCTATTCAATCTCGGCCAAGCGGGAGAAGTAGCCGAACAGTATCGACTCTACCGAACGTAGTCAATCCCGTGTAACTCAGTCGATGAAGAAACCCAAGTGGTAACCGAGACCTCTACCGAGGATAATAACCGAGGGGGACCAAATGAAGTTCCCCGAGCTAAATGCCCCCGAACCCGGCGACTCAAGCAGACCCAACTCTAATAACCGAATTACTTCAATCTCGTAATAGTACAACTAAAATGCCTAACTCACCTACTATCCGTGTTGAACAAATCTCGATGAAGAGTTGAAACATCGTAGATCGTGGGCCGGACGCTCACACTTCTCGATTTAATTATTGGAGTTCCTTCAAAGAAGCGTAAAGACAAGATCCGCATTCTGGCCGGGAGAAAGCGCATTATATTCCCGCTTCTTGTATACCGAAGAACCTCACCGTTGAGGATGTACTTAAGGACGCCGATTGGATCATAGCCATCAGAGGAGCCGAATGAGTTCATGAGAAACGAAGTATGGGAGCTTGTGACGCACCCTCGGCATCAACATGTGATTGGAACTAAATGGGTCTTCAAGAACAAGCGAGATGAAAACAACGTTATAGTAAGGAACAAAGATAGACTCGTGGCAAAAGGCTATTGTCAAGTCAAGGAATAGATTTCGATGAAACTTTCGCTCCAGATTGCAAGATCGAGGCAATCGACTATTCCTAGCCTACGCAACACATCGACGATTCGTAGTTTATCAAATGAATGTGAAGTCTCGCGTTCCCGAACCGTGTGCCGAAAGAAGAAGTCTATGTAGAACAAACCTCTCCCGATTTTCAGCTGGGACATCAGTCTACGAGACTCGTAAAGGCTCTTTTACGGGTTAAAACAAACACCCGTGGCTTGGTACAATACCCCGTCTCGAGTTTATTCTTCGTAAAGGTGTTCGTAAAGGCACAAAGAGATCGCACATTATTCTCGCATTCGATTGGAAGACGATATCCTACTTGTGCAGATCTACGTAGATTGACATAATCTTCGGATCGAAGAACGCCATTATGTGTCGCCAGCTTGAGAAAATGATGAAGGACAAGTTCGAGATGTCAATGATGGGAGAGATGAATTATTTCCTGGCTTTCAAGTCATACAACCCGAGAAGGGAACTTTCATCAATCAAGGCAAATACACTCGAGACTTCATCAAGAATTTCTGGTCGCACATCCGGCAAACCAATCAAGATCCCGGCGAACACGAACATGAAAAATCGATCTTGATAAAGAGGGAGTATCAAGAGACCATACCGAATTTTGTGCTATTATCGGGTTCATTATTATATCTAACAACTACTCGACTCCGACATAACTTATGTTGTAGGTGTTCTGCGCCGATTTCACGCGAATCCTAGCGCAGTCATATGGACTCAAAGAAAGAAGATTCTCCGCTATCTCGAGAGGAACACCCGACATGGGTTTACGGTATACAATTGATGATAATATTCAACTAATCAGGTTATTCCGGTGCCGACTACGCAGATGTAGAATTGATCGAAAGTCAATTTCTCGGAACGCGTCGCGCCTCGGCAAGTAAGCCGATTTCATAGTTTTCAAAGAAACAACATTTATTAGCGACGCCAACTACCGAAGCCGAATATAAGGCCTGCCGGAAGTTGCCGCGTCCAAATCCTTTGGAGACAAAGCTAGCCTACGCGACTATGATGTTATTCGTAACGAAGTGCCGATCTTCTTCTCGCGACAAACAAAGGCAATTGCAATCACTGGAACCCAAGATTTCATACGAGATGCAAGCACGTGGACACGACACCACTTCATTCATGATCATGTCGAAAAGAAGGATACCGAGATGGAAAAGATCTATACCGACCATCAAAGGGCGGATATACCGACCAAGCCTCTAGCCGAAGCCGATTCGAGTAGAGCTAGGTTCTAGCAGGCCCTACCGACTCTAGCCAAGAAGTGGATTCAAGGGAGAAGCATTCGGCAAAGAGGGGAATGTTCACTCTCGCATCGAGTAAAATTCCGCACGTAGAGACTCAAGAACCATCTACACGAGGTATCACCGACTACGATGTTCAACCGACAGTTTGCGTGATCTCTACTCAAGCAGCCAATGAAATATTATGTGCATTTACGACTCGCATTCAGCTTCGTATTCAATGCATTATGAAATGTCATTTAATATAACGGTTTACATTATATACACGACATTCTATGTAAAGTATAATGAACTCTCGCGGCGCATTTAACGATGTCGCATCAAGTTACTTCTTCGGCTATTTACAACTATATTTTGACTTAGGCGGCTAAAATGATCATTACCTATTTCATAATATTAAATCCTAGCCGTCCATCTCAAAAAACTATTTCAAACCGAACCGTGGATCTATTAATTGCTCATCTTCTTTAACATATATAAACACGTTCAAAGTTAGAAACCGCCATTTTTACTCGCACATTTTCGAACCCTAGTTTTCCCGAGAAAAACCTTGCCTCCTTGCAAACCCATTTTCAAAACTCTCGAAACTCTTTGGTAAATTTTTTATGATCATTCAGAGATCGTATATAATAATTTTAATATTTTTCGTTCGATACCGATTTCTTGTCCTTGCAGATTGCTAAATATGGTAGGAAGAGATGTTATAGCTCCCAGGGAACACGAAAGAGATCCTTGAGAAGGATCGTGTCCGGCTCGAGCCGATGATGGAGCTTGACTCATGCGATCTAGATTTCATGGAGGAAAAACTTTGATTCGCTGAGGGCGACCGGTCCGGAGAAGTTCCCGTCTAGGAAGCCATCGTACTTCCTCCCTCGCCGATAGCCGAACCGGATTTGAACTCCGAGTCGACCGAAGGGGGACATCCGATGGCATGTATCACCCATATTCTTGGAGACCCCGCCGTGTCGCTTCGAGATCAACCATATATCTATCAAGGAAGCACTTCAAATGAAGCTTCCAACTTTCGAGTGAAGGTTTTACAACAGAAGGCTATAAGGACGACCTTATGGATGAGTACTGGAAGTATTCTACGGAAGCCTACAACATTCCGAGCCGCCTTCCCAAAGAACGTAATGCTTCCGCAGCCTCGAGCTCTTGCCTACATAGTGACTCGATTCGACGAGTCAGCCGGCTCGTTGCTGACTAAGTATCGAGGCCGAAGATTCACCTATGATGGCTATTCACGATCATGCAAAAATCAACCGGACCGAATTTTTCCTCGTGGAGTTTGATGACTCAAAGCTACCAAGTTCGACGCTCGCACAATCGCTCGTCAACCAAGGGAAAGATATTATACGGACAAAAACTATCTCGTCATGATAGAAGATCATCAGAGCCGACAATGTGGTGTACGCCGACAAATTATATTTCAATCCAAAGAAAGTCGATTCCGGAGCAAGGCAACGGCCCTTCAAAGACATCGGGACGTAGGCTCGCCGATCCCAAGTCGGGAACTCAAGACCCGACTCCTACAAAGAAGAGATCACCTCCAAAAATCTACTCCGAAGACGCCGACCAAGAGAATGAAGAAAGTCAAGCGAGGTCGTACCGCAGGTAGTTTCTAAACCACCTCTCGCAACTAATGGACGAGTCCGAGTCCTCGAGAAGACCCCGTCGCCGGAGAAGGTCGTCTCCACCGAACAAGGCAAGACAATGGGGACCAAGGGGTCAAGCCGAACGCATCCCCGCGACCGAGAACCCATTGGATGTCCCTCCTCTAAGCAAAGATTCCATCCGCCGAGAAGAAACAGCCTCCCATTGAAGTTGAAGATTCTCGAGATCGCCTCAATCGAATCGACGGATAGAGGCTTCAGCCGCAATCAAGAGCCTCCCCGAGAGATTGTCAACACATACCGGAGATAGCCAGCCACAATGATCTAGTCACTCGGCAAGGCAAGTGTTGGACTCCATATGCTCATTCGGTTCTAGGAGTGGTCTACTCTCGAATAGACTAATACAAAGATCACTCCTCCCGAACAACTCCACGAAGAGGAGTTAATCATAAGGGACAAAATAGGCTACCCGAGCACACGGATAGTTGTTCCCCGGATGACCTGAGGGCCGCCATGCTAGCCTTGCCGAATTGAACGCCAACCGCCAATAACGGCATCCTCGACGGGTCTCGACCCCAATGGTCAGACCCACCCCGTGATTCGTGCCCCGAGAAGCCCGATGAGGGTACTCAACCGGACAAGGATGCTCCAACCTCTATTGCCGAACCACTTCTTAGCATCCTTTGACCAGTCTGTCGGAGGCCGGTACCTCAAAATCCGCGGCAACTGACCCCCTTACTTGAAACCGCTTGAGGTAGCGCCCAACCCTAGAAGCCGACATTTGAAGTCGGCGGCTAGGGCCCCGAGGAGTCAAGTGACTCGTAACCGACTCTCGCCCGTGCCGCCCACAAGACGCGGAGGGGCACCACTCGTGCTCGTAGTGCGGAGATCAAGGGGCCTCGAACGACCATTCGTAATACTCCCGCCTCGAATTCTCAACGATCCTAACCGACGCACTCGCCACTCAACGAGCCAATCTCGAAGAGCAACCGAAGTTGATGGAGGCTGGTCAAGCAAAGCTTCCGGGAAGATTACAAGGCCGGCGGCCAGCTCACACGCATCCGTCTCTTCCATCTCTCGTGCCTCCGAACTTAGACTCTAATCAATTCGTAAGGCTATGGAAGAGAGAGTGGATAAAAAGTTGCAAGATATCCGTGACAGATGCACCGGCGCTTCTCACAAAAAAAAAAAAAAAAGTACAAATAACAACTTACCGAGGAGAGAAACGAGTCGCATGAGAGACTCACAAAGCCGCAAAGACGCATTAGATGATCCGTCGCAGCCTTACAAGAGTCCGGATAAGAAGGTTCGCATTCCTACCCCGGCTTATTTGTTGATGCCAAAAAGGGGGAAGGAAAACCGAAGATATCTCGAGGGGGGAAGGAAAGGTACCGAGAGTACCTGAGGGAGTAAGGACAAGGACCGGAGCTACTCAAGGTATGCAACATGCCTCCCACAGGTGTCCCTCCACTCGCCCCACACAAGGCGAGGCCTGGTATGCCTCAAACAGCCAGGAGATGTAGTGCTTGGCCGAGACCGGCCCAAGTGGCTCAGACCCAAGGGACTCCTGGCTACTCAAGCTACACAGACTCCAAGTGACATAATCAAGGAGATTGCCGAGTACGCGTAAGAGGAGCCGAAGAGGAAAAGGTTCCTCCGCTCCTCCAAGCCGTCAGGAAACGGTAAGAAGATACCGAAGCTTCCTACTCCTCCCTCAAAGAAAACTAGAAGATACATCACTCCCGAGGAGGAAGCTCGATAGCCACCGACGAAAAGCTTGCTAGAGAAATTGCCGAGGCCGAGGCCGCTAACAAGCCTAAGAAAAAGCCACCAAAGGAAAGACTAAGGCCCCAAAGCAGAGGTAGGAAGCCCGGGACTAGAGATGGCAATAGATCTTGGACCCCGCCTAGATCCATGGATCCGATCCATTTTTTCTGACCGGATCTTAAAAAATTTGGACCCATCGATTCGATCGGACCGGACTAATTTTAGAAATTACTTAATCCGGATCTCGGACTTTACGATCCGAGATCCGCCAATTTTTATAACTAAAATATTATTTTATTATCATATCTAAAATATTATATTTATATTATTCTACTTAAAATATCACATTACATTATTTTTTGAGCTTGAAATACTTTACTAGTAATCTAATAAATAGAAAAGAGGGAGGAGATTGAGTACCCACCGTCCACGAATTTGTAAGTTTTTTTAGAGAGAAGATCATAGTTTTATAGATGATTGTAATATTTTTATAATATCATGAGTAGTTTGACTTTTTTTAATGATAGTAATGCTCTTATGGATTATCGTGTTATCGTAGAATTAATTAACTTAGTTAAATTTTAATAAATTTAGAATTTTTTAATTTTAGCTAAAAAACTTATGGATTCGGGTCTAGACCCGAGACCCCGTGGATCCAATGGATCCGGGTCCGGATCTCATTTTTTGTGATCCAGCCGATCCGGACCGGATTGGACCAAAGGAAAAAATCCCGGACCGATCCGGACCGAGGAGGATCCGGCCCAAATTCGGTCCATCGCCATCCCTACCCGGGGACAAGTGTGCCTCCTAGGAAATTAAAGCTAAGCGATTAAGCCGATAAAGAAAAGGAGAAAGAGCAAAGCAGCAGCCAGCAGACATAACCGGCGCCAGGTACTTCAAAGGAAAAAATCATCTACTCCCGCCGATTCGTAGGAAGAAGTGATGTACCCTCCTATGTCCCCTCGAAGAGTCAAGAGCTTGAAATGCAAGATATTTGGGATCGATGGAGAGGTATCTATACGCAGGAGCAGAAGCAAGGCAAATAGAAGCAGCAAGAGAAAGTGCTCGGACAAGCGCACTTAGAAGCCTCGGGGAGTAAGGCTAAGAAGGAAGCTAGCCAAAGGATTCCCGAGAAGGCGATATTCCATATAAGTACGTAAGACTCGTGAAGCCCACACGACCCGAAAATTCACAAGACGGCCCGAGTGGACGAATGGATGCCATGGGAAATAACTCAAAGGTGGGAGTCATCAAGGAATATTACATCAAGAGATACTATTTCCGGAGATACCGGCTCGAGATGCACAAGTCTATCGATTTGGCCGAATGACTTTTCAAGATCGACTCCAGAGATATTTGCTAGAGTTCGAAGGCCATAGCAAATAAAATTGATGTCGTTGTCCCAACTCCAAGGATCACGCCTCCCACCGAAACTTGACGGCTCGTTCATTGACGGGGTAATTGAGAAAGAGATTAAAGATGCCGCCCAAGCAAGACACTTAGATGAAGACGAGCCTCGCCGATTTGCCGGAGATACCGGAGCCGAGGAAGACTACTTATAGAATGTATGGACTCGCCTCTTCCGTAATCAAAATCAAAGGACTTCAAAGACAGGGGATTCAGCAAGCAGCTCGTATGATAGATAGCTTCGTATTTCTCTTATGTTCTCGTTTACTTAGAATAGCAAGCTTGATGTATCTGATCAAGTTCATTATATATATAAAAACTATGGTTCACCCCCGACAATTCCTCATTTGCCTATATGTCCTCGTTTGTTTTTACGCTTAACACTAACGTAGATCACCTAGTGATTACCGACTCACACACTCACCGAATATATATTTTTATTTTGTCGGCTTACCTTGTTAGATTCTAATCTATTAGATTACTTTTAGATCGGGGAAAATGTTGTTAGAAAGGGAGAAAGTACCGATTAGTCTTTTGTATAGGTTCCCGATATTTCTTCCCTTATTCCCTCGCAGTCTAGGACTCTAAGGAACAACCTCCAATCGATTCTACTTGTAATACTTGTAAGGAACTCTCGCTTCCGATAGTCATAGTGCCAGGTTTTGGCATCATCAAATAAAGGGGAAAAATGTTGGGAGATGATTCACCAGCCGTCCTCAACTTGTTGGGAGATAACTCAAGAAAGACAAGTTGTTCGAATATTTGCCGAAGATTTGAAGATCCCAAAACCCTACTTTGACCGATGAACCATTCACTTGTAATATGTTATTCTATCTCCCGAGGTTTCGAACGTAGACACTCTTCATTGGTCCAAAGGCCACGAAGATTACCAACCTTAGTACCGTAAGAAGAAGACTCGTTGATACCGGACTCAAGCAGAGCAAAGATACCGAAAGGACTCGATGGAACCGAACTCAGACAGAGTAGTTCACCGGACTCTGAGCTGATTTTTCGCAGAGCCGACTCAGCAGAGCAGCCACCGAATTCTGACCTGCATCAAAGAACGGGCCGAGAGTCTTCCGAACTATCGAATTCACTAAGTCTAAATCAACAGTAGTCATACGAGGAAGAGAGAAGCCGCCTTCGATCTACCTTGAAGTCCGTTCTGCCTCACCTAGTTTCCTTAACCTCAACCAACGACGAGCGGCCAGTCGGCCAGGGTATTTCGATTAAAGCCGCAAGTCAACAATTTTCCGTAAACGGAGACAAAGGACACCGCAACCATACTTTAAAAGAGCCGTTAGCTACCCAAAAGAGAGAGACACAAGGATCGCCGTCTCCAACGGATCTATCCTCGCCTCTACTCTATAAATAAGAGGGATATAATCCAAATTGAAGCTCACCAACGAACCTAGAAATCGAAGAACACACGAACACTCACGAGCAACTCAAAACATTCTAAGTCTTCTCGCAAGAAGTTCGAAGAGTAACTCCGGCGAAAGACGACATACCCGCACCGGGACATCAAGGGAATACAAGCTCATCGCATACAAACTCTCTAGCGCATTATAGCCGATCCAAATAAAAAAAACTTGCTTAGTCAATATACGTAGTTTGCTCTATAGAGATTCTTTAGTTCCCTCTTCTCTATCTAAGCTCCACCGTTGATATCTATAGCTTATAACCTTTGAAGGAGTTCACTTTTTCTATGAATTTTTTTACCGTAAGAACTCTTTCATTTTTGGAGAAAATCCCTCCAATTCAAAAACCCTGGGCTTGATTTGTAAAGTCGCTAAGAACTATAACTTAGAAGCGGTCTATCTAGCATACAACATTCCTTGGCCGGAGGCTTACTCGCATTAATCAACAAGAACTCATGTTCTCGCAGACCGTGGACGTAGGATCTTGCGTATCCGAACGACGTTAAAAACTCGTCAGGTCATTTATTATTTTATCGTACTGTGCTTAAACCGATTTACAAACTCATACTTGCATAAAAACGTATTAAAAAGCGCAAAAAACCGCCTAAAACAACTTTCGTTTGCGAAAAACACGTTTCAAAAGAGACGAATTCCTACGAGCCCCACACTTATCCGCACTAAACTCTTCAACTGAATTCTCTATACCGACCAAGCCGGCAGGAACAGAACCAGTAGTTGAGACACTCGACCCGCGATCGAAGGTTCTTATTTGATACCTGCTCATTCCAGGCCGCATTTCATAAGCTCACCCGACCCTCGCGTTTGAGGAAAAACTTGTAGTCCGGGTGTATTCACCCGTCCCCCCTCTACACCCGACACTCGTCTCCAAAACCAACATATATATATATATATATATATATATATATATATATATATATATATATATATCGAGAAGTTACTAATTTATATTGGAATCGTGGAGTACGTGGTGTTACCTCAATCATAACAAAGAATTTTATTCCTCTCAACACCTGCAACTTTGATACAACCCTCATATTGTTTTCTACAACAGCTTCAAGTACATAAATAAATAAATAAATAAAGAGAACACTAGCTAGGGAAGTTGGAGCGCAAAGAGGGATACTTACACTGTTTCATACATTTTTAAGATTCCTCAGCTTCCCTCCTTAGCGCGTATCAGTCCACGTCCTTGTTGAGCTATTGTTCTTGTTTCTTGTGCATCTCTCTCCAGATAACTAATCCGATTATCAAATGAACCAGAAAGACAGTCAACCCCTCAAGTTTCTGCTTCACGGAAGAATAGTTTGAGCTGAAATGCGGTAAAACCTGCAAATTTCCTCTATTTAATCATTTCTTGGAGTTTCTACCACACTTGAGACCAAATAATATTGGCACTCAAATAAAACAAGAAATATATTCAATTGTTATACAAAAAATTTAAATAGAAAAACCAAAATTTCCCAAGAATGCAATTTGGCATAAATACATGAAAGTACCCATGGAGGAGAAACAAATAAATATGCTCAAATTTATTTAAATACGAATAACTTAGTTTTTAATTAAGAAGTGATCTAAGGAATCACTGAATTTCAAACTACACCTCCTTTTTATCGACTTCATATATAGTTTTAAATAACAATTTCCGAAGTGCATCAAATCGTCCAGAAAGTTGTAGTTAGATATTTACTATAAGGGAGTGTTGGAACGTGATTCAACATTAAACTGATTAAATGCTTAGAAGATTCGCCGATCCCAAAATCCTAATTTACTTGGTGAACCATCGAGTTGTAATTGTAATGTCTTAGTCCCTCGAGAGTTTGTGCATCGGAGACATTTTTTCAAAGACAACGGTTCGTGCTCGTAGTTCCCGGAGCCGATCCTTCGCAGACTATCCGCCTTAGTACCATGGGATTGAAGACTCGTGAGGCGGACTCAAAGAAGAGCAAGATACCGAGAGGTGTCCATACTCGCAGGGCGGGACTCAACAGAGCAACATACGTAAAGGAGTCAATAGAGCCGACTCCAAGAGCATTTCACCGAACTCAGAGTTGACCTTAAGTAGTAGTTGGACCAATCAGAGTATACTATAGAACCTGTGTCGACTCAAAGCAACGGCTGTAAACGCCCACGCCCACCCGATTGCCAAGATGATCTTGTGTTAAATCATAGGGTCGTCTCCGAGGTTATCAAAGAAGCCGCGGCAGATCCGCCTAGAAGTCTCGTGTGTCTCAACTACTTTCTACGCCTCGACCAATGACAAGCAGCCTAGCCGGCCAAAGTTCTGATAAAAGCCGCAAGTCAACCTCTTTCCGTAAATGGAGGAAAAGACTCTACAAGATTCCTTAAAAAGAGCCGTTAGCTACCCAAAGAGAGTGACACGTGGATCGCTTGTCTCCAATAGATCTATCCACGACTCACCTCTATAAATAAAGGGAAAATCAAATCAAGAGTACGAGAACAAGAACGAGCGATTACTAGCAAAAAACGAACAAGTTTCAAAGCTTTCCACAAGAACTTCAAAGAAACACTCAAAGCGAAAGGGCGACATCCTTGCTCAAGGGAACCAAGTCGAATTTGAATCAATAAATTTCTAAGTATCCAAGTGATCGAACACGAACCCGGAGAGTTATTCCTCATTGTTCGTCACTCTAGAAGCAACCTTCTTATTCCCTTCCCTCTAACCTAAGCTCCACCGAATATATCCATAGCTTAGACCTTTAAGGAGTTCATATCGTGAACTGCTCTTACCGTAAAGAACTCCTTCACCGTTGGAGAGTTTGTCAAACACTTTAGTTTGATCCTTGTAACCGGGACTTGCTCACCGACCGAGACTAACCCAAGATAATAAAATAGCCCTCCGATCGCTCGGACAGCCGACGTAGGATTATTTGATATCCGAGCCACTTTAAAATCGTCGTGTTCTTTACTGCTTCATTGATTTCTATCGTTCATACTCAAAATCGCTTTATAAATCATACAATCAGTTTCAACAAAGCTCATCTCGAGCACTAACCTAATGAAACGCTTTTAATAAAAACGCTTCCAACATAACTAAATTCGGCATACACTTTTCCGCTAGCCTTATACAACTCTTACTTAATTCATGATCAATTTTTCGACTTCCGCTCCCCCCAGCGTGCCTCGCATAGTCAATCACTCTATCCACGTGATTCGTAAAAGCTTGCTTGGTCTATCGAACTTGCTCAAGAAGCGCACTCTCCCCGACAGGACCGTTCGCGTTTTAAGTTGAGAAAGTTTTCGGTGTATTCACCCCTCTACACCTCGAACGCTTATCTGGGGACCAACAATTGGTACGAGTAGGAGTTCTCTAAGACTCTTGTTATCTGGAAACTGATCTACTGGAACGGATCCCGAAAACATTTTCACTACATATCATTCTTCATTCATATCATTATTTAAAATGTCTCGATATGTCGTGGATTGAGGATGGTACCCATGTTCAAAGTAGAGAACTACTTGGTATGGCGAGTCGAATAGAAGCACATCCGACTTCCCTCCACAACAAGATTATTGACAGAGGTCTTTGAAGACGAACCTATCGCACCAAGGATCGATACAGCCAAAAACCCAAGATCAGCATAAGGTTGAGGAAAGGTAACCTGAAGAAGATTCCTAACTACGTAGCCTCTTCACCCTGTAAGAGAAGAAGCTTCACAACCCAGGACCAAGTTGCAAGGAATGCCATACCGACCACCCCGAGCGACTCTTAACTCCGAAGAGTTTAGGACTGCAAGTCCACCAAAGAACTCGGGATGCTCTAGGCTTACCGAGCCGGGGGACTAGAATACATTAAAGCAACAAGTTAGCGCCCGGAACCCGTGCCGGAGAGACTCATTCTCATGCCAGCGACACGATTGAAGATCACAACGCCGATTACGGACTCGATGAACACTATCAACGGGCTGGGAAAGACGCTTCTCCAACCGAGAAACGAATCTCAAAATCTTGAGAGCAAACCGCTGGACTGGACATACCGACTCCTTTTGCTACTTTGCTTAGACATTCTATCTTGATATTGTTTCTCCCGATCATATATTTTCAGTAATTGAAAACCGAGGAGTTCGAGTTCGCTCTACCATAAAGGAAGCAATGAGCCGAAGCCGATACTCAAATCGACCACGCCTTTAAAGCATCGGAGCCAAGACAAAGATCTCCCGCATCTAACAAAGTCGAGCCTTCAACCAAAGTGGATCTACAAGAAGGAAGCCTAGCTAAGAGATATGCAATCGCTTGCCATCAAATATAAGAAGGAAAAGGAGCGCCGCAGAAAACTCGTCCGTGAGTCATACGAGACTTGAAGAGTAAGTCCCAATACTCACCTAAGCGCACTCTTGAACCACATACTTCGAATGCAAGAAACAAGAGGATTCCCGCACAATGGAACTGACAAGGAGAGCAAAGAAGGTAGAGTCACCTCCCCGCTACAACCGCAAGAAGCCGTGACACTACCAACATGACCGTCCCGAGCCCGCACATGTGAGAGAGCCGCACGAAGAGCTCGAAGGGAGAAGTTCATCAAGAAGAGACAAGTCTGAAATCGCGTTGGTGAACTCTCGGACGGTCTCGGATGAAGTCGATTCCTTTATGGATTCATTAGACGATGAAGCGACACTTATAGCCCTAAAGCTTGAAGAACATGTCTGAAAAATGTCTAACGGGCAGGAGAAGAGGATGAAGTAAACTCTCACGCACCATTTAACTTCTTCTTCACACCGCACACAAGACATCGCTTCAGGTGCATGCGAAACTGACGCCTCGACGCCCTACGAAGAATTACTCGACGAGCGTATTCTAGATGAAATCTCGTAGCTCAAGAAGATTCTTCGTGAGTCGGATACTCCAAAAGTGGAGAATCGGTAGAGTTTCCCAGAGAGTCAAGCCACTAACGAGTCGAAAGGACTTTTTTGAGACTCAAGGAGGAGATTAACTCCCTCGACGGCCAAGCCTCAAAGAACAAGAAGATCTGATCTCAAGATTTCAACCAAGGACTTCACTCGGACGATACCGAACCGAGGCTCATCAAGCTGGCATGTTCTCGTGAATTGTGACACCGAACCATGAAACTCAAGAAGAGTGGCGATGTCTGGATGAACCCCGAAGAAGGAGCGACATGAGCCGAGAAAATCTTGAGGCGATGCTAGCCAACAACAAGCCAAAACATTGCGAGGAGAGACTCGTATTCAGCCATGGAGCCTCCACATCCGCCCCACATGCTCGATAATCTACCCATCGACAGGTTTGTTCAAGTGGGAGACAATCAATACCGAAATACCGAACCCCCTAAGCAAAGAACAAGCGGAAGATTAATGCAACTCATTCGAACTATCGAATCCGACAAGAAGATTAGCTCAAGATCACCCCGCTCAGCCAAGCGAGGGGAACCAAAGTAGAGTGAAACGGGTTGATCGCAGGTGGACCTCCGCAGCCTACACATCCACCCAAGGGTCATATTATTACGACACATCTAGTTTCAAGATTGGCCGATTACCCCAATTCAAGCCAAGGGGAACCAACAGAGTGAAAGGGCCGATCAAGATGAACCTCCCAACCGACACATCCAAATTTACAAAGACATGGGTCATATTATTACGATCCTATAGTTAGAAGAGGTTCCAAGAGTCGAAGAAGATGAAATCCGTTCGTAAGACTAAGGTCAACAACCACCACCTCGAAGATCGTGACTCCCAATCCAAAAAAGCCTCGAAGTCAACATCAACTAGTCCAAAACGGTTAAGTATGTTGATCGAGTGGGAAGAAACCGGCCGAGACCACCGAGGTCGTGAGACATATTGGGGTTTCCAAACCTAACATCTAAGGACCCAAAATAAAAATAAAGGGTACCCGAATATAATTTTATTTTGCAGAGCACAAGGGACTTATGGTACGCGGGACAATAGAGATGCTCAAGACACACGACGTAACCAAAGGAGCTCATCAAGAATTTTATCATCAAGAAGGACCCATAATCGAAGTTCGAGATAACGCCAAAGTGCTATACCGTGAGGCTATAGAACACTCAAGCATTGGAACCGCCATAGTTCCAAGAGTATCATATGTTGAAGGACTTCAATATAATCTTCTATCTCGCTAGTTAATTTTGTGATAACTCGAATAAAGTGATTTTGAAGCCGGTTTTCGCGATGTCATTGACAAATCTATAGGAAAACAAGGTATCGTGGTCCGGGCAAAAGAATATATATATAGCGATCGGAAATCGCGTAACCCCAAGCATGCTTACAGCGAAGAACGACAACAGTACTGGGTGGCTCGGGCACGTAAGATCACCCATCTCAACTTCAAGAGGCTCAACAAGCTTGCTAGGAAACGCTCTAGTGAGAGGATCGCCGAATGAAGTATTTAGCAAAGACACTCATGCAGACATGTCCGAAGGAAAAGCAAACAAAGAAGCAAAATCCACCAGCCATGACCTTCTACTGGGATGGATCCTTCAGCTCCTCCACACGGATTTGTTCGGGCCCAATCGTCCGTGACTATCGAGGTAAGAAGTATACTTTAGTGGTCATTGATGACTACTCGTGCTATAATGGGTCATATTTATTGGCACAACAAGTCCCGACGTCGGACAGAGTCGCCCGCGCTTCCGAAAAGGCTCAATGTCGAGAAGAACACCAAAAATCGTAAAAGATCTGCTCGCATGCAGAGGAACCGAGTTCCTGAATTCAATGGTGGAAGAGTTCGCAAAGCCGAAGGAATAGGAGCATGAGACGTTTGCTGCACGCACGCCTTAATAAAACGGGATTGCCGAAAGAAAGAACAAAACACTAAAGAAGCGTAAAGAACCCCGGCCGTTGCACTCGGATCGCCATCTAAATTCCGTGGGCGTAAGCAACCGACACCGCATGTTACACTCGTAATAGATCTTACCGAGAAACCAACATCGAAGACACCATACGAATTATGGAACTACAGCAGAAGCCTTTCTTATCTTATTTCCATATTTTTGGGGTGTTCGCGCTTTATCCACAATAATGGAAAGAATCGCTTAAAGACGTTAGATAGCAAGTCGACTCACGTGGAGTCTTCTTAGGATACTCCCGGGTCAGAAAGAAACCTTCGTAGTTTTTAACTACCGGACCCTCTACGTGGAGGAAAGCCCTCATGTTGTTTTTAACGAGTTTGCTACCCGAGAACAGAGCGAGTGTAAAACTCAAATTCAGAATTTGAGGACATAAGTAAACAACTACATGATCTAAGCTTAAAGGATAATGTTGAAAAGTTCCACTGTGTGTTGGGATCATGATTCGTTAATGGAAAACTGAAAATAAGATCGCCGAATCACAATAGCCAAAGGGGAAACGAAGCTGAACGAACGATTCTACCGAACATGATCAATCCTGTGTAACTCAGGTCGATCTAGAAACCCAAGTGGTAACCGAGACTTCTACCGAGAATAATAATTCAGTGGGGAACAAATGAAGTTCCCCGAGCTGAATGCCTCGAACCCGGTGACTCGAAAGATCCAACTCTTGTAACCGAATTACTTCAATCTCGTAACAGTACAACCGAAATGCCTAACACAACTACTATCTATGTTGAATAAATTTCGTGATGAAGAGGTAAAACATCGTCGATTGTGGCCGGATGCTCACTCTTCGTACCTTATCATTGGAGATCCTTCCAAGAAGTGTAAAGACAAGATCCGGACTTCCTCAAGGAGAGATCGCTCTATATTCCTCGCCGCTTGTCTTATCAAGAACCTCGCCCGGCCTGAGGACGCACTTAAAGATATCCGAGACTGAATGTTGCCATGCAAGAGGAGCCCAACTCAGCTCCACAAGGAACGACGATGGGAGCTTGTTGACAAACCCCGACATCAACATGTGATCGGAACCAAAGGGGTCTTCAAGAACAAGCAAGATGAAAACAACGTCATAGTAAGGAACAAAGCTATACTGTGGGAAAAAGGCTACCGTCATGCCGATGGGATAGATTTCGACGAAACCTTCGCTCCAAAGGGTTGCAAGATTGGAGGCAATCAGACTATTCCTCGCCTACGCAACATAATAACACTCGTAGTTTTTCGATAGATGTGAAGTCAATTCCTAAATGGCGTACCGAAAGAAGAAGTACATGTAAAATAAATTCTCCGGCTTTCGCAGGGGACATCAAGTTTATAAACTCTAAATGTTCTCAGAATTGTTAAAAACAAGCACCTGTTGCTTGGTACAATACCCCCCCCAGTTTCTTCTTCGTAAAGGTTTTCGTAAGGCATAGTAGACCGCACACTATTCAAAGCATTCGTCTACGCGGGCGACATCCTACTCGTGTTGATCATTGGAGATGACATCATATTGGGATCAAAGAATGTCATCATGTGTTGGCAAAGCCTGAGAAAATGATGAAGGATAAATTCGAGATGTCAATGATGGGAGAGATGAATTATTTCCTCGGATTTCAAGTCAAACAATCGAGAAGGGAACGCTCATCAATCAAGGCAAATACACTCGAGACCTCATCAAGAAATTCGGCTGCACATTCGGCAAACCAATCAAGATCCCGGCGAACACGAACATGAAAATCGATCTCGATAAAGAGGGAGTATCAAGAGACCGCGCGATCGAATTTGGCGCAATTATCAGGGTTCTTTATTATATCTAACTCGCTACTGGCACTCGATGTAACTTGGATGCCATAGGTATTTGCGCTGATTTTCAAAGGCTAATCCTAAGAAGAGCCACATGGACTCAAAGAAAGAAGATTCTCCGCTATCTCGGAGGAACACCTAACACTGGGTTTATGGTATCCAAGCAGAGACGGTAATATTGAATCCATAACGGGGTTATTCTCGATGCCGACTACGCAGGCCGTGTGATCGACCGAATAAACAACTTCTGGGAACTCGTCGCCCCTAAGCAATAAGCTAATCTCACGGTTCTCAAAGAAACAAGCATTCCACAGCTACGCCCAACTACCGAAGCCGAATACATGGCCGCGGGAAGTTGCGTCGCGCCCAAATCCTTTTCCCCAGACAAGAGCCGCCTTCACGCAATCTCGACGTTGGCCCCGTAATAAAGCGCCGATCTTCCGTGGCAGCCCAATGCCACCGCACTCACTCTCGTAATCTTGTTCTTCATACTAGATGCAAGCACGTGGACACGGATACCACTTCATTCGTGACCATGTCGAAAGAAGGATATCGGGATGGAGAAGATCCACTGACCATCAAATGTAGCCCGATATTCCGACCAAAGCCTCTACATGAAGCCGCATCTCGCGAGAACCCTTAGTGGATTAGGTCTCGCTGGACCCTACCGACTTAAATCGCAAATGGATCCGAGAGAGGAGCATTTAGCAAGAGGGAATGTTCACTCATGGACTTACTCACTACTAAGCAGATTCAAAGAACCAACTACACGAGGTATCGCCCGACCACGATGTTCACCCTGACAGGCTCCGCGTGCCTCTTTACGCAGTTTACCCAAGATTTAAATACCATTATGATTTTTGATTTAGGATCGTATTCTACGCCTTAAGAGAATGTCATTTATTATAAACGGTTTCACTAAATACGCACGACATTTTATGCTAAGATTGTCGAACTCGCTTTCGCAATCACCGCATGTCGCGTCATCTTACTTATTTAGTTATATACAATCGTATTTTTGACTTTGGAGGATATATTTAGCATTACTTTTTATAAAATCGAATGCTACCGCCTATCTCATAAAGCGAGATTTAAATTGAACCGTTGATCAAGAACTGTCGACCTCCACTTTCATATATATTAGCGTTTAAGTACTAAAAACCGCCATTTTCACCTCTCGCGCCAAAACCCTAGAGTTTCCGAGATTAATATTTTCTACTTGCAAACTACATTCACATTCTCGTAAGAGCTTTAAGGTAGATTTTTATGCTTATTCGGCATTTATGCTTATAGGTTACATTATTTCAATACCGATACTCGAACTCTCGCAGATTCAAATACGGGCGCATACAAATGTTTCTCCCATCCGCTATAATACGATCGAGATATTGTGAGAAGGACCTGGGCCGTGGTGTGAACCCATAAGAATGGAGTTCGACACATGTGAGATAGATATCATGGTCGAGGTGTTCGACGCGCTCAGTGGCATCTGCCTCAAAGCCTTCTTGTCGAGGAAGCCATCGTTCTTCCTCCCTAAGAAGCAGATATCTAAGCTATACACGAACTCGAGGCCGTAGATGGTGATAATGTTGGGAGATTCATTATCCATCACGTGGCCGACCCCTCCGAGCCGATGAAGAGATTAGGCAGATGTCCATCAAACAAGCTCTTCGTGAGGAGCTTCAATCTACCTACCTAGCCGGGATAAGCTCTTCCGAAGAGCTTCAAGCTACCTACAGGCGACGATCCGGGAGATCTTCCCGTGGAGAGCCAACAACCTTCGTGAGCGGCGTTCCCTAATAACTCAATGTCCGCTCTCGAATATCGCGCCCTGGTCTGGCAACAATACACCCAAATCTTGACAAGTCAAGCCGGGCTCGTCTGCTCTGACTGTGTCCAGACAAAGCTCCAAACTTTGACAGAGACGGGAATTTATGATATAGCCAAGGCGAACCGGACTAATTCTTTCTCGTGAGAATTCCTGCATTACGATCGCATCGCAAAATTCGACGAGTCCACATAAAGCCTCAATGTTAAGGGAAAGTTTCTATACGGTACGAAGCCGACCGTGATGATAGAAGATTTTTGTGGCTCGACCACATCACTTATGCGGACAAGAAGCGCACTTCAATCCCAAGAAGATCGTCTCCCACAACAAAGCTGCCCTTCCTGCCAGGCTGGGGCAACGCATCGCTTGAAGCGGGAAACGGAAGAAGACTTCCACTCCCACCAAGAAGAGGTCTACACCTCGAAGACCCTCGAAGAAAACGTAAAATATCAACCGAGAAGGCGGCCATTATTCCTCCTTTTGGCACCGAGAGACGACCGCGATGTCATTGGAGAAGACTCGTCTCTGGTGGAGAAGGCCGTCTCAACAGAGAAGACAAGCCTCACTGAAAAGGAAGCCTCAAGGGAACGCAATAAAACCCAACCGACAACTCCTATCTCTCGCTCCCCACCTGGACGTTCCACCCACTCGCAGTATTCCTTCTACTAAGAAGACAACGCCTCCCATCGAGCTTCAGCACAAAATGGAGACCAGGACCGATGCCGAGATAATCGGGATCGAGGCTAAAGCTCTCCAGAGATAGAGCCACTGTGCAGTCTCCGAGGACATACCAAGAGATCACAAGTCATTCGACTTGGTGACGATAGCTCGGGTACGCCAGATGTCGATAAGATCCGTGATGGGATAACTCTAATCGATCGATCCAACACCAATCCCCCGAACAATTACATACCGAGGAGTTTCGAACGCGTGAGAAGATAGGCCACTCCGAGCCACGGATATCGGCCCGCCCTCGAAGATCTAAGGGTGGCGATACTAGCTATTCGACGACCACATCCTTGCTGCCAGCCCCTCGGGCCGAGAGGGCTCGCCGATCACGGACCCACCTAGTGATCCCGGCGATCAGACCCACCGCTCGATCCCCCGATCAGACCAACCGAGGACGTGCCCGAGAAGCCTAATGGAGGGTACTAACCTGGGTACAGGTGAGCTCAACCTTCTACCGACCTTCCCCTTAGCCTCCCCGCACTCCAGTCGGGCCGCCACTTGAACCTCAAGCCGCGGACCCGGCACAACTGGGCGGGGCCTACATTCGAGGCTGCGCCTCCTCCAAAGGCCAACGTTCCAGAAAGTAGCAAAAGCAATCAAAGGACAAGGAGCTGCAACCCGTTCTCGGCCGCGTGCGTCCACCGAAGCCGGGAAGAAGACAACCACAACTCAAAGTGAGGAAATCAAGGAGCTAAGGATATCTCTTCCGAATTTAGCGACTCCGATTTCTCTCGGCAATCCTTACCGAATCATTAACCACCCAAAGAGCCGAGTTTGAAAAAACAACAAGTGCATCGCGGCGGCCGATCGAAGTCACTTCTGGAAATCTTCAAGACAACGCAATCGAACATTTCAATAGAATCTCTTCACCGACTCAGGCCCATGAGCTCGTAATCTAATCTATCCGAAGGCCTATGAAGAGAAGTTAGATGCCAAGTTCGAAATCGATCCAAGAGTGGGTCGATTCCTCTCACCGAAAAGTGGACAGGAGATGATCCGATAATAGAGAGGAATGAGCTTCATCCCGAGACCGAGGGTATGCGTAAAAGCCTGGGATAGGCAAGCTATCGTATACCTTCAACACCGAACAAAAAGGTTGTTCTAGTCCCCACCCCATACGCACTGATGACGCCAAAAAGGGGAAAGGAGAACAAGGGGAAGCAGCCGGGCTGCAGAGCAACTCAAAGCCAATCAACTCCTACCGAACCCCCAAGAACTGACAGAAGTCGTGCCCAGGGTGTCTCTAGCGCCGGTGGTGTAGTGCGCACCGAGGACCGGCCCAAGTGGCTCAGACCGAAGGAGACTGAGGGATCGAACAACCCGTACTTTTGCGAGCACATAAAAGAAGTGGGACGAGTTCCTCGAGGAGGACTCGTAAGAGGAAGAGACCTCCTTCGCTCCACCAAAGGGCAGGAAAGGGAAAGAAGCCATTATAACTCCCTACCCCATCGGGGAAGAAAGGGGACTAAACGATACATCAACCTGGAAGAACAAGCACTAAATCAAGCCGATGACAGTTAGCCGAGAGAGCTACAAGCAGAAGCCGGGCCGCAAACAAACCGATGAAGGCCCCGCCTAAGGCTAAGACAAAGCCTTAGGAAGGACACCCGGCACTAAGCTTCCTCCTAGAAAAACTAAAAATCGAGACGAGGCCGATAGAGAAAAAAAGAGAAAGAAAAGAGGCCGAGCAACCGAGAAGGCTACAACAGAGCTCATCGGTCAAAGCTAAGAGCAAAGACCTCGAGACTCAATAGCAAACAAGAAGAGAGACCAAGAGCTTAGCCCACTATTGAAGAGATGCTCAATTTCGCATGATCGCTCCGGACAAAAAGGCTAAATATTATCACTTAGAATAGTACTGTGAGCGACAAGATGCTCTGAAATGCCAAAGGGAAGGCCAGCCGAGGCAACCAGGGAAGGGGAAGCTAACCAAGCCCTAGCTACCTCTACCGAAGGATACCCAAAATTCCATACAAATACGTGCAAAGGAAAGTAACCTAACGATTAGAAGATTCATAGATGGCCTGAAGTGGACAAGTGGACGCCACAGGAGAAGACTGTAGTGGGAGCCGATCGGACGGCCCGTGCTTATCGGGAAGATAGTACGCATGGAGATATCGTCCCGAACCAATAAGAGAACAAAGCCTTTGCCGAATGGTTACTCGTATGTGATCCGAGAGATCTATGATATAGCTGAGAAGGCCATAAACGACAAGGAAGATGTCTCAGTTCCCGCTCCTAGACTCCGCCACCTTCTCAAAACTTGATGGCTCTCTACACAAGTGTTATTCAAGGAGAAGTCGTGAAAGCTATCTTGTCTTCGTGAACCGAATCCCAACTCCTCCCCAAGATTTGCTCACAATCTGGTGCTACTTTAAGGGAAATTTTTGGGGACGTAATGGACTCCCTTGCCTAAGACAAGTCTAAAGATTTCAATGCAAGGATCCGTTAAGTTTAGAATATAGCTTCCGTTAGCTTTTATGATTTTTTAGATAGCGAGTGATGCACATGTACCGAATTTCTTACATATATAAAACATCTGTGCTGTTTAGCCTTGATAACATGAATATTCCCTCTAGTACCGCTTATTTTAAATTTAACACCTGTAATCACCTAAGCGATTACAACTCACACACTCATCCCTTTTCTCTATGTTCGTCTCCTTTTGCTTAGAGATTGATATACTCTATTTCGGAGAGGTAAATTGTTGTTAGAATTATATGACGTGCTCCCGATACCACATTTCCGTATCCCTCGAAACATTAGAACCCACGTACAACTCCTACCCATTCTACGTGTAATACTTGTAAGGAGCTTGCATCTAATAGTGTAAATAAGTTAGGTTTCGGCATCATCAAATAGGGGGAAATTGTGGGATGTGATTCAAAGATTAGACTCGATTAAATGCTTGTAAGACTGGGGTGATCCCAAACCCTAATGGTCAGCGAACCATCGAGGTGTAAATGTCACGCCTTAGTCGCCGAGAGTTTCGATTCTTAGAGCGGACATTCCTTCGAAGCACGGTTCGTGCTCGTAGTTCCGTCTACCGATCCTTATGTAGACTATCCGCCTAAGTACCATGGAGGGAAGACTTAGTAGTGTCCGACTCCGGCCGGGAGAAAGATACCGAGAGGGTAATTCATAATTTAAGAAAGGCACTCTTAGCGAGCGCATACCAAAGAAGTCGCAGAACACGGGACTCGCCAGGAGCAATTCATTGAACTCGCATTTGACCTTCAGAGAGTTGGACTGAACATGCGATAATACTATCGAACCTGCAGGTCGATACAGTGCCCTGCCCCATGCCACTGACTGTCAGATGATCCTAAGTTAAATCGCAAAGTCATCCCGAGGTTATCGTGAGAAGTCGCCTCTCGCATTCGCCCAGAAGTCTCCACGTCTCAACTACTTTCTACGCCTGGCACAACGACGAAAGCTAACACTGCAAAGTTGATAAAGCCGCAAGTCAACCTCTTTCCCGTAAATGGAGGAAAAGACTCGGAAGATCCCTTAAAAGAGTCGTTAGCTACCCAAAGAGAGTGACATCGTAGATCATTTGTCTCCAACGGATCTATCCACGGCTCACCACTATAAATAGAGGGAAAATCAAATCGAAGAGTACGAGAACAAGAATGAGTGATTACGAGCAAAAACGAACAAGTATCAAAGCTCCCGCAAGAACTCGAGAAACACTCAAAGCGAAAGGCGACATCCTGCTAAGGGAACCAAGTCAACTAGAATGAATAAACTTCTCTAGTATCCAAGTGATTGAACACGAACCCAGAGAGTTATTCCTCATTGTTCGTCACCCTAGAAGCCACCTTTTTGTTCCCTTCCTCTAACCTAAGCTCCACCGAATATATCCATACCTGGGGGACCCGAAGGAGCTCATATTCGAACTGTTCCCACCATAAAGAACTCCTTCATTGTTGGAGAGTTTTCAAACACTTTAGTTTGATCCTCTGTAACCGGGACTTGCTCACCGATCGAGACTAACTCAGTATAATAAAATAGCCTCCCGATCGCTCGGCGAAAGGGACCCAGGATTGTTTAATATTCGAACCACTTTAAAATCGCTGTGTTCTTTCATCGCTTTACTGATTTACCGTTCATACTCAAAACCCTTTTACAAAATCATACAACCGAGTTTCAACAAAGTCAACCGAACGCACTAACCTACGAACAGCTTTTAAAAAAACATTTTCCAACTCAACCGAACCGGGCCTACACTTTTCCGCACTCTACTCTCCAAACATCAATTCGACCGATGTCGCCCAGCGATGCCTCGCATAGCCGGGCCACTTGCGTCCACGGCCGGGGAGATGATTCAAATCTTCTCTCACAATGCAAGACATAACTCAAGAACCCGCTGCCGAACATTTATCAATATTCAAGATCCCAAACCCTATCTGCCGATGAACCATTCATTTGCAACCTGTCTCTGGTTGGACTATGAGGTTTTTAGTTACGCAGGAGACACTCGCATCGGTTCGTGCGCCGCAGATTACTTGCCTCGCACTGTACAGTAGAAGACTCGCCGATACCGGACTTCAGCGCCAGAGCAAGATATCAAAAGTCAAGGCCGGAACCGAACTCGCAGAGGTAGTTCACCGAACTCGAGTTGATCTCGCAGAGCCGACTCGACCAGGAGCATGCCACCGGATAAGAGATCGGACTCCCGGCCAGGGGCCGGATAGTCTTCCCGTCCGTCAGATTTACTAAAGTCAAATCGGAGACTCAATACGAGGAAGAGATAAGTCGCCTCTCGTGATCTCCTTGAAGTCTCGCTTCTATCTCACCTACTTTCCCCAACCTCGACCAATGACGAGCAACCACCCGTCTCTATATCCGTTAAAGCCGCAAGTCAACAACTTTCCGCTGAAATGGAGGAAAGGATAGCCGCAACCATACTTCAAAAGAGCCGTTAGCTACCCAAAAGAGAAAGAGACAAAAAGGATCGTCATCTCCAACGGATATATCCTTATCTCGCTCTATAAATAGAGGGATACATTCAAATTGAAAACGAGACTACGAGTGAACCAACGAACACACAAGCAAACTCGAGCATTTAAAGAGCAACTCATAAACGCCTTAAGTCTTCCGCAAGTAGTTCAAAGAAGTAATCTCCTAAGTAAAAGACGACATATATGGTCATAGGAACCAAGTCGAACCACAATCATATAGCCTCTAGTATCCAAGTCCACCGAACACGAACCCAAGTGTATACTTAGTAGTTCGTCGCTCTAGAAGCCACTTTCTCGTTCCCTATACCTCTAACCTAAGCTCAACCGATCATATCGCAGCCTGGGACGAAGGAGTTCATAAACGAACCGATACTTCTTGTAAAGGACTCCATCATAGTTGAGAGTTTTTCAAACACTTAGCTTGATACCCCCCGTAGAACTAAGACTCGCCCGCATAAATCTCAAGATCGTGCTTATCCAACAGTACAACCGACCGAGACCATCTCGCATAATACATAGCCTCCGATCTTCTAGACAAATGACATAAAGGATTGTTGGATCCGAACCACTTTAAAATCGCCTCGTGTTCCCGTGTTCATTATTTACCGGTTCTGCGTATCGGATTACCGCGCATACCGAAAATATCTTTAAATCATTCAACCGAGTTTCAAAGTAAGCTTAACCGACCGCACTAACATACCCGAAAATTGTTTTGATAAAAACGCTTTCTTAACTCAACCGAATTTGGGGCCTACACATTTCCGCACTACCGAACTTATCCGAACGGCATCGACTCGACCCAAATGGCGAGCGCTGCCTAAGAAAAGTCGGGCCACTCTACCACGCACCTTAATAGCTTATTTGGTCTCGGGCTAACTCATTCAAGACGACACTCTCCTCGAAAAGCGACCTGCTTTGCATTTAAAGTTGAGAAATCGGTTTTCCTGTGTATTCACCCCCCCTCTACACCCGAACGTTACTCTGGGACCAACAATTGGCATCGAATAGGATTTCTACGACTTCGCTATTTTGAAACTCTGGGCCTACTGAATCCGATCCGAAAAACGCTTGATCGCATATCATTCTTCATTCATATCATTATTCACTATGTCGATATGTCGTAATCGGGATTAGGTACCCCATGTTCTCAGTAGAGGAACGATGGAGTTAAGCGGGTCAGGAATGGAGGCTCATCTAACCTCCCTCCACGACAAGATTTACGTAGGTTCTGGAGGACGGGACCTATCGCTTCCAATGGTAGATGGGCCATGTATCTCTGCCAGGACCTTAAAGACAAGGAGGAGAAGAAGATCCCTAAAGATAGAAGTCTCTTCACCTTCTCCGGGATAGAAGTCTCTTCACCCTCGTGGAGAAGAAGCTTCACAACTTAGGACCGAGTCGCGTAGAATGCCATACCGACCCACTCGACCGATTCTTATCTCTAAGAAGTCCAGGACTGCAAGTCTCGCGAAAGAACTCTAGGATGCTCTAGCTACCAGGAAGTTGGGGAACTCAGAAGATCATGCGCGAACAAACTCGCTCCGGAACTTCAAAAGTTGGAGAGACTCGTCTCTCATGCTTGCGTGACTCTATCAAGATCTCAACGCGATTCACCTGACCGATGAACTCTATCAACGGGCTGCGAAAGACATTCTCCAACCGAGAGATGAATTCATATTTTCGAGTGGCACGCGATGGTCACCGAACTCCCTTTGCTACTTTACGCGCTCTTCCCGACTTAGATATTGTTACGCCCGACCATATCTTCGTAACTTAAAGTCGAGGAGTTCGACCTGGCCTACCTCAAAAGAAGCAAATGAGCTTAAGCTGACACCCAAACCGATCATGCTTTTAAAGTAGCAAGCCAAGACAAATGTTCTAAGGTTTCAGTGCGTCAGACCTAACCTGCTAATGACATACAAGAAGGAAACTTAGCCGCAAGTACGCACCGCTTGCCGTGAAACATCGAAAAGAGAAGCGCAGGCATAGGTTTCTCGCAGTCAGGCCGAGACCTAAGGGTAAGACCGACATACACCTAAGCGCACTCCCCGACTCATACTTCAATGCGTAAAAATAGGAGGACTACCAGTCGAAAGACAAAGCAAAGAAGAAAGAGTCACAACTCGTTATAACCGCAAGAAGCTAGGACACTATCA